>CM037457.1:10296586-10383769 GCA_021014325.1 Plazaster borealis | reverse complement strand
TTTATGACGGAGATCAATGGATCTAATAAATAACCCAGTTATTGCATGCACGCGCTGTCCGTCACATCATTACAATCGCCCTTTGTGATTTGACGGCAAGCGCACACGCGTGCAGTAATTGGGTTTGAGTTCATAATTTCATGTACAGGTCTGCAATGATCATGACGACAGTCCCCTTTTAATAACTGGTGGTGTTATGGATTTTAACATACCGCATGCGTAAATGAAATTAACAGCAAGTTGGTTTGTATACACGACGCGCGCTGCACACATACCTCGTTCGCGCAGTTTTCACGAAGAGACACTTGTGTTAACCAGTTAATTACTCATTAATTAAACTTAATATGATTAAAATAACGACAGATTTACATGATTTAGGATCTCGCCTTTCATGCTTGGTAAAATGTCAACATTTAAATGGCAAACAGTGTCCGAAACAATGATTTCAAAAAGAGTTTAACTTCAAACGCGGTAAAACTTGGCTGCAGGGGCTAAATTGTCTCTTCGTGAAAACGGTGGCGAGTTGTTACAGCTCATATTGTTAAAGGGTCTGTATACGTTTGGTAATGACTCTGAAAATTAATGGCAATAATTAATGACAGCTTTGGATAGTATCATGCATTTTGAGAAATTTTTCACTCAGAAGTACTGCGGTTATGGACAAAGATATCACTTTTTATCCCCCCCCCAAAAAAAAAAAAAAAATTGAATCTGACAAGCGTTACTGACAGTAACGTTTCGCAGATTGTGTTCCAGTATTCCGATTGCAGATTATTCTTCCTGCGTGAACATAACCGCTCCAGATTTTCGGCAATATCTCAAAAACGCTACCACCTTTTGAAATGATATTTTTACAGGTCAGTTTTATGGTATATATCTACAACTATAGGATTGAAACAAACAGTGGGTTCCAATTACCAAACGTATACAATCCCTTTGAAGTCTCATGTTTATGTTTAAAAGAAAAAGTTTTGGCAGAACTGTTTCATTCCATGACGTTCCGAAAGCTGTTGAAAATATCAATTCCATGATAGACCGTGCAAGTCTCACGCGTATTCGCACATTTTTGGAACCACTTTGGTCCCACGTACATTGCTTTAACGCGTGAAGGAAACAAACTCGCGCATTTTAACGGGTCACAATGCTCGGATACGCGCGAGACTTGCACAGTCTATACCAAAATCCAACACATCCTGTTTTTGAAATGAACCTACCGCCTTAGCTTGCTATGGACCGGGTTGGTCACATACTTAATCCCATGAAGAGTTGTACTCTCTACGAAATTATGAAACGGGTGTTCTTGGGTCTTTCTAATCTGTACGGTTGTTCCCCTTCTTTGTTGATCTGGAACCTCATCCTTCTCTTTGTCTAGTGCAGCAGAGGAGGTTTTTTCATCTTCACTAAGGTTTTCTTGAAGGTCGGGGCCAACTCTGTTTAATTCTTGTTGTTTAACGTTAAAGTACTCCATAGCTTGTCGTTGGATGAAAGGTTATTGTACGCGTTGTTGCTCTTAGCGTCTCTTTCTCGCCAGCTTTTGGAGGTAGGATGAGCGACGTTTCCTTGGTGGTTATTATATAGTAGATAATGATGTACTTATGCATAAGTTGTCAAGTCGTAATCACACCGTTGCATTTTCATGGGTCACGGATCCTTGATTGTTATTAACGGTTTCTACAAGGATTGGGCCCCCATCCAACAGACTCATCATAGTGGAAACAATTACTGTCGTATACGTTTTAATTGTATTTTTGTCTGAGCTCAGTTTGTTTTCCGCTGCATATTTTTCAAATTAACGATTTATAAGGGTGAAATGCTTTTTCGTTCGTCGGCTCTTCTTATTCAGGAGAGTATATCCATGAAAGGTAGAAGAGGGTTGCCGCATGTTTCTTTTTAATGGGTTTAAATGTAATGTTTATGTGGAGAGCCAGTGTAAATAATGCTATATGGTTCCTGGTAGGCCTATAATATAGGCCTTTCAGTTGTTGATAATTAAAACAACGCCTTGGTTGGCATGGACGGCCGAATGTTGGCAAAACATTCAACCGTGTTAATAGATGTTGTGACCAAATTCAAAATTTCTGACAAATTCAACACTATCTTTGAATATTTGTGGAACAGTGTTACAAACTGTTGTATGTTTTTACTTTGCGTTTGTGGCTTTCCCATATAGTTTTCCAATCTTGGTTGGCAAAAAACTCGGGCGCTGCGACGTTGCAATAGAAAAGTCTATACCTGTAACCTGAATCAGTGTCTATCAATAATAACGCATCAGGAATTGACAGACTGTGACAAACCCTTACCAATACCAGGGGGTTTGTAACCTTTGAATCATCTTATTCGTCGAATAAACATGTTTGAAATCACACAGTTTCCTTCTGACGCTCCGTGTGGACAAAAACCTCTTGATTGGCCCTCATACTGCAGTTTGTTAATGGTAGTCATTGCTCTTGACCTGATAATTACAAAAAGCACTGGAGAAAATCAAAGTATCGGTCTGATGCTTTCAACAATCATAACTGGCTAAAATCATAACTGGCTACAATCATTACTGGCTATCAAAGGACACCTCTAGACGTATAGTTGTGCAGATTAGCACAATAATTAGTGATCAATATTTAATCTAAAACCTCTGTGCTCCTAGTTACCAATAGTTTTGTCCTGACAGGATGTCATTTTTAATTCCTGAACATTATGAATAAGTCAGATTGTGTCCCTCGCCTTGCAAGGGCAGATACATAAATATGAAGAATTCCTACAAAACCATAACAAAACGTGTCACATTCAGAGGTCACAATGCTGTCTCGAAAACGTGAGCATCATCAACTAAAGATGTTAATTATAATAATATCGAAGTCTTATATAGCGCACGTATCTACCAAACAAGGTACTCAAGGCGCTTAGTATATACTTTTTAAACAGAAAGATGGGTTATTGAAGTTATGAATTATGAGACCCAATTATGTAGCACCTTATAATATTTTTTACAAGGTGCTACGGCGCATTCAGCAGCCACAACCAGGAACACCGGGGCGAACCCCTTCTCTTTTCGATAAGTGCACTGGGTTCTTTTACGTGCATTACACAATACACGGGACCAACGGCTTTACGTCCCATCCGAAGGACGAAGCAATGGTTAAGTGTCTTGCTTAAGGACACAAGTGTCACGGCTGGGGATTCGAACCCACACTCTGCTGATCAGAAACACCAGAGTTTGAATTCGGTGCTCTTAACCGCTCGGCCACGACACTTACATGACAATACCTTAAAAACAAAGCAGACTAAAATTACTTTGTTGTATTGTACATTTTTATAGGTTTTGCAACTTCTTGTTCATTTATTGATACTCAAAAGATTTTCGTCCTGAACGATTAGTGTGCATTCTCTAGACCACTAAAAATGAAATGACAAAACAGAACGTTGTAAATAAAATTTCAAATATTTCATTGTTATTCATTGTCATTAACATATCTTTGGCTTTCTGATTAACAGATGGCAAGAAAACAATCTTAAATTGGTTCAACAGTCACTGTTTTCCATTGTCACTGAAAAAAAAAGTAACATTAAAAAATCATATTTAACAAACTAAATAATGATATAATCAGTGTATGAGTTGATATGGAAGTTCTATTTTTTGTGCAACGAAACATCCAGTTGATGTATAACAGAGTAAAACTTGTTGGAGGAATTGCACCGTTTTTAACGTTACGTGAAGCTTAATAACAGTTGCCTCCGAGCATGATGATATTTGACTTGAAAAGCTCTCACATTCTCACATCTCTTTGATAACAAACATTTCTCATGATGAATGGTTCTCTTTAAAGTTATATTAAGTGAGCTTTGCATATATTCTTTTAATCATTCCTGATAATATGCTGTACATCACCACTTTAAACTGTGAGAGTACGATCATCATGGCAACAAACTCATCTTGCTATGCTGTACTCATATTGTATGGATGTGACAACATGACCTAACTTTGACATCATGCTAACAAAAATTACCTTTCAATCTTTGAATGCAGTGACATATTCACATCCTATTAGGAAAAGAGGGCGGAGAACACTTTACAATTAAAACAAACTTAAAACACAATTTCATATTTGTTCAGCATATCATCTTTCCCTTTTTGAAGAACCTGGATGTGGCACTTAATAAAGCATGAGTTTGACAAAACTTGACCCTGCTGACACAGCAGCTATCTTTGTCCGGTATCTGGCATGCAATGTAATGATTCTAATGCTGACTTATAATTTCCCAGAAGGGCCAGGCCAGGCGCGGATCCAGGGGGCGTGGGGGCGCACGCCCCCACCTTTTCATTAAAAAAAAAAAAATGAGGGAGAAAAGAAAAAAAGAGGGAGAGAGAGAGAAGAGGGGGGGGGGAGAAATGGGGAAGGGAAGATTTTGCTGCTTGGTATATTTTCACGCCCCCCCGTTTGGAAAATCCTGGATCCGCCCCTGCAGGCTATTTCTTTTCGGCCTCAGAACAGTAACATTGGTTAATACACAAATAGATAATGTGATTTGCTATGATAAATACTTTAACTATTTACAAGTAATGTTTTTTAAAGGGTTCAGTTTTTAACGAGTTCATTTTCACAATGCCAATTAACAGTAACATCTTCATGTAACTGTTGATATATTTTTCAGAGATTGTTTTTATTTTTATTTTTATATGAGCCCATTGTTCCATAATATACTAGTCGAGAAAGCTATGTACAGAAACAAATCTATAAATTCAAGGATACCAACTTATTGATAAAATTTGAGGATTTAAAATAAATGTCGCTTTCAAAACACCGATTTTGCGCTTTGTTTCTAAAGGATTAGACTTAATGTTATCATTGACCATTGTACTGTTACCTCAAAAAAAAGAACATCATTTACGTTTTACTGTGTTCGGTAAACATAGGGCATTACTATACTGTTTGCAACTTCTATGTACACATCAATTTACATTTAGTTATTACTTTGTGACACCAATGGGCAGTACAAAAGGATTTCTATAATATTTCAGTGCAGGGTTTGAACGGGGACGCGTTGTTATTATGGAATAGCAAAGACAAGGCACATAAGCAGAACAAACCTGACACACATTCACATTATGCTTTAAACTGCGTCAATTCTCCTGACGTTGGTACTCCGCGAAGAAAAATATATTAAATGCCAAGTGTGAGAGAAGTATTTCAACAGTGATGAAAAAAAAAAAAATGGCACACCTCAAATCTGTCCACACTTGCCACCCCCCCCCCTTATTTCTGGCTGTAACTCTCTGAGTATTGTGAGCTGTTATGGACCTGAACATTAAGGCTCGTGGAGTTTTAACAAAAACATGAAATTAAATATATTACTGATTAATTATTTACACTAATAATGCAACACTCTGAACAGACCAAAAAATGATGTTTACTCATTTACTGTTTCCTGCATAGCAATTTTTTTTTTACCTTTTGCCTTTATAAATGAGGAAATTAGTCGGAATGCACTGTTTAAGAAAAAACTTTAAAAATATAAATATAAATTAAGGCATGGAAAAAACTTTAAGGTTCAGGCACCGACACAAAACAGTTGCTTGGAAATTCACTATAGTGGAAATTCACTATATCAACAAGAAAATACATTCATTATAGGTATCATACAGGACTGGAAGAGCTGACAAAATAGTTGCAGACAGTGTTTATGTTTTGTGTGATCAACCATATACAATGTACATGAAATAAAAAAACAGTGAAAATTTGGGCTTATTACGTTGTGCGATTCAGGAGAAAAAAACTGAAAAATCATGCACAATTTTCAGCATGTAAACACATTGTCCTTAATTTGGAGTTTTGAAAACCTAAATCAGCTGTTGCGTTTTTTAAGGCTTTTATATAGTTTTCTCAAATATGACTTCATTTCAAAGGGAAATTTTTCACAGAAAAAAAATGGTTCTAGTATGAACTTCATAACCAGTAAGTTTTCAGTTTTAAATTTAACTACAATCCTGTATAATACCTTTATAAGGTACTATCTCATCTCACTGTCATTGAACAATTCAGTTCAAATCTTTAGAAAGCTGTTGCTATACACCAGGCACTCCAAGCATGACATACGCCATGCATGGACCCTTTCATGATGCCCATTTACAAATTCCCATTTGAAACCACTGTAGAACTAGCAGCAGAAAGAATCAGTTAATTATTCTATCACTTGCGCCCAACTGAGAAGTGTACACATTCCCCTCACCACCTTTGGTTTCAACACTTTGTGCCACAACCCAGCAACGACAAGAAAACAATGAATTAAATTGTTCACATGAAGCACATCAAGACAGCACCTTTAACATTTTATGACTAATGAGTGACAGAACTTCAGGCTCACAGCCCTCAAGTCAATGCTGTTGTTTAAACCTTTTAAGAGTACTGGCAGAACAATATTTGCATAAAAAAGATGCAAATAATTCCTGGACACAAACAGAAACATACTTGAAATGCTTGGATCTTTGCTTCAGTCACTCTCATGTTCCACAAGTTCATAGCTATCTTTGACTACTGATGACGTGCAGTATGCTAGGAGCATTTTCTCAGCAAGGCATAACACATGTTGGATATCTAGATTGTATGATAACCTATGACAAGAAAGAATATGAAGGGGAAAGAGAACACATTGATTGTAAACATGATTGAACACTTCTGAATTATGTAAACACACTTCGATTGTATGCATTATTGCTTTTAAAAAAAGAAAGTAAAGCCACACCCATCAGTACTTTAAAGATCTAATAATTGGTTCAAGATCAAAACTCGTTTAAATTGGAAATCATTTCCAACCACTCTTATGTCAAATTTTGTGCATACACTTATAGTAGTCTGGATGGTGTCTGGACAAATTCTTGATATTGAAATTCAGTCTAAAGTTTGGTCTTTGAAATAGCATGACAATTTCCATGGTGATACAATACATGCCTTGATACCTTCCCAACATGCACAATATTCCCTTTGTTGAAGCCCGCTGTGAGCTTTTGCTCACAAACAAAAGATATGCTTTTCAGAAAAAAAACCATGAAAATAGCACAGTTACCAAACACATATACTTACCCATTTACTACATATTGAAAGACTGTAGCAGAATCCACACACTCCATCAATGCCTTTCGGTTATCAAATAAGATGGTCGTACACACAAAGAGTTCAAAGGTGAAATCTGTCCGTACTACTCCTGCATGAACCCTCTTAACACCACCTGAACATTTAAACAAAAGCATCATGCCAGCCATTTAAAACATTACCGCTATCGACTTCAGATTATAGAAAATACGGCTTCCAATTGAGAAATTGCCATTTTCTTCTGAACTTTAACAAAAACAAAATGAAAACTGTGTTATTGAAAGTTCCACTGTATTAATGTAACTTTCACATTGTTAGTTTCTAAGTTTATGTCTATGAAAACCAATATTTTAGATTGTGAATCCAAACGCTTACCTCCTTTTAGGAAGTCTCTTGCCCTTGCTACATCCCTTGCTCTTTCTGCAACTTCTGATGACAATTCAAGATGTTGACTGCTGATGATTTCAAATATCATCAAGCTTTCTTCATATGGAAACTCACGCTTGAAACACAGTAACAGCCATCTGAGCAAATAGTGTAAAGGATTTTTTTATTTAATAGACATTGTCTTTAGTTCAATGCTTTTTAAGGGTTTTTTTTCTGGAAGAGCTGTTGAAATTATTTCAGACAAGAAAAACATGTGGAACTCTTACTAAAACACTCTTTGTGTATTACTGTCAATAGCAAAACACAAGTCAACTTTCGCCGTTTTACTTAATTGGCAAAATGAACTTGACATTTTTTTTTTACATTTCAACAAATTTAGTACATATCCAAACTGTCACTGTACATACACTAGTGTACACATCTGCCCAAATTATTGTCAGATTTTCTTGATTTTAGACTTTGTTGATAAAAGTTTCACACCCACGCAATTCAAAAGCCTTAAAGGTAGGATCATAGATTGGTTTTTGTCAACGTAATGCTTATTTATAGGCAAAATTATAAAGAAAGATACATTCAAAAGTTTTAGCTGCATACAGTGTCTACTTGCTGAGAAAACAGCAAAAAAACTGTCACTGTATTTCCACAAGAACTTCGAACGCATCCATGTTTAGCGAGGTGACAGAGGGAACCAACAACACCTCTGGCCGCAGCATTCGCCAACAGACACCGACTCTCAAAATCTGAGAAATGATCCATGTATGAATCCTTTCTCAGATTAAGATGTTTTTGGGTGAAAAATTATCCAAACCGTATTACTTCAAATGGAATCCTTTCTAAAAATAGATTATATCAACAACTGCAGTGCTTCTCACCAAGAACGTTTTTATGGTCATTAATTTTTGGAGTATTTACCAATCTATGACTCCTTCTTTAAATGTTAATTTAGTTTTCAGATCCAACTTAGTTTAAACCTCTCTCTAGCATCTAAAACTGACAATTTCTCTTGCAACCTTTCATTGAGTATAATGGAAATCAGTATGTAAGTATTTTCATCATCAATAAAACATAACATAACAAAATAAAGACACAATCTGTACCTGTGGCAGAACATGAGATCACCAATTTCACATTGTGCTAGGTGTTCATATAGGAGTGGATCAATTTCCTGCAGCATCTGTTGTAAAATTTCTATGAGGAAAAGGAAAGTAAAAACACAGGAAATGCATTAAAACTACAACAAGAGACTTTGCTGTTGTTTTTCCTAAACTTGGATTTGGATAATATAAGCCACGACAACCAAGTGTTAAAGTGAAAGTTGTAAAACAAAAATTTAAAAATGGCTTCTTACATAGAGCTTGAATCCGTCACTCAGTGATACAACATTATTAAACCATCTCAGCTCCCTTGGGAGTATACAGCCTGTGCTGCCAAGTATGTAGCGCACCAAGATAAATCAATCACAAGAACCATCTCTGCCCTCACAGGTACCCATTTACCCATGGGTGAAGAGAAGTAATTATTGTCAAGTATCTTGCTCAAGGACACAAGTGTCATGACCAGGATTCGAACCCACACCCTGATGACTTAACCACCAGAACTTGAGTCTGATGCACTAAACCACTCGGCCATGACATGCCAACTCTCCCTACAGTTTCAATTAGTAAACCTGCTAGAGAATACGTTTTGTGTACCTTGTTAAAGTAACAATGTACATACATTTTGTTTTGTGGAAGTGATTACAAAGGGGTTGGATAACTCCACCAGGAGGAGGGGGGGGCAACAATTACATTACAGAATCTTAACAGCTGAAACATGGTTGAGTGATTGTGAAATTGTAGCTGCATAGCAGATTAGAGTCAGGGAGTGGCAGGTCCCATCATTCCCCCTTCTTATCAATAGTCTCCACACAGCTTTCTGTTAACCCATATTATTTTGGCATTCTGGCCGCTTTGAAACATAAAAAGTTGATCCCAAAATCAACTCCTACCTAGTTTATGAAGCATGCCATCTTCAAGGAAATCTTTGAAGATGGTTTCTAGATATAACGTGAAGCACCAGTAGGATTCCACTTCACTGTCCATTACCACAAAGAATCGACTTAGGACATCGTTCATTCCCTGAGCATAAGTCACCTCTAGAGAACAAAAACATTCAAGTTGTATTATTAGTGTTTTACTCATAAACCAATGTGCGTTAAGCGCTGCACACTCAGTACTTTCCCCAGGTTCAGTGAACAAAAATCCACAGGCATATTACTCGGGTGGGATTCGAACCCACGAACTTTGCCATTCTAGAGCAGATGTCTTACCAATACAACAACTGAGATTGCCCGCTAGCTAGAGGCAGTTCAAATCCTGTACTCCAAATTTGACATCTGTTAAACATTAAAGTCTTTCATTCCTTTTATAAGTTCACACCCTCATTCTGGTTTGAAGAAACACTTTTGTAGTTGGGTGTACAAATAGCTGGTAAAACCATGGGTTATAAATCCGCAGTCGTACACTAAGCAGAGTCAGATGTGAAATTGTAAACTGTGAAATTAAATGATAATAATCTTCCTCATTACTTTAAAGTGTTAAATCTTATCTGACCAATTGATAGTAATACCAATCTGAAAACTTGTTGACTGCTTTTGTACCAAATATTGTAATACTAAGACATAAATCCGGTGAATCTAACTCTATACTTACGAGGATGAAAGACGGCAAATGTGATGAGAATATCTCGTAATCTGATCAGATTGGGATTATCTGGCCCTCTGTAGAGGCAATAAAAAACTGCAATTAAATTTCTCTTTTATGTGATACAAAATGTCTAGTGTGAGATTTACAGTATTTTTCCTAAATGTGCCCTAAAATTCCGTTTAAAAGATCATTGAATAAACCGCATGGAAACTGACAGGGTAAATTTTAATTAATTTTGGGTTGAACAAAGAGAAATTGACTTGAGCGGAATTTGACCCTAGCCCTAACATTTGCAGTCTCCCTATTTTGTCAATATCTTTGTTCGGGGTGCCAGTCAGAAGCCATTCAACCTGTAACTACCATATAAAAGATCATTGAATTGTAACACAAGATATGATATCAATCCATGATTTTGTTCAGTTTGGATTGGAAGCTTAACAGGTATCTGGCAACTACTGTAGAGACATAAGTTCATTTCTTTGACCCAACTGGAAGTTCTTAAAATCAAGACAATTATCAATTCTTACTTGAAGTGTGGATGATCTCTGTCTGTTCTTGGTACGTCCTTATCTATGATTCGAATACTTTTCCGGAATGATTCCATATTACCAATATCTAAGGGTTCCCTTTCAGCGTATATCTAAACGGAAAGTATAAAAATTATACAACATAGTAAATTCACAGATGGAATCAACAAACTAAAATTAGAACAACATTGACCACAATTGTGATGAATTGCTTGTAAAATACCTTCTTACTGGCAACAAATATCCTGACAGAATGGAATAAAAGAGTGGCAACAAGGTCTTAAACAGCCGTTTAAATCAGGCAGGGTCGTGGCCGTGTGCTAAAGGACCAAGCTGAAGGCGAGGTCTTTTTTTGCACGGCCATGACCCTGCAAGGTTTTAAACAGCCGTTTAAGACCGAGTCACCACTCTTTTATTCCCATTCATAAATACCTTTCTGTTAAAAACATCAAAAACCCTTATGCTAGCCAAATATGCGACCTACCAACTTGAATTGGGCCCTGAACTCTGCACGCTCCGCACAATCATCTGATAGGGCCCACTTTTGACTCAATATCCTCAGGCCATGTTTAGAACACTCCTCACTGTGATTACACGTTTAA
This sequence comes from Plazaster borealis, assembly GCA_021014325.1. NCBI lineage: Eukaryota > Metazoa > Echinodermata > Asteroidea > Forcipulatida > Labidiasteridae > Plazaster > Plazaster borealis. The sequence goes on along the minus strand of CM037457.1, from coordinate 10,372,487 downwards.
ACATGGCCGTGTGATCTCCTCTCGACTTATCAAAATGGATAAATTGTCCCAGGTATTTTTGAATTATGACTAAATAACAAAACATTTCTGGCAGGCAACTGCAAGTATTTTTAAGGAAACTGAACAGGAAAAACGTACCATTTCTCATTTTATTTGTCAATAACCACTTAAGTGCATGTTGACAACCAATAATTTGTCTTCACAAACTCAGTGAAATTTAATTTCAACAAACCCAAACTGTAATCAAACCTACCCTCGCTTGTAGCTCCATACATTCCATCTGTAGTTTCTGATCCTCAGATGTTTTCATTGCTGAATGAAGTGGTCCATTAGAAGTACTCTTGCCTCCTTACAGGAAAATAACAAGAGAATGCTTGCTCTAACATACTTTTTAACAATCAATGCCTTTGTTGTCTTTCACTTCGTCATTTCTTAAATTTTGTTCACTTGAATTGTCACGAGTTTGTGGTTGCTCTTAATGTTCTCCAAGCTGACATATTTTAAATGTTTACGTCAAAACCATGTCATCCATTAGATCTTGAATCTTTGCAGACACTTGGAATGCAATTGCACAAAGTTACAGTATTGACCCTATAGATCACCTGGGCCCAATTTCATGGCTCTGTTTACTGCTGAATTCTGCGCTTGGTATAAAAATTCTTCGCTTACAGGGCACGCACTAAATTTCTGCGCTAAGTGTAGAATTCCTAGTAACGTAGACTACGCACGCACACAAGCAGAAATTCCCTGCTAACATGTGAAATACGCTTGACGTAAGCGCGGAATTCCCTGCTTCTGTAAGCGCTGATTCTTTGCTTACGGTAAGCAGAGCCATGAAATTGGGCCATGATGTCATCATCACAATAATCTTGGTTTCACCATTTTAGGAGTCAAAGTCATTGTGTGTTGTACAGTGTAATGTGATTTTTTTAGTCAACGCGGCGTTTACATGCTTGCTTGTTGACTTTCAAAATGGTGAGCGTGGCCAGTCGCTGTGTGTGACTTTCGTGCAAGGGGTCACTAAACCAATTCATTTTAGGACAATTTCATATGTCCTGTACCAGTGTTATTCTGCCATATTTGGGACACTTATATGCTCATGTACAAGTAGCGGGAAGGCTTTTACTCATGTCAAACTGACATTGTGTATAGTTGCATCAACATCATTGGTTGGAGATGCCTGTGATGCTTACAAAATGTTTAGCATATTTGCATCCTAGTAATGGCGGGACACACAGACAACCCTAACATTGGTCTATACATGTAACTATGCATAGCAGAACAATACAACAACACCTCTTACCTGTCTGTCCGCACCTACAATCAATTGGGTTCTGTTGTGAACCATTGATTGGTAAGGTGTTTTTCCTCGACAAATAAGTTACTTCTGTTCCATTTTCAAGAGTGTCGCTTGGTGGTGTTGTCAGGGCAAGTAGGGCTTTCCATCGAGCTTTCAAAGCTTCATATCTGTAGTGGTATTCCATGGCCAGAACCTCTCTTTCTCTGGCAAAACAAACATACATATGTGATTAAGCTTAAACCAAATTTGAGTAATATTTAAAGTGAAACGCAGAATTTACAAATTTACAATTAAATTGAAATGTAACAGATGTTTATGGGGAGAACCGTGCCATTGTCTTCAGACTTTGTTTGATTGGATAGTACAGCAAGACCAACATTTTGTTTTTTACAATAGCAGGTGGATGGTGTTGTTCGTTTGTTTACATGGTTGACTTTGACTTTTGTCTTTATTGCTGTTAGGATCCAATGCTCACTTAATTGGCAATTTTGAAAACCCCAAATGATAACAAAAGTTTGTTATCTGTTAATTCTTTAAACATAACAAATGACTGCTTTTGAAGAGGCTAAATGGTATGTTAATAGTCTCTCTGTCTCAACTAGATTTGTGGGGGTACTCTTTATGTTTCAGATCAATTATTGAATTTGTTTGTGTTTACTGTTTAATAAATACTCTGTACATTATTTATAACCCTAACCCTCCAAATCCCCTTCATGAAGATTTTTGATTGTGGAGGATTAAGGAGATTTGCTTAACACTGGGCCAGGCATACCAATCTTATCTAGGTCCAAACATTTTGGTGTTGAATGGCCATCCATAGGATAGTGGAGGATTGATTTTGCCTGTGAGCAAGTAGGTCTGGGGAGTACAATTAATGCAAATTTCCACAAAGATAAATTTACAATTTCCAAAGAAAGTGTAAAATAGAATTGATGACCATACCTTCTTGTTGACTGGAAAGGATAGAGTCCAAAGAGAAAGGCCCATGCATCACGTCGAACATCTTTCTCAATTCCCCCTACAGATGACAAAAAAGTACATTTGATAAACTTACAATGATATAGATTGCTAGTATAAGACAGTAACAAACACACATTTATTATGAGCTGTGAAACATCTGGAATACGGTAGGCAGTTTTTAAAGTCTTTTTTTCACATATCCAGCATCAAGTTTATGGGAGCGTGCCTACCCATTGACTCCACGGACCCTAACAAAAGGGACTTGGTTTGACAAAACAATGATGTTCTTGAATTGATTTTGTGAACAACACAAATCATAATCAAAATGTGGGGAAAAAACACAATGGATAAGCTAAAACAGATATCTTTAATTGACTATGTTGAAAAATCAAGTTGTTTGGTGCGTCTTAAATTAGATCAATCCATTACTGGAAATGGAATGTAAACACATACATTACGTTCAAAGGCATGTACATATGTACATTCTCCAACCAATGATGTTAACACAACTACACTAAACAGCTGGGATAATCGTAGCTCTTTGTACTGTCACGTCCCTTAAGAGAAGACCTACGACTGTCGAAAGGATCGAGGCTTGCCTGCTATGCTTACGGGAACGTAAACGCATCCCATCCAAAACTGTCCCAATAGAAAAGATTTGTCTATAGTAGCTAGTCTAGACTTTTTGTAGACATGCTGTTTAGATGATCTTCCTGTCAAGGGAACTCGGCAAACTCCCACAAGGGGATATAAACACCAAGCTGGCAACCAATCTCTCTCATACAAACATTGGTTTAACATCTATGATTATGAATTGAACAAACCAAGAAATTGTTCTTCAGTATTAAACTAGACGACAATACTTATTCTAGTCATTGTAAAATCAGCAGTTAGCTTGGTAGGATTTGAACCCACAACCTTGTGATTGTAAGTCTTGGGGCGGATTGCAATAAAACGGTCTTAGTCAGCGGTCTAAGACCAGTCAGTTATAGCCGGCTATCTACCTTAGACGGTCTTAGCTTAGTCGGTCTTTAAGCCCGTTGCAATAAGCCGGTCTTAGTTAAGTCGGCGAAGAGTAATGAAACACGAACAAACGTCCCTTACTTAGCTTTGCTCCGTCCGTAGCGACCGGCCGCCATTATTCAAACTTGCCAAACGAGCCGTAAACAACAATCAATCATCAATGGCCTCGATGCACGGCATTGTTCTTATTGCTTTGGTTTAAATCATCGGATATCAAATCTGTGAGTTGTAATATCTTTACTCTTGGGAATCTATATTTACGATCTATTTCTACCTCCATGGTATCATCATCTCGTCGTAGAGCTCGTCACATCAAATCGTCTACAACTAACAGCGCCATCTTTAAAAACCAAAACTAAGACCGGTTATAGCCAGCTCATAGCGGGCTTAAGATTTAAGACCGGCTTTAATTATAGACCGCGCTATTGCAATCGGTCTATAATTAAAGACTGTCTAAGCGCATCTCAAGTTAGCCGGCTATAGCACATAGACCAGTTTAAGACCGCTTGGTGCAATCCGCCCCTGCAGTCTAACCACTGGACCACGGTGTTGTTGTGATTTATTTCTTTGTTTAAATGAAACAATTTAAGGATTTAGGCCTATCCCAATTTTAAATCACTTATTTACATAAACAAAAAAACTTGAGGTTATGATAAATTTTGTGAAAAATGAGAGTTTGTGAGTTCCACATTTTGATTTTAAATTTAAACTCATTCATTTAGACAGAGTCACAGAGTGAGAGATGCATACCTCTAAATACAGCCTGGCGAAAACTTTGTACATCAACCAACCTTCCATCTGCGTCCATAAACCCATTAAACGTTGATCGATCAAGTTTATGTCCTCTCTTTATATCAGAGTCATTACTCAAATAAATCTTCCACTGCTCCGGAGGTAAAATCTGCTCAAATGTAGAATCAAAACTACATGATCGGGTAAGTCTGTCGCGGTAGCCTGAAAACTCCGCCATGTTTGTTTACAACAAACCAAGGAAATCAAATTGAGTCAGTCAGTGCCGTAAGTGACACCGTTGTTGAACGAAGCTTTTCAAGTGAACATTCAGTATATTTTTTCCGGTTGTAATCGTAACAGTTTTTCCACAGTTTGTCTCAAGTATGTCCTTTGACAAACAAAGAGTTCTTATGTGTTTTCTGTGGTAAAATCTGACACCTTTGACCCTCCCCCAGGCGTTCTGATGTCCTGTCGACGCAGCACGAACCAGCCAGATGACTAAATTGACCTTTGAACCTTCTTTCTTCTTAGTCGCGAAACAAGCCGGTGTTTTGAATTGTACTGAAGGGGATAACCTGTCTACCTGCGGTCACACTGTAATTACTATGAACTAAATAAATAGCAATTCAATTTCAATACTGCGTATGATTAAAAATTACAAACATGAATCCAAATGTTATTCAGTAAACCCACAGTTTATGTAAATCAATAATGTAACAAATCGCGTTTAAAAGTAAAGACGTCTGAGGTGTAGACTACGTACAGTTTGTAGCTGTTGTTTACAAGAACACTGCATGCAGCAGACGACACTGGGTCTTGTTTCTTAGTATTGACACATGACCACTGATCACATGGCGTGAATCATCAAACCACAAACAAAAAAGTAATGACGCAAAGTTTTTAAGATCACGGGTCCTTTCTCTATGCTAAGATCATGGATGTATTTGACCAACATGGTAGACAAACTAAAGGAGGATTGTTTTTACATTGTTCCGTGAGGAACAAACATATCACCCATGACTCTCTTCTTATAATGTTATCTTATTCAGTAGTAAAGTGTCCGTTATTGTGTTGCACTTATTGATGATCGTCATATTTTGTGAAATTTAACAAAAGTATAAATTTTGTATTTCTAAATTCCGTCGACGTCTTGTACATTTACCAACCCACTGACGACATGACTCGATAAATTCACACTCATGTTTTGTTTTAGTTTCGTGGTTTGTTCAGATCATTTGGAGGCGCGGGGCTTATCGTTTTTCGTTTATCTAACTTGTAGGGTATAACATTTTATATTGAAAGTGTGTAAAATATAAGCTATACACAAAGTTTCCAAATTGCGCGTGTATATTTGCATGCGCATTACATGAGTTTTTGGTGCAATTTTACATATTTTTTAATATAACATTTTAAGATTACTAGTGTTTATTTATTGATTTACCGTGTGCTTGTAAATATCATGCTCGTATAAAGAAAATGGAAACAAATTTGTAATTCGTCCCTTCGCAACACCGCCCTCATTTGATGTAAAATATACGATTCTAAGACGGCATGACGTGAACATGCGTGAGCACACACTGTGGTGAACACGGACGTAATGTCTATGGGTGGTGAAGCACAGTTAAAATGCTCTAGCGCCCTCTTTTGTATACAGTGCGAACTTGTACAGGCCTATATGTGCAAACTGCTTTCGAAAGTTTTACATTTGCCCTTTTCGAAACTGCGGCTTCGAATTCGTCTTCGGCTCCGCCTGTTTGAAGCCCCGTACCAAAACGCACGTTTTCAAAATAACTGACGGAGCCCATAAACCGTGCTGAATATTAAGCCGTAGTTTCGAGAAGAACTAGAGTCTTTGGTAAGGGCTATGATGTCACTGGAGATGGCTCAGGATGTGTGTTCGTCTGTGTTTTCCAAATGGACGCAGTAGGCCTACATTGTTTCAGATTTTCTAAATCAATGTATGTACCGGAGAAGAAGTACCGGGTATCGGCCTGTTGTGATAGTGTTTTTAATTATAGCTGCTTGAATTCCTTGTGTTGTTCAGAGTCCTTCTCTTATCATCCAGCTATATTTAGAGCTCATCAAATTGCTCAGAATTTGTCAATACGGTATACGAGTAATACATTGTATGCTGGAAATTCGGTGCTAAGGCTTTGATGTCATAATTCTTGTGATCTGTTTCGTTGTTCACTAACCAAAAATCCATCGCTAAATAACGTACAGGCTCATTTTGAACTTGTGTCCCCCTCCAGGCTTCCAAAGCCAACTGTGAGTGGTATGTTGTTGTTTGTGACCTGGCCTTGTTGTCCCTACTGTCAGGATAAGCCACACCTTGTCCTTGATAACACTTGTCATGTTGTGTTCTAATTATTTTTAGCTTAGAGTTTTGTTTTATTTTGTTTGATTGCAAATTACACACAAACATCTTCGCAATCAACGAATCGCTTCAGGCAAACAAAATCGACTCCCGCCCTTATTATTAATGTCGAACCAAATTAACAGAAAATAGCTAATTAAATTTCAAATAATTCATTATATCCAAGTTTCGTACTGAGGGAAACAAAAAAACCTTGAATTGTTCCCGCTCTTTTGAACAGCCGCTTTTGATGACATAAGGATGAAGTTCGATTACGGCACGGGGGTCTTGAGGGGGGAATCGACACGGGGCAAAGCCGCAGCCATGCCCCCGGGGAATATTACGTCTCAGACTCCCGCCAGTACGAGGACGGCATCATATGACATCGAGGATGTTGTAATTATTTTGGCACGGTTGCAGTCGACCGTACCTGCCCGGCGGCTGCATAATCATGTCATTACCGTATTATATTCATATCCAAGCCTCCTGTACCCATGACATTTTGCGAAGCTTAAGCTAATTCTTTCAGCATCTCGATATCCAAAACAAGTACAAGCCAGTCTCCCAAAAAAACTTAATCAGTTGATAATAGGGCAATCAAGCTCCAAATTGTCTCAAAAACGCTCATTATGAGCAGAACAGTTTCATCCGTACAATGTAGGAAAACAAAAGGATTTGGTATAAAAACAGATTTATAAGAAACTCTTTATATCCGAAGGTTTCTCCATCAGTTTGTTAAAATAATTATGAACCCTGTGGTATTATAGTATGATTGAACTCTTGATGATTTCAAAAAACAGTTTCATCCGTACAATGTAGGAAAACAAAAGGATTTGGTATAAAAACAGATTTATAAGAAACTTTTTATATCTGAAGGTTTCTCCATCAGTTTGTTAAAATAATTATGAACCCTGTGGTATTATAGTATGATTGAACTCTTGATGATTTCAAATGAACAATCCCCGCAATCCAGGACTAAACCACGCGCATTATAATAGGTTTCTGATAATGTGATACCTCGAAGGTCCCTAGTGAATCATTGTTTTTGGTCATCAGTGCAAAGTAGCCTGGTTTGGTGGATAATGCTTTTCAGACCGAGTACAGGACGTGGCAAAGTGGTGTGGCAGGCATGTGTACTAAGGTGTAGTCAAAGCAGAAATCATTGAGTGAAGGAGTTGAGGCGTCCTCCTGCCGATGATACGCCTATGAGTGTGGCCAAGTGAAGCCGTGATTAACTGATTGGTCCGCTGCATTAACTTAATGATTTCGGATGCTTACGAGTTTGTGTACTTTACAAAATATTTGTAGCTGGACAATATTGTTTTGCACGTAAAATTGTGTGCTTTCTTGAAAACATGTTTCTGTGAAGCAAAAATAGCACAAATTTAAAAAGATCGCTCTGGCTCGCCAACTCGGCCTTTGTTTTGTAAGATCGCTACATTTTGATTCAGCAAACTTTTTGCACAATGTCTAAACAGACACCAACGAGATGGGGACACTTGTTTTCCTTAAATGCAAATTACTTATCATTTATTATCTCCAACGTGTTTGCTTTGGTGTTCCTCATTGTGACGAACAGCTTTTCTGTCTATGCAATACACGAACAAAAAACTGGTGCCACGTGCACTACGAATGCGACTTTTTAAATATTAAATTCGTAAGAACTAGCACTTGGCACTGTTTTGTATTGTGAAGGTCAAGAAAAGGCAATGTCCGATGATTTCTGGCCATCGAAGCAAGCCTAGACACCCCCGATGCAACATTCATCATCAGCATGTTAGCTTCCTCTAGCGCAATGGACGAATTACTTCATCTATGCTAAACCCATGGTAATCATGCAAAAATGGCATTTCCTTCCCGCCATCCGACCTTCTAATTGACTGGATAAACCCATCCGAAGTGTCCTTTTATCGGGTCGTTTTTGCACCTCTCGGTTGAGCAGCTCAACCCGGCTCGCTCGAGTGATACGGCCGTATCGCAACTACGCCGCGGCAGCACGACCGTGGACTGGCTGCACCGTGCAGCGGAGAAATCGTTCCGGAGGCAATATTCCCTTGCGACCCGGTCGCGCTTCAGTGAGCGTAATGACTTGACTCGCTTTATTTACCGCAGATCCTCGGAGTATATAGCCTAAGTACGCGGACTCGATTTTTTCCCAATTATGCAGGGCACATTTTGATGACTTAATGACATCTGGCGGGCTCCAAGATGCTCAACGAAAGACGAAGAACCTTAATTTCGTTTATAGCAGGGTTCATTTCTTAAACACACATCAGTAATTCACTGTCTCGATATAATATGCAATTATTTTTCTATCCGTTGCTGTGTTATCCCCTGTCAACGTGTGCCTCCTACGCCTAGTACATTTTTGCAGTTCATTTTGTGCTATATTTCCACAAGTCTTTACATTTGCACTTGGGTTATACTCTGTAAACAAGTCGAATGGTAAGCAGCGAGTCCTCTCACTAAGAATAGATCTGATTCTGCTCATTGTGTCAAAATTACACATTTGGTGTACGGTGACTCTCTGAGGTCCCCAGCTCCGGGCGTCTGCAAGAAGTCAATTAAGATGGATATTGCATTTGCTGTAGGGAAAATACAAAATGAGATAGATTCTCATCAAGAAAAAAAAATCGTTTCCTTTTTTTTCATGCGAACTATGGACTGCACTTTTTCTTTTTTTCTTCTCTCCCCCCTCTCTCATGAGATTTCATTGCAGCAATGAGAGTAATTTAACATTGTTTGATTCGAAGTCACAAAATACTTTAATATACCAAGTGTTCCCATTTTTTTGAATTTGTTTATTGTTATTGTTGTCCCTGTGTATGAAAAATGTAATATAAATGGAAATTGTGGGACTTGTAGATAATTGTTTGTGATAACCCAAATGTACTTTTAGGCGTTTCCCCAAATGTTATTGAATATAGGCCTATACGTTTTTAAAGTAATTACTATCCTCTAAGAACCGTCATAAATTATCAGTTGTTTTGATTGTCCCAAAAATCGGTCGTAAATAGGACGTCCTTTTCTGCAGCTCGATATCAATTTGTGAATCAACAAATAAGGTGGCTGATTTAACTTCAGTGTAAAAAGTACACCAAGAGGAGCTATATACTCGCAATAAAAGTGTGTTCCAAGTTGAACCTGCAAGTTGGATATTGAATCTACTAGGAAATCGTCTTCCCGTTGACCTAGTTTACTATTTTGCGTTCTCATACTAGTAATTCTACTATGTATATAAGAATTCACACTCAAGAGTGACAGTCACATTTCCGCACCGTACTGAGATCATTTCTTAAAGCGAAATATCGTCACTGACATGCCGCGTTATGGGCAATGGGCTGAAATCCATCTGCTTGCTCATATTACAATAGCAGCAATAAAGACGGATTTTCTTGAACATTAAAAATAAATAAATAAATAAATAGATAAACAGACGTTTTTTGCTGTTGTCGAAGTTGGCACTGGTCCGTTTTCCTGATATTTCGCTCTACAGGTGATGTCACCTTCGAAGTTTGAATCTTGCCCTGGTACCACGCAAGGAAGAACGAATTATACACCTATTTTTTTGTAACCTACCGTACCTTTTTTTGTGGGGTATTATTTGGGAATTATTTTTGTAATATGAGTTGTTTACTACTGATGTGATTTGACTGAAAGTAAATAATATCATTCTGTTGAGGCGTGTTCTCAAATTAGACGTTGGTATTTGAATTTCAAAAGTAAGGTTGCCACACACTGTCCCAGCCCTTTCCTTCTTGTATTCCATCCCATGATGTGCCAATGATCCATGGTCAGAGTCAGATAGTCAATGCACAACTATCAAGGTTGCAGACATCACAAAAATAATATCATTATATCGGACGTCTATACGTGTGAACACACGACAGACTAGTGCGGGCACGTGTGCACTGTTTGTCCAAGAAATTTATATTATTTGATGTGTATGATGAATGGATATGGACAGGATTGACATTGTGTCCATCGCTAACAATGACACAGTGGGACGCGTGGACGTTCGGCGTAATGCCAGTAGACTTGGAACAAGATGGTCCGGTTGCAGCTATTACGTTCATTGCTTTGGTAAACAATTGCGAGAAACAACCGTCAGAGCGAGTCCAATTTCCAAAACAACTCTCAAAGTTGAATAATTTAGGAAGGTGTGGATTTTTCTCGTAACTAGGAGTCATATAACTTCATTTATGCTCATCCATCTTCCACAAAAACGGCAGATTTAAAATACATACAAACAGGAAATTGTAACAACAAATGTATTTACAGTAAAAACCTCGTGGTTTATTACTTGATACATTAAACACAGAAATAAACAAAAGTATTTTAAAGAAGATAAATTTAGCAACCAAGATTCTTGACAGAATAATAAACAATAATACAGTACAATAAACAAAAAAACAAATAGTACGAATAACAAAGTAAGCAAACAAACAACCAACGCAACATAAACAAAATCTATAGAATAAAAAATTTGTAATTAAATTAAACGAATAACTGGTAACTTGCAAACAAAATGTACATGAAAGCCAAAGTATATTAGCAAGGAAAAACACAAACTATTTAGATAGTGACAGAAAAAGAAATAAATAACTTAAATGATATTAAGTTAACTCACAACAAATTAGAGATAACAGCAGGCAGAAACATCCAGAAATAATAACAGCATAATTCAAAAGAAAGGAAACAAAATATTACAAAAATGAATGGAAGACAAACCGTGATCTAAAACGGATAATGAATCGTGTTGTTAGCGACGACACACGAAGAGCACTGTTACATTGGTACACGGTCTTTAAACATACATTCGCTAAGTCTGGTTCTTTCAAGAAGGGGGAATCTTTTGAGTCTTTTTCATACACAGCCAAGATGTCTCGTTCCGGGGTGTCGGTGTCGAAGACCAATAAAAGTAAGAGCTTTAGGGGTAAATTTAAGTTGTTGTACCTCGCCACCAAACATCCCTCTCAACTCTTATTGGATTGTTGTGTTTTTTACTCTTTCTTGTAAGCAGATTAAACCCAATGAGAAATAATTAATTTTTGTATGACTGCTCACCCATGGTCCTATAGACAAATTGCTACTGTTACCATGGCATTTGTAATGTCGCTTAACCCCTATACCTGGTTTTATTTGCATCTCTAACCCCACCAACCCTTTGTGTCTTTTGGCGAAGTCGTAAATGAAACCGAAATAATACATTTTAATTAAGTCCCAAAACAAACTGATTAAGCTTGTTTATGCCTATGGTGTCAATTTACTCATAGAAGGGTATTTTGCCCTAATACTAAACTACCCCCATGTTGTGTATTAAGGTACACACTGTTTAATTTTAGTTGTTAAGCCAGAAATTCTCCATTCGGTTCTTTTTATAAGGTGAATTGAACATTATTTTGTGCAATTTCAATATGCTAAAGAAGAACCATCATTACAAACAGTGGTCCCGTCCGCGTATTGTCGCCTCGCCGTCTTGTCAGCAACGGGGCGTGCATGCAACACGCTGCCACCTGCCATGCCGTATTTCCGCCGTTCCCTTACCCCTCGCAAAATCCACAAAGAAACAGCCCCTTATATACACCGGGTGTTTCCAACGGCCTCTCTCCCTCTCAGTAATCCAACAGTACAGTTCCTCATTAGTAAACTGATCCGGGATGGCTGGCATGAGACACTGGATGAAGGGGTAAAAAGCCTCGCCGCTCCCCCTTCGGAGCAGGTGCTTAACGCACGGCGTGGAGATGCCGGGCCCCGTTTACTCTCTCCCAGCAGATGAATAGCGGAAGTTGTGAGTGATCGGGATGTTAAGACTCTTGGACAGAACCCGTCCATCGGTAAAAGAGAGTTTTTTGTCCTTCGGTGATGTGATCCAAGCCGTCTGTGGCATTCGAGAGATGTGAGATGAACCGGTACTGTTTTTCATCCGTTTTGGGCTTTTTGATCAACCGTTACTTCGTTTTTTCTTCATTCGGAGTTGGTTTGGGAATAATTGTTCGTGTAAATAATGAGGTTGATGGGTTCTGTCCATATGTGATGTGATATGGGCATGCATACAGTCTGCGGCATTCGGATACGTTATGACCCGTTTGCCGGCGGCTGTTTTATTCAAGCTGATACTCTCTTGAGCTAGCCTTTCTATGATGTTTGATTTATCAAAATATGGAAAATAATTATTTATTTTATCCAGAATGATAAAATTCATTTCCCTCCCTTCGGTTACCAATGAGAATACACCAGACTGGAATACACCAAAGGGATCGCCACGTTCAGCACCTCTCCCATCTGCTCATATAGCAATAGTCTTTATCTGTGGTTGATAAAGTTAACCCAAAATTCAACGCGATGCAATCCACAAGTCTAAATAATTTATTCAATCCGTCAAAATAATCATTTTAGGTTTTCACCGATTGAGGGACTGCACATTCTTATTAATCGAGTCAGTCAATTCGTGTGTATTTCAAGACGGATGTGAAGAGACGGGGCCGATTTCGTCAAAGAGTAAAGATTGCTCTTAACTATGTTTCAATCTTAATTGCTAAGCAAAGTGTGATGTCACAACACAAATCACTATGGTGATATTGACAACTCATCTTAAGATGAATCTTATAAGGGCTTTGTGAAATCGAGCCGAGTGCTGATGATGACCCCCCCTCCCTTTATACGATAGTGATAATAGTTGCAATTTACCACAATCTATGTACAACTTCATGCTGCATATTATTCACTTGTAATTGTATGCAAAATCCAGTCGAGTGAACCATTTTCAAGGGGAGCCAGTGCAATCTCATGTGACAGGAGGCAGTTTGTTTCTCAGAAAAATTTAACCCACAAAATATTATGAAATGTTGTTTTAAATCAAGCCGGCTCGTTGAACACGTCGATTCAATAAAGTAAACAAAGGTTGGAATTGATTGTGTGGGAAATATTTGTGTTGAAAACCATGGTGATATTATACACATATTTTAACAATTTATTTCCAAGAACACTTTTAATGACACGTGATTGGACACAGATAACTTAATAAAGGAGCTATTTCACTTTATTTCGTGTAAATTAGATCAAAATAAAGCCATCAGATGCTGTGTACGATTATGATATAACTATTTACAAAACAGTACTTAAAACAAAACGTTTGTTAAAGGCATCGTACACGTTTGGTAATTACTCAAAATATATATTAGCATAAAAACTGACTTGGTAACGACTAACAGAGAGCTGTTGATAGTATAAAACATTGTGAGAAACGACTCCCTCTGAAGTAACGTAGTTTTTGAGAAAGAGGTAATTTCTCACTGAAATAATAAAAACTTCTTGCAAGAAGTTTTTATTCCTATCTGAAAGTACACAAATTTGTACAACAAGGGTGTTTTTTCTTTCATCATTTTCTTGCAACTTCGATGACCAATTGAGCCCAAATTTTCACAGGCTTGTTATTGTATGCATATGTTGGGATACACCAAATGAGAACACTGGTCTTTGACAATTACCAAACGTGTACGATGCCTTTAAGTCAAGAAAGGCGTGGAGAATAAACAGGGAGCTAAATCAATAAATATTTTCTTACAAATTATTTACACAAGTTTAACGGGTAAAATTTGGCAGTTCGATGTTTTTGCCTCTAATAATTAACAGCTTTTTATAAACATTTCACTTAGTTCAATCTTGGGATTCTTTGTAACATGGGGATTTGTTTCGATACTTGATATAATAAATGCTGTAATCGTTCTTTCTCTGTAAAAAAAAAATTGAACAAGTGCGGCATATTTTGGTCTCGTACTTTTTCCAGAAATGCAAGTGTTTTGTACAAGAGAAAATTTCCTTGCTAAATATACTTTCTCTGTTAGGTATACTTCTTATTCAAACAAGCAACACCATGGACCAAATCGATTGTTATATTACTTGTTTTGTTAATAAATACAAAGTAATCGATAGGCCCGTCTGCAAATATTTTTATTACAAAGGAGGAGGGACTTATTTCACTATCAAACGAAGAAAACAAACATTTAGCATTTTGTAATCTTTATAATTTTTAGATGTATGAGAGGAACAATAGCATTGTACAACATTAACTTGAAATCATTTGATTTTTAACGTTAAAAAAATCAATTAATTATGTTGTACTTTACTATAGAAGATTGTCTTACTCATATCAACCTGTACACAATTGCTACTGTATGATCTATTTCGGGCCTAACATGCCGGCTTGTTAAGAGAAAGTGACACAACCTAGAAATAATTAATACAAACTTGGCAGGACCGAAGACGCGCGAGCTTCGTGAATATTTGATACCAAGAGAGTAAGGGAAAGCCCCGTGGTAAATAATGGCAAACAACGTGCTTGGGGTAATAACGGAGAGCTCATCCCCTCAAACTTTGCAAAATGAAATGCTTGAAAAGGGCACACAAAATGCTTTAAAACAATATTTTTACCCCTGCCCGGTGAGGGTTTTAAACCAGGTATACATTATTGTACGATCTTGATAACAAAAATTGCTGATCCATTTAATTTTTTTGTTTATTGTTTTAGTAGCGTTTTCAAGTGCGGTTAACCTGCAAGTGTGGTATACCATTCACGTTTCTGACTATACGGTCGTCTGTTCTTTGTTTTGTTTTACTTCAAGGAAAAATGAGCGATCCAAATGAAATTATCGCTGGTAAAGGTGTTTGATTTATCTTCAGTCGGCCAACATGAGGGATAACACACTTGGATGACGGGGGAAATGGGTTTTTTCGTGGCGATCCAAGCGTTCCAAATGAGGAATAGGTAGAAAGAAGAGAAAGAAAATAGCGTGTACGAGTAACAAGATGGAGATCGGAATTAAGGGGATGGAATTCCATGAGGGATCGGGCGTAACGCTTGGCCGACCGAGTCAATCACACTCTGCTTCGCCGGGTAATTTCCATCGCTTGGCTGCGTCGATGGATCGAGTCAAGTCAGTGGTAAATTAGAAATGATACGGCCGGTCAGTGTTTAGTATTTCCCGGTAAAATAATAATCGTAGGAAATTTCATCCAGACAGAATCTTAAAAATTGTCAGTTACAGCTATACCAACTGGCTATTGCAAATCACAATGAGTAATAATGAGGGGAAAATACCCAGTAAGCCTCGACAGTCATAAATTGCAAAGGATGTTAATAATAGTTATTCATTTTTATTCCAATCCTTTTTGTAAAGCAATTTTTGAGCATACTGTCTCAGGTGGTTCAAGAACTTGTATTTATGCCGCTATCAATTAAATTAACAAATTGTAGCGAGATAGCGGCCTAAACACTTTCCTCTTCAATTGTGGATAATGAGTACCCGGGAATGCTGATTACCAATTAAAGAGGAAATGATCATTGCATGTGTGACTACCCATAAAATTTTCATTAGACATTTCCTTGTTAAATGAAAGCTCCGTTGAAGAGTGTGCTACGCGGTAGCAGCATACTGTACACAATAAGCCGGCTTTCAAAAAAATTCATGTTAATCAACAAAAATAAATGTAAACAAATTAATTACCATTTGGTTTGGTGTAAGTTGTAATGTACTGCTTAAATAACAGATTGTCTCTCCAAGTAAAACATTCTAAATAAATACTTCTTCTGAGAAGTAATTTTTACTCTAAATAGCTATATATATGTTTGCTCATGTTTGAACTGAAGGAATTATGCAAAAAGTAAACATTTGTTATACAATTTTTCTGTACTTAGTAATGGGTATTTTGATCGACAACACATCATTTTTTGATCATTCAAAAAAGATTGTATCATGACTCGATATTTGTTTACATCTTTGCTGAGTTCCGAAAAAAACAAATCAACCACGTTCTAGCAAAATAAAGGTTTTTCGTCACCATAAAATTCCATTTCCACATGCTTCGCACATCTTTGCATTTGCTCGGGGATCGATAATAGTGCTGTGTCTCCACATCCGCCGATGGTCTGCCCTAAGAGGCTTGGTTGGTGTTTGGTGGAATCGATCGGCCAACAAGCAACAGCTTAGGCACAAGTCGAGGGGGTTTGTTGAATGAATGGCGCGACGATGATGTGTTGCGATCAAGGACTGAGCAGGCGAGATCCGGATCTCTTTGATACTGAATGGTGCAATGCCAACAAAAACAGCGCTCTGCCTGCAAGCTGCAGAAAAATCTTGCACAATATCTATAAGATTGATCATGAAAATGAATAAATGGAGTGGGCTTAGAAAATTCAACTTAGCAGTAATTCAATATACACTCTGCAACTACAGTAATTTGCTTTATGAATATTGAGAGTCCAAATGAGTTCAATATTAGATGAGTTTATGATCTCAGATCTAAGTTGGGTTTGAATAATGTTATTTGTGTAGGAGTTATCAGTGTTAACAATGGAGAAAGTAAAGTCCTTCGAAAGTTGATTTGCAATATTGCAGTGTTCGTTCATGCCGAAATTGCCTAACTCCCAACGTATTGTCTTTTAGAATCATGTATAAGGTCTTATTGACGATTCTTCTCCTAAAGGTGATAAGTGGTGTTTCAATGCCACGCAAATTTTCAGTTTCAAAGAATTGTTTTGTTCACCTCTTGCCATTTTTCCAAAGGTTGCCTTTGTGCCGGCAATGTGCCGGTCATGCACCGTCTGAGCACAGCCCGCGTTTTATTGATTGATCGATCAGTTTCTGCAAAGGTGAAAGTTCATTTGATGTCTCCGTAAGCCTTTTCAATTAAAGTGTATAAAGTAGTTAATGTACAATGAAAGTTTTATCTCGGCTGTGCCGAGAATTTCATACGTTTCTGTTTCTGTCTTTGATTACAGAACCAGACCCGTACAACATTTTTCTTTAAGTCCAATTTGTCCGCTATGGCTGCGATTTTCTCACTTGATGGTCGAGGTTGAACTGCAAAGTAGGCTTCTAACGAGCGCTTTTCTGGAGCTGCAATGCTGGTTCGCTTTCGTTTCTTCTCCATGTTGTTCAAGATTCCGGGCGAGTTCCTCTTGTCCCTGGCCGCAGCTTCGGCCTCGTCCAGCCAGGCGGCAAGGATTGGTTTCAGCGCGATCATGTTGTTGTGACTAAGCGTGAGGGATTCGAACCTGCATATTGTGCTTTGACTGAGAGACCCGACCCCGGGCAGTTTCAGATTAGCCAGTGCCTTACCGACGTCACACTGGGTCACCCCTAACTTGATCCTGCGCTGTTTAAACCTTTCTGCAAACGCCTCTAACTCTCTGGGATCAGTGTCTAAATCGTGCATAGTCATATTGTGCGACATCATCGAATGAGCCGTGTTGAAGTGACCAGGTTGCCCGGATATTGTAGCAAAGCTCTGATGGGGCGATGTGACAACCATCCCTTGCATGTCAGCTCCGGATAAACTGCTGTTGTTGTTCCCTGGTAGCGACGCAGTGGCCGATATTTGGTCCAGGAATTCCCCGTGGTCCATGTGGCCATGGATGCTCCTGGAGCCACATGATGTGCTGCTGCCGTAATGATGAGAGGCTGGGTGCATTCCCCCGTTCATGTGGTGGGGAGAGTAGCTGGAGACGTGGTCATTCTTGATGTTCATGTGTGTCTGGTTGTTCTTGACCATAGATGACATGACATCAACCGCAGCTAGAGCCTCAGCCCTGGCCAGTAGCCCTTCGTCTATACCGCCGAATAGATTACTCTGTAAAACGTATACAAAGAAAAATGCCCAATAAATACAGAGACAATTGTGCACCAGATCGTCATTGAAAATATCAAATGTGGAATTTAGGTCATAGGAACGCTATAAGAATATTGATAAAAATGAGAAAATGACTATGTCAATTTCTAATTAGAACTGTCAAATATTATGTGGACGAAAATGTCACACATAGAAATCTTCAGCGCTAGGTTATGTGGCTCAGAAAATATGAGTTGAATATACTTTAAATACACAGAACAGCTGTATCAGTACAACGAATTAAAAAATATTATGAATTTTGAATTTTATTTTAGCCGAACAATGCACAATGTTAGTGCACAACAAGTGTATGCCAAAGGCTCCTCACATAATATAAGCAATTTCATCAAAATAAAATCCCTCAATAACTGCACGTAAAAAAACAATCCTGAATCAAACGAAATATTATCTAGTTACAAAATCATGACATTGGCAGGGGAAAATGAATTATTGGCTAATTACATCCCGAATGGAGCTGGCTGTTTGCTATACCAACGATCAACACATTGTAATTCGATCCTAAATTGAATGTGTACATAGCAAGGTATATATAACACCGTTGCAACGATGATATAATTACTTTTTGGTCCAATATCCAGTTTACATAAAACTCGATGAACTGTCGCGCTGATACTTGTTTCATAAAATTAGCATAATGTTGTATAATTTGTTATATTGGCAGGTCATAATTCCCTTTAATTAATGTGATTAATTCCTTTAAAAAAATCATTTCCCGACAGTTTTGTTTAATATTATGTTTGCTTGAGTATAACGAGTCAAGGTACTTTGATGAGCCTTGTTTTTTTTTACTATTATTTTTAATAATTATTATTAGTAGTAGTATATTTTCTCAAGAGCACAAGTACATATTTAACAATTGTTCGTGTTCATCACAAAAAATTAACATTCATACAAAAATAATGCCATGATGGATTATAAAAACCGACAGCAAACATCATGATAACATTGTACAATATTGAACCTGATGATGCATTGTAATGTGTAATAACACGGGTTTGTTTTATCTGCCCTTATTGCAACAAGTTGTGGTTCTGAGATAGGTATGTTGTCGGTAGGTGAGTGGGATTTGCCTGTGTTCTACCAAGGCTCATCAAAGTGCCTTGACTCGTTAAACTCAAGCAAAACCTGTGCTAATACGAATTCATAAAATATGAACAAACGCCATGCATAATATAAGAGGACACACGCGTAATTGCCGTCGTTTAGCGAAAGATTTGACAAGCGAGGGGGTCTTCCCTGTACAAACACACTGCGTCGCTACCCTGAAAGTTGATTCTAGGATTGTCTGCTGTATACATTATTCAGTGCGGGAGTGAGAGATAAGGGTGTCGTGTGGCCGGCTGGCTTGCCGGCCGGGCGCATCAGCTGGTAGCGTGTGTCATTAAAACAGCCCAGTCTTGTCAAACTGCCATTATTCGATTATCTAATTAGAAATTTAGATTTCGGAATTTGTAAAACTTATTATATTTCCATTTTATGCAAATCAGCCTTCCGAGATATTGACAATGGCAAATAAGATCACCAAGTTCATCATGCCTTAAGGGATGAAACAATTTGTTCCTTTATCATTTCTTACTCTCATTTCATGAAGATTTTCTAACTTTATTTGTAGGTGTTAATCACAAATATTTTTGTTTGAAAGGCAATACTAATTTCTGGCGATAAATATATATGTATATATACATTTTTATTTATATATATATGTAAAAAAAAAAAATGTCCGAAGTGTGTATTTGTGTTTGTATACCAAGAAAGGATACAAATGATTTGTTATTAGCTTTGTGGACTCAATGTATCGAGTCAGAATAAAATAGTAATATTTGGCAATTTCTAGACTTTTATATACTAGGTAGCTTCAGTTTAGACTGATGTCAAAATTACGCAAATGTACTTACCGGAGCGTTGCTCATGCAGTGCCGTCTCATCATCTCTGCACCCCGGTCGTGATGACGATGGTGAAGGGGTGAATATTTGGGTGCTGCCGGTATAGGCGGATGCATACTCACATGATCCTTCACATTCATGACGACTCCTTGGGTGCGCCAGCTTCCCCCGTAACTCTGTATTGACGCCACTTTAATGTTTGTCGAGCTATTTTCGTATGAATACCGAGGAGGTTCTGGACTTTCGTATGAACCGCGTTCGATCTCTTACGTCTTGAGCAATGTTTACTCGGGAGCGCGCTTTCACTCACTGTAACAATTGATTCGTGTGGGTCCTCTATACACCTGCACTCGCACCCAATGTATTCATTGGTTTATAGTATCGTAGAGGGGCGCTGCGCACGCCATTATGCATGCACCTGTTTCCTTTCTCACGTTCTTATTGGCCACGAGTTCCACGCAGGCGCAGTGCGGAGACATTATGCACGGTGACAAAGCCTTCAAAGTGACAAATGTATTCGATACCGGCCCGACGTTCTAAGCAAGCGACAGCGGGCTAGCGACGGCAAGTCACCGGGGAATTATCGACTGGTGGTCGGCGCTGCTCCTCGCTTTAACGCCTCTGCCGCCCTCGACCGAGCAAGATAGCTTCTATGCCCTGTGACTCACAAGTACTACGGCCAAAAGCTTCCCTCATCTTTATACACAAACACGCTCCAAAGTTCCTTTAAACAAAATAAAAGAGCTCTTAATAGGTTTTTTTTCTTTTCTTTGGTAGACATTGGCCTCTATATTGCATTGTGTCCACAATTGTTATACAAAAAAAGTTTGATGATGACATTTTAACCACCAAAAAAAATAAAAAAATTGATAGGCATGCTATGATTGAGATTGTCCACATGTGCATTGAAAGTACAGTACATTAAAGAGACACATGATGCCATTACACCTCCCAGTAATGAAGTAATGAATGCAATACGTTAATCACTCATGATTAGTAAGCGATGCCGAAAACCAATACAGGCAATCGTGAAAATAATAATAACTAGTTTTTTATATAGCGCTTTATCTACGGGCGTCCCAAAGCGCTTATCTTTATTTATTTCCAGACAGGTTTTTGAAGTTTTTGAATTATGAGACCCATATTTTATGTTACACCATGTAAGGCGTTACAAGGTGATGCGCATTCAACAGCCACCGCCAGAAACACCGGGGCAAACCCCTTCAAAATACCAAGCCTATACACGCGTCTTTAAATCAAAACAATTACAAAAGTGTGTCAGTAAAGTAATTATTGAACCGAAAACTCAAAGGACTAGTTGACAAAACAGGTTACATTACAGGTTGTCGTAACTGCTTTACCCTCCATGTTCACAGTTGATATAAACACTAAAGAAAGGCTGTCGTGCTGGCATACAATACTGTGCATTAGTTTCTCTGTCTCCTATCTGATGCAAATTGTGTGTCATTAACATAAATATAAAACTGCAAAATTTACTCTTAAAAAAAATGGAGTTCAGTCACATTTTCGAAACTCAAATTGTTATTCAGTGGAAGCAGATTACAGTTATCATTCAAGTTACCGAGGCCTAAGCAAAAGTTTAACATTTATTGTGTTTTTGGTAAATAACACTTGTGTAAAGTCATATTTGTTTCTCCTAACCTTTTGCACCTTGGGCTTTCTTATCGCTTTCTCATCAGCAAAGTGCATTTAAAATGTGTTAATTGTTATCAATTCTTGTTGCTTTCTCTAAGGGCAAGTCAGGCAAAACGTAGCTTTGCTTCATTGTTACTAATATGCCCCGTATAAGTTTAAAGACCACTTCTGACTTTAATTTGGAGAACCTAGCATAATTTACACACTCAAATATCTCCCAAACGCCGCCTTTAATTGAGTTCAACATACTTTTATTTCTTTGTAGGTATTGCTAGTCGATTATAAGAAACTCAATCAGCAAGGTAATATAGTTGCTGTGAACCGACCTTGGTATGAAACAAACGGCGAACGTACTCGAGAAGGATTTGGGTGTGTTGTGCATTTCTTGAATCCAAGCTTTGTTTTCATCATTTTTTCCTTGAATATTTAACCGGGTGTCAATGCGTTGTAACTACCGTTTGACATTAATCAACTGGTAAGAGTATTAAGTGGTTAATGTGTAACATTGTGCCAATTAGGTTTCCCTTTTAGCTCCATTGCCTCGCCCTACGACCACTACCGACCTCTTAATAAACATCATACCGGATAGAAATGAGAAAACCACGGCCCATGCGTCATCTGAAAAGATGACATCCGCATTGAGTCAAACCCCGTATCCTAAACGGAAAGTCGAATCGATGGAGCAAGCGTAGGGACAGGTGAGCGAACAAAGCGCATAGCTGTGGGAGACAGGGTGATAACGGGTGTTGTAACAACTTGAAACATGAAGGCTGTCCCTGTACTTCCGTAGTTGTCACAGATATATTGAAGTCGTTGTTGATAGGGTAGAGTACAATAAGTTATGTTGTAAGTCACGTGACGAGAACATGAACGGTTGTGCAATGACCTTTTTATACTGTCACTGGTTCCTCTCAATGTGGTGATCAAAGTGTCGGCTGGTTTGTTGGTGTTTGCTCTGTAAATTTAATGTTAGATGATAAATCACACAATTTCACCTACGGGTACATCATCTTTCCGCACATTCTCTAAAATGTGCAAATGATGCAATAAATGTTACAGCATTAAGTCGTGACTTTACGAGGTTTGTCGTGAACTTGTCACGTCCGCTCTTTCAGAGCGATTTGTTGATATTACTATTATATAAAGTCTGGACCAATCGGGGTTTAGCTTGTTCACCAAGGGACGTCACTCTGGAAGGACACAATTAACATCCCTCATAGGTTGAAGGTTTGGCAAACTACTCATCCATTTTAAGCAAGGGGGGTGGAATACCAGTTTTGACTGAAGTGAGGTTTTAGGACTATACCTTTCCCATCACCCTTTCTATTTACGCGTCAAGATTCAAGTAAGTTAACATCGCAATTTAGGCAGCCGTGACGTCATTTCATGTCAAAGTGACTGGTAAAACATACCATTGTTCGTTCACGGTTATGATCATTAACACTTCATTGTCGACATGCTTGAATGGTTCATCTGGGAAAGTTTGTGTCAAACCACACGAGAGTCCATGCGAGGAATCCGCAAGTTCGAAAAACTTCTGGCTATTCTGTAAGTTGTACTTTTCAGTTAAATGAAGCAATTGTGCCCATCCCAATGTCATTCCCAAGGTAAACAGTCTCCCCGGTCATCTTGCCCGCAGAGGTGCATTCTCTAGACCCCTCGTTTATTTTTCTGCGCTCGTTCGCGTAAAGCAATGGTGTGTGGCTAATTCCCCCCAAAAAATTATAGACCAGAATGCAGTACCAGGTCTTTTCACACTTTGAAAAAGTGAGCTAATGCTTACCATTAACTGTATGCTAATTAATCAGGGACTTGTGGGAATGATACACAAAACAGACCCAGAATACAGCCAGTTTGAGGCTGACTTTATGAAGTCAGTCATGTATGAAATGAACACGTACGACCGTTGGGGTCCGGCGCTGCCGTCAGCGGTACGCCCGGCGATCGAGTACGTGCATGAATTTTTCCGCTGCCTGTACACAAGGTATTTCATTTAAAGATGCTTTGCGGATATTTTAAAAGAGAATTTGTTCCAACATTAACCACAATTTTTCGAATACAATCGGTGCGACATGGGGCAAATGGTACTAAAGAACATACACATACTACGTTTAGAGGTAATTCACAGTATTTTGGTGGGGTTAGTGCGTGCTTTGATGATTCCCATCACGATACATTGGCATGTACTTTGATGGGGGTGACTGTTCCTTTAAACCAGGAGACCCAGCTCCAATGCCGTAGACCCTGCCGTTCGAATCGACCCTCCCTTGCGGCGCCCACCTACGGGGAATTATTGAAAATGAACAGACGATTTCTTGCCCGCTATTTATTATCGTCGACCTCATTTCTTTTACCTACTTCTCCAGCGTGCACTCACCGCATCACCATCTAAAGCGATACCGGGGGAGAAAGAGTCTATAATGATAACACCATCACCATAGAGGGACGGGTAGTACGGTACCTCCACAGATGGTCTGTGCCCGGGCACAACAGTAAGACCCAGGGGTGCCTGGTATGTGTGAAAAACCCTCTTGCGGAAGCGTTTGTATTTGTCACAATGTATGAATGCTTGATTCGTCAAGAAAGGGTTACTGTCCTGCACAATACACCAGCTTTTGGGGGGAAATAAATAAGGTTTTTTATGAATGACAAGATTGTGGTATTAGCATTTCCACATACAATGATAGTAATTTTAATTACTATGAAAGTCGTATTATTTAAAAACTTGAAGTTTCTTATTCCAGGGCTTACAACTTTGAATAGACTTATTTCTCCAGGAATTTCAAAACTATACTAATTTTCTGTCTCATGAACTTAAAAGGGGTTAAATAGATTTGAAATTGAGGAGATTTAAAAGATTATTTTCTTACAACAAATCTGACTTCCATAATCAGAATAGTTCTGCTTATCCAAAAATCCCGTCCTTAAAACATTATAATATAATTACCCATTTGGTATTCTGATAATCGTCTTGGAATATATAGTTTCTTATTCGGTATTATGGATTCTTCACGCACTACGGTCACAGTCTTCGGTCAGCCCTGAAAGGGCTGCTTTGAGTGGGGGCGCTCTAGCTATTTTAACATGGATGTTCACGTATGTTTAGGCACAATGGGAGAAATATAAACCTAATAGGAAGACTGATTTGAGGTGTTGATTTTGGTTGACCAGGGCTCGGTTCTAGAAAGCGCAAAGATTCGTTTTAAAATGGGTTGTCAATATCACCATGGTAATTTGTATTGTGTCATCACACACTGCAAAAACTGGGGTGAAAATTGACACCATGAGTGTTGTCACATGATACCAAAAAAGAATCAAATTTTGCATCGTGGTGTTAAAATAACACTCAAAAACAATTACATTGGTGTTATTCACCCTAGATGTTATTTTTGATTTTTTTTTCTTCGGTATGTGACAACACACACTGTGTCAATTTTAACACTCCATTTTTGCTGTGCAGTTTGCTTAGCAATTTAGATTGATACACAGATTAATCAATCTTATCTCTTTGTGAAATGGGCCCCAGGTTACAAAAACGGGAAACAACATGTTTGAGAACCCCCAAAACATGACTTGTGTTTAAAGGTACCTCTGGGTACGTAAATTATACAATAATACTAACTGAATTTGAATTGAATAGCTTGACAGTTGAAAAAATGCCATTGCTCTTAGCCCTCTCCCTCCGATATTACTGAAGTAGTTTATCCGCTACTTGCCCCGGCCATGGGTATGACTTTGATCAACCACCCCTGCTATTTTTCGAGTTTACAAAGTGTGGTATAGGCGTTGGTGAAACCTTTTCTCACCACTTCATCTCATCACAATGGTACATCGCAACAGCAGACGGTCTTTTCGTGGATCCGCCACCCCCGTTGTCCCTACCATGGACCCTGCCCGTAGAGGTTGATAAGCTACCGGTAATTGATTGGTCAAGTTGCAATTAATTGGGATGCATTTTGCTTCCTAAATTGTAAGGTGAACACAAATATTTGTACCGCCATGTAAATGGCAAGGCCCTGCCAGAAAATGTTGTGCTACACGTATAACCCCACGCACTGCCTCATCCTTCCCTTCCGTACACACACCTACCACAATTGTTACTTCTAGGAAATCTTCTCAATTAATTGCAAGTTGTTCTGTAATTGATAAGCCTTCATGAAATTTCACGTTGGCTTTTACTGGAGCTATTGAGAGAGCAATTGGAGATGGCTGAAGATCAAACGATCCCTGTTTGATTGGCAACAAACACAACCC
Source organism: Plazaster borealis (assembly GCA_021014325.1). Lineage (NCBI taxonomy): Eukaryota > Metazoa > Echinodermata > Asteroidea > Forcipulatida > Labidiasteridae > Plazaster > Plazaster borealis. The sequence continues at coordinate 10,346,631 of CM037457.1, read as the reverse complement.
CAATCATGAGCGATCGCATTAGCACAATTATCAAGCCTCGTGTAGTAACAAGTCAAGCTTGTACCTATACCCATTTCAGTGATTATCACCAAAGCAATTTCCAAGCACGCATACATTTTTTTTAAATTAGCGATTGACAAAAGATGGCTTTTGTATGAATGGAGGGACACCACAGATGTCCTTCGAAAAGGTGGCCCCATCCACGATGGAGCTATTTCATTCGCTCTGATCACTCTGCCTCATTAAGAGACATGTTTAATTGATATAAGTTCGTAGCTGTTGCATATTGTTTTTAATAAGAGGGTGATAATTAGAGACAATGGTTCGTTTGTTGATCTCCGTTGGTCTGTAATGGCAACCCATTAGGACGAGCCAATAACCGGGAACCACATACCGCTGACATTGCGATTACCATCCACACCTGTTATGTTTAATTGAAACTACATGACATAAACAAAACGTATGCCGAGGGATGTCAAGGAAAATTATTAATAGTAACATTTTCTCTCAACTGTGCCTTACGACGGCTATAAACGGGTTAATGTTTTCCAAAATAAAAATAATACGTGAAATGATTTCCCTGTTGTTTGGCGTATCAAATTGCATCAAATTATGGTTATGTTGAAGCCCCCTTTTATATTTGCCCATAATGAGCGAATTATGCAAACCGCAGAAAACCTGTTGTGCTATTCTGCACATTGTTACATGACCGTAATCAAACTTTTACTAGTTTAACCTCGAGACAAGGAAAACTTTCAATTTTTCAGAGTTTATAAAATATAACAAAAACATCCAAAAGGTGAACCATGCGAAATTCTTCCAGCGAAAGGTAGGCTTACAAAAATAAGCAATTAGCATAAATTTTTAATAAAGCGCGTTAAAATGGACGCCCTTGAAAATGGACATTTTGTGATGGAAAAAACAACGTGGTCGGTAAAAGGAAAATGAGCTATAGAGGCGAGAAAAGCCACTTTACCGAGTTTGTTGCAGTCGTTGTATCTTTCCACACGTTACACGTGAGTAGACTCGGTTTGATATTCCAGGTATAATGGAGCCGGTTTATAACTGAAGCTCATGAAAAATTGACGCCTTGTTCACTTTAAACTCATACGCCAGAAGATGATCCTTTGACCATAACGAAAAATTATCATGATGGTGCTCTGAGTGTAAAAGAATGAAGTCCAACTCAACTTAAAAACTTAGGATGAGGCTCAACACAAAGAGGGATTCATTCCACCAAAAAACTAAAAAAATAAATAAAATAAAATAAAAACCAAAAAAATTACATATTTTTTTATTGAAGTTCTCATGAATCAATGATACGATTAGGCTGCTGTAAACCCTACTTCCATCAGTGTTATCCATCTCATAGGTTAATTTGAATTATGGTCTTCCTCTTCCAAAAAAAACCCCACTCCCTCCCATCTCTCCCGCTCCCACTCTCTTCTCACCCTTCAAGAAACTAGAACCGTCAATGTCTTGAGTTAAAGGAGGGATTGTTAAAACACGCAGCTGTTTTTGACACAGCCAAAGCCACTTCTTATTCCCGTTAACCAATTCCATCAATGAAATATAAAACTAGGCCACGCGAAAAGACAAAAAGGGTTTCCACGTTGATGAAACACGCCTCAGTTGCTAGCATTGTATTGTTGTTAGTTGAGCAACTGACCAAAGTGGAGCAGCCAATAACTGTTAGTCCCACCCGATCACCAAGTTATTGGATTTTATAGGAGGGATAATTAAATAATTGCCTGATCGCGACCAGACACATTGTGATGCAAAAATGTGTGTCGATTTTTAAAGAGTGACGTTTGATCTGACTGTTATAATTTCAACATCATAGAGAAAGAGCGAGCACAACGAAATCAACTCTGTATTAATGAAAGCAGTTAATCTATAAATGCATGATGTTCTAACTTGAAATGGCAAACATTCATAAAAGGAAATCATTGAACTTTATCCAGTTGCTATTTGGTTATAGAATATTGCTTGAACCTATGAAAACCCCGTAGATAACACGACTACTTTTTGAAAGGAGCGAACTTTACAGTACTGTCATGGGGTATCTTCATCTCTCACAATGCTAGAAGGGCCCGTCAGAGCTCCCGTGAGATATGCGCAGTTTTACCCGTCCCTTGCTCCATGACACATGCCAAGGCATTTTACCGTCTCGCCAAAGCTTCGCACCGACTCCATGAATTATCGATAAGGTACCGACTTTCTCAGATTTTTTTTTCATGGATTAAAGAAGGATTTTCTTTCTTTTCATTTTCCAGTGCCAGAAGCGCCTTTCGTTCAAACCTAAAGAAAGCACCCGCTTCGCCCATGAAATTCTCATCAAACTCCAAAGTAAGTCGAATTTCTTTGGGGGCTGCGATAATCTCCGTAAAGGTTTTGAATATTTCATGCGGATATTTTTTCCCAAATCATATGAACATGATCAAATCGTGGCTGTTTCTAAAAGTGCGAATTCACATTTGGATTGAAAACTCGGGTGAAAAATGTTTTCATGTCATTTTTGTTCTAATTGTCAAATGTCTCACATAAGTAGCTTGATGGTAAACTTAAAGCAGACTGAAAACGGGCGTGAAGTATACGCTGCTCACACTGTACGGTACCAATTAATGCTCGGAAATTAACGCATTCCTGGGAAACTATTTTTTAAACGGTCCATTCATTTTAGATTTGAAATTTGTGTGTTTTCCACATGGCTTCCATCCTCTGATAGACCCAGAATCTGATTTTGTGTTAGTTCCAGGCGTTATTGGGGAAACACCGAGGGTGTAAGGCCCAAGTTCATAGTGTTGCAATCCAAAATAACCTGGTCCGTGCCAATAGCCACAGTCTTACACCCTTGGACGTCTAGTTCCTTCCTCCATGCTCAACCACAGGTCATGTTCTCCATCCAGTGTCCCTCTCAGACGACAAGCACTAATAGGCGAAAACAATTTAAGTATCCGTTGGTGTCAGAAGTTGCCGCCCGTACAGGAACTAAGAATAAAGGCACCAGTATAAAGGCTATTGTCCACGGTAAAAATTAATCTATGGTATAATTCGGTTCCCCAGACACCAGAGCATAATGTGAAGGGGATTAAGTGCAACGATACCCGGTACGATTGAATTGAGGGGGCCGGTGAACGCTAGCTACCACATCTGCGACGGCAAAACTCCCTTATAAGAGATTATAATGGTTGATCTGGATGCTGTATTTAATGTACACATGCCAGGTTGCACTTTTCTATCCTATCAGGCAACGCTTGCTTTTTTTTTTACTACCCGTAATGATCAAAACCCAAACATGAATTGAATGTTGTAACCCGATTGGGTCATGGACAATGCTGTACAAGGCTGATGCCTTTCTGGGCTTCGTCTGTTCACCTCAAACCTATACCGGTAACTTTTTTAATATTGGAAACTTTGAATTGACTTCCTTGAATAAATTGCGCAGGTACCAGTTGTTGATTTGAGCTGAAGCTTGTCAGCGATGCCTTATCCCGTAGTACGTTTGATGTTATACTATGAGGTACATCCGATTGTGATAGAATTACTGTTATTACTGAAAAACAAAACAACAGATTATTGTCCGCCATCTTTTCGAAGTGTTGAGTTCAGTCGGTATTGCTATACCAATGAAACTTATGGAAGTGCAACTTGGTTTGGTTGATGACAATCTGAAGAGCTTTCCGGGACCGTCAACATGGTTTGCCCAAAACCGGCAGAGTGCCGCCGACAAAGTGCCGTAATTTATAACCACGCGTTGCTCATTGGTGAGTGTATGTCTTCGTATACTGTCATCCTGTCAGTAAATGTGACATATCTGGTAATTTCTCTTTGAAAACATTTCAATAACGTTTTTAAAAACCTAGCGAACTGACAAAAAGTATAGGACAGGTCCAAAGTAGCATTGTACCCGAAGTTCTAACCACTATTTTTAAATTTCTGGATCTTGAGTAGCCGTAAGAGAAGCTTTACGATTTGTATATTATTATTTGCTTAAATGATTTATGTTTATTGGTGTGATTATCATTACCAAAGGCATACGACATGTTTTTATCATCGGCAAGAAAGCAATCGCTATACTTAGGGGACTCTTCTTTTCTGTAGAAACCCAGGACAGTACGCTATATTTATACGTCACCTAATAAACAAACATAACTATATGAATATCTATCTTAAATACATTTAACTAAATTATCACCCCCATCAATCCACACCCACCCACCCACCCACCCCATCTCAGCACTGTTCTGGTCCTCCACTTTAGGGTTTGAATATTGGTTTAAAGCGCCTTAAGCAATTGCAATCAGTGAGCAATCGTACCACGTGTTGTATAGCCTGCACTATACGTTCACTTCAGTTTCTCCCCTATTCACGGGCTCACTTCATAATTCTCTAACGGCCTTTCCATCTGTCCCGATCAAATCAACATTGCCGTATAAGTAACCCCTGTAGCGAATGCAGTAGTTTTGACTGGTATCTTAATTTTTAAAATGTAATGTAGTGGTAGATGAGGCTATATTCATTGCCCCTTGAGGAGTTGATGACCTTGTGCGAGGTTGTTGCACCAGCGGGCTTGACCATCTCCATGAGCCGTGGGATGCCCACGAGATTTGGCTTGAGGAAACAACGAAACAAGGGTTACTTCCATGGAGCAGGAACCTGGGTGGGATTGTCATTTTGTTCACTTTGTTTATTTGTTGAATAATGTTTTCCCCAAATGAACTTTTGTATGAGATCGTGCCATATCTATGACGCCATTATCAGTGATATTGTTTCATAATTCAGTCCTTATTCCAGTCTTACTCCCGTCATTCTTTGTGGCATACAACTGTACACTTCTTCATCGCAATGTGATTGCTTCATTACAACGTCATTCCAACCTTCAACCGCACCCCGCCTCATTCTATATACGGTATTATTCTTCCCACAATTCTTTCCATATTCTTCCCTTTTCATGCGGCACATTGCTTTTGTAGACAAACTTGGTCGCCCCGCATTTCTTGTCCAATCTCTCCTTGAGAAAGGAAGCAAATTTGGATTCAAGACTTGGCCTACTTTGTATAAGTTGAATACTTTCAATTTATGATTGATATTATAAGAGCGATACCATTTTTACCTATAGGGCCTATGTCTTGTATGTTTACCTTGATCGTGACCTCAAGTATGCTGGTATATATAGGTGAACTGGCAATACCGTCAGCGCAACATGGTGAGAATCGGTCCAGATGCTGAAATATTTATGAAAAGGTTTGACTGATCGCTGTATTGATGCCTGGGCCTTTCCGTGTACACAAGTCGCCAAAGTTACATAGGCCTAATAACATAGGTCGATGCTGCCGCACTTTGTGTACCGGTCTAATAATAATCATGATTATTGAGTTTGCATTTTCACTCACTCGCAGCCTTATCATTTTAGTGTGGCTCTTGCATTAGTTTTTGTTATCAAAATAAACCCCTCCTTTTCTTAAGACTGCTTAATTTATAAGGCGAAATCACAAAGTATAACTTGAGAGCGGTAAAGTGATATTTTCTATGATTATGTGGGGAAGTGGTACTGGTGGTTTGTATTGTATAATAATATGCATGGATAACATGAACTTCGCTAGCCACGGGCTATATAAATCGTACCACATGCTTCTTGCATTCACAGCGGGTTAACATGAGCTCAGCCATATATGAGTGAAAACCCGCTAAAAACCGAATGAAACTGTATCTTTCCTCTAACCACAGGCAAGTTTTTGTTGTAATGCGATCAAGCTCCTTCTAATAATACTGAACAAAAGCTGTGATGGGGTAATGTTCGTTGGGTTAATCCGCAAAGTACACGCCTTGAGCAGCGGGGCACTAGACGGGCGCGGTGCGCGACGATACTCATCGGACCAGCACAGGCGTCGGTCGGTAGCCTCGACTGTCCAGGCGCCTTTTCAGATGGATCCGCTAAAAGGCCTCGTAGCCGTGGACTTGTCTTTTTTATTCTTCTTTTCCAACAAAATGCGTGCCCATGGGCTTACATGGTGGGATAAAAGTTATGAATATCGAACGGGCGTGGTGTGTGTGTATAGTCAAATAATATACGTAGGCCTAGCTCTTGGCCACCAGCGGTTTCGGAGTTTTCCAAGTTTTACAAGCGAAGTGACAGGACAGATTCTGTAGTTTCGTTTTTGAAGGGGGAGTTTTTCTTTTTGTGATTGATCTACATGGGAGAATGCACTCTTGTCTCCACAAACAACCAAAGCATGGATACTATGCCGGTATAGCTTACTGTTCTCACACTAGTCTAAAAATGGTACCCTTTTCTGCGACTGTAATCTGCAAGTTTCCTTGTCCAATTTTCTTTTTGAAATGTGATAATGTGGATGGCGTCAATGAATGCTGATTCATTTCCACCATTGGTAGATATTCAAATATTTATTATAGTGATGATATAAAATAAACTGAACCATGTTGGTGAAAGTCTTTGGATTCTGATGGAGTTATCGTTTCAATATACACTTTCTTATTGATGTTTTATTATTGATATTGTAAGTCAACACTTTGATATATGCTTCAGTCTCCTTGATGGCAAAGGTACTGGAGCTTCACACAAGAATCTACATGGGTCGTTTGAAGTGTTTTACTGGTAGTGACTCCACCATGCCGGTCGTGTGTGGGCCGTCGTCGGTAGCGCGGCGCGTGCCACTTATTGCTAAGTCTGCTGCCAGTCAACCATCCACTGCACAGTTCGCGTGCTGGCTTCCATAATAGGTCCTCATGCGTAGACTAAATAAATTATCAGGAACAATGGCAGTATTAACCGCAAATTGCTTCAAACAATTGTACCCGAACAGGTAGGCCTAGTTTGTGTACGATACATAAACTCATCATCGTGGAGCTAGTGACGGCTGATGTTGGGCCCTACTCGATAAATGGATGGTTGTAAACTTGTTTTATGGGTTCTTTTTATATGTCCGATAAATCCTATATTTTGTTTTTCGAAGAGACATTGAAACAAAACCTAACCACGTGCATTGAACAGGAATTTGGGTTTTGATAGACAGGGTACCAAAAAATACATCAATATACCTACGTTGTTTTTAAGCCAGTCACGCTTGGACATTCGGAGATTAGAACGAAATGCACACATCAAAAAATAACGAATGGGTACCGTTAATACAGACTACACACGAAACACCGGTATCTCAACAATAGTACGCTGTATAAAAGTAATAATTACTCCTGGCGTATTAATGCAAACAATAACAAAAAACAACAACAAAACAAATAGCACGTGTCGGCAAACAGTCGGCAAATTTCACGGTATCAATTTTTCTCAAAACAAAAAAGCCATGACTTTTTCCAGCTTAACGATAATTGCAATTGTGTGGCGAATGGCCGGACAATGGTATTCGGACGGGATCATGCAGCGCCAGCGCGTGGCGGATTCATACGGGTGCAGCTGCATGGCGTAGTACCCTGGTGTGCGTGGTTGTTTCATACACGGCGGGGTTCATCGTATCGTATAATGGGCCTGGACAAAACTCCAGCAGAACGGCTGTCTTTCCATATTGATACATTCATCTTTGAAGACAAATAAGACAATATTGTTCAATGAAGTTGAATTTACAGTGCATTGTTAAGCTTAATTGCTCCCTATGGAAAGTGATCTGGGGTCATTTCAATAACTGAATTTTGTTAAGACTTTCAGAGGAACAAAGTGAAACTAAACTGACAATAGCTAAAGAACTTTGTGCATGATTACATCTGAGATCTCTTTAACATCTCCTTCAAGAAGGCTCTTCCTCTTCCATTCATGGCTCACTTTGTTTGCAATTAATATGTGCCAATACATCGCCATGGCACGCCATGAGGGAATGTGTGTTTTCTCCCAACGCCCGTTTCATTGGTTAGCTGCCTTTATTTCCCTCCCGCATGTCTTGCTTCAACTTTGGATCGATGGATTGGAACTTATATTATGAGAAGTCTAACGATCTATCTATTGCTAAAAGCTCCAAGACAATGTTCAATCGATGCGCCTTGGGTTGTGGAGAGTACTCGGAAAATGTAGCTTAAACCTTTGGTTAAATAATTCGAAGTTATCATTTTGTTGACCACACAATGTAGTTTATGATTGACTGCAGCATAATAAAGTGAAGGTTTCGCTATTGTTTCTTCACGAAGGTTACAAATTTGTTGGTTAGCTCAAGAAGTTTTTAACTATAGTTCCAAGTAGTAATCTATGACCCAACTCCGTATGTTTCATCATTGGTGTTTTGTTTCCCTCACCCCCCCCCCCCCCCAAATTTCCATTACTTTTAAACTAGATTTCAATTTAGGTCTGTAGCTTGCTAGAGTCGTAGGCTTGGACTTCTCCCTAGGTGATTGGGATTGCTCCAGCCGGAGTACCGTTATATACCTGATAACATTAACTGACAATCTAGTCAATTCAACAGGAACTCGCCGAACAAGCAAGCTCTTGAATTTTTAAAGCGCCTACTAAATAGCCCGGCAGCGGTCCCAGTGTACTTTATGGATTTCCTTTTGGGTAGGACTATAGCGGTCATACAACGCTGGAAAGGACGGATTGGAAAACGGGGATTTTGGTAATAAAATATTTAAGCAAGGGGACGGGGGAACAGTATTTGTTGTCTACAGGAAGTGCTTGCATTGTGTTCCCAAGTGTAAACCAACTCGTGTTAGGGGAGGATAGCCGTGATGTACAACGTGCCATTTGCAGTTTATAGACGAGCTGAATCATAGAGCAAAATAAGAATACCTCTTATGTAAAATAAGAGTGGTTTATTTCTATATTCAAACTGAGTCGTGCAGCTACCTTTATAACAAAAAGGTTTTTTTCTTAAGGAAAAAAGAGTGATATAATAGTGATGAAGTACCGTAGTGACGCCACTACCTCTTTGGAATCACTCATTATGGTTTTCCCAAAGCGGCTTATTGTAAGAGACGGATTCTTCTTCTTCTTAATTTTTTTTGCAAAAAAATAGTTATGGCCTGACGTTTCGACCCTAGCACAGTCTTTCCTTTTAGCCTTCGAAAAAGACTCCGCTGTAGGGTCGAAACGTCAGGCCATTAACTTTTTTTTTGCATTTATACCATAGGTCCTTTTGGTTGGTATCCTAAGCAGTTTGTAACAGCTTATTCTATTTTTTTATTTTTTTTATTTCTCTCCTCCATTCCTTAACAGCCATAAAGACTTCTCATGTTAGTTTTATGACAGGAATTAATGTTTGTAAAAGTAGTGTTGCATTTTGATATCTACGAGTTTCTCATCAACCCTCAGTATTTTGTCACTGAAATGATGACAGAACAACTTCAAAACTATTGCTTGGGTTTGCATGGCTTCATACTCCAAGAATTTATTGTTATTTCTTAACTTGTAATTCAAGCTGCCGTCGACTATCAAACATTCATGCATTGTCAACATTCATGTTATATGTATATATGCATTGCAATAAATGAATTTCTGTCTGTAATGTGGTATAATGTTCCAATGTTCAAGGTGATATTCGTGTAAAGTGACAATGTCAACCGCACGCATAGCTGTGCCAGTCAATTCATATATAGGCCTACTGTGTTAGCCGAGTATCAACCCCGCCCATCTCCCCTGTACATCGTTCCCCTTCTGTTCCTACCTAGTCGATGAGCTCTAAATAGACTTTTAATGATACCGCTGGCCTTTTTTTTTGCTTTGATCATTAATTTTTTATTCTGACAGCTCTATAATATTCAAACACCAGTCGGTGGGCTAAAGGGTCAATTCCCCAAGAGCAAAGCCGTTATTTTAGAAGATTCTCCGGTAGACCGCCGCCGTGTACGCTGTGCTGGCCGCTGCCAACACGAGCCGAAGCTGATGGGTCGTTTCTGACATTCATGAGTCCACTGAGAGTCGGATTACAGGAGCTAAGCATATAAAGCAAGTACAAGCGAACGTCTGTCGGGATAAGGTTACCGACAATAATGTCCCACCAGCCGAGAAAAAAAAGGAGCTTTAAGGTCCGAGCGGCGATCTCTAGTCATCATCCCCGGTCCCTGCTTGCCGCTCTCTCAGGCGGGATAACCCCCCTTGGACGTGTGTCGCCATTCAGTGCCCGCCCGCACCAAATGAGTACGGTTTGATTGATGTGACACTCCGGTAAATTAGATGCATTTACGGTCGGGGATATCTTCCAAAATTTCTCTTCTGACATGGAATAACAACATTGTAATTAGGAAATAATAAGTAAGGGCTCTTTGTTGGATTTTCATGTTATTAAACTTTGTCAAACTTGCACATTTTGTATGAAACAACGTTTAACCTAGACTGTTCTTATAGTTTTTAGATCGACTTTTTACCGGTTAAGTTTAATTGGATGGCAATTTCATTGTCAACCTTGAACAAATTTAAACTATTGCTATAGGCCCTATAATAATATTTTCTTATAATGAGGAAAAGATGATCTACCTATTTTTAGAAACAGTAGGTTGAAACATCAAAAGAAATTATAAAATGTATACCTGGTATACAAGTCTGCTGTAGCTTCTCTTCATTCTAAAACTATAGGCGCTTCCAATTATTATGTAGATTTGATAAACCACACTCACAACAAATATGAACTGAGATAAAAAATGTGTTAAACAAATTGGTTGGACAATTAAATTCGACCACCACGTGCATCGCCAGCAGTGCGCTGGACCTTTCCGGCCAGCCAGCTGCACCCATCCACTGGTCAGCCAAAAAATATCAAACTCAAAAACAGCCATCCGTGGAAACTAACAAATCACTTACAAGGTTGTTTGTTGACATAGCCAACCGTGAAACTAAAGAAAAAATCGAGCAAGGTGAACAAGTCGATTACGATAATGGACTGCACAATATAGAGCATTCTCAACGTTTAGAAAAAGCAGAGATTAAACAAAGAAAGGAACAATTTTCTATAATTGGATGATCTTTGAAAATTATACAAGGTGTAAATGCCGAGTGTTTTATAAGACAACGTTAAATAATCGATTCCCTCTGAAGGAACATAACATATTTTTTATTTCACAGTTCTAAACACGATTCTATAGGCCAATTCATATGAATAATTATGCATCTTTTTTGGACGTCGTAACATCGACGGCTATGGTGGGAGTACATCCGACCATAGATGTATATGGCGAATGTCTCAAGGGCAAAATCCAAGATAGCAAATTCATTGCTGATCCGAATGACGTGCTTTGCGTAAAGCTAATATGATTCTATCCCCTACAACTGGTTAGCAAGTCAATTAAATATTTGTTAGACGAAAAAGAAGGTGCATTCCCGCCGGTTAGGGACTGCTCAAAGACGATCCACCGGCTCGGGTCCACGCGCAGAGAAAGATTTCAGCGGGGAGATTGGCGTACCAGACGGGGGATTGAACTCACTCGTACCCTGGAGGTCACGGCAGCCACATCATAAAAGTTATCACCCTTGAAAAGCTTTAAACACAAATTGTTCATTTTCGGTACAATTTCCTGTGTATTTGGGAGACTTAAGGTTCATCCTTTGTACCAAAATGAGACCGTATATTATTTTTATAGGAGTATTAAGGTGTGCTAAGCGAGGCCGGTGGCGGCTCATCACGTAGCGGGATGAGCGACCGAGAGGTACGACGTCCTTCCCCGTAGCACTTTGGCAGCTGCGTCGCGTTTCCCTCGCTCGATAAACGTGAAACTGCATGATTGTGATGTAGCACCATCAGATACTCTGTACGTTTTTTAAACTATACACTGGTGATTTAACGGGAAAAATATAAAGATTACATGTTTTCTTCAACCATCAACCCCGTCCCAAATATTTTAAGAGACAAAACAGATCATGTTTTGCCGAATCAGGGTCTCAGACTTTGGCTTAATATTGAAAACTAAAGAAACCACCTATTTTCGTCTGGACTTGAGTGTCAGTCAGTTTTAATGCACCAACCAATTGTTTTGTTTTTGGCCTAATATGTTTTTGTGAAATACTATTTGGGTTGAAAAGACTATCATTGTGTATTTTAAGTTAAGCATGGACAACATCTGTGACAGCTGCTGAACAAAGTGCCCTATATCAGTCCAATGTAACCAAGACTGTTCGTTTAAATATTTCATCAAATATTTCATCGTGATAAATACAACGACAGCCAGTTTTTCTTAACATTTCTCTCTATCTCCCATTTTCACTCTAAAAGGGAGGCATTCCAGGGCATGATGGATTCTACTGAGCCATGACATAGGAACGAAAAGTTGTGAAAACACATTGATCGTGTGTTTTCTTTTGAAGTAACTTTGGAGTAGGTCCTGCCAGAATGTTTTACGCCTGCACATTACAGTCTACTAGGGATTTGTTTTTTTCACACCGGTTGATACATCACCAGATAAGACACATTAAAAATAGAATTTTGCATTGGAAATTTGACAAGTCTTCGTGAGAAACCAACATACATGTGGTAGAAAAGTCAAACAAAACTTTGTATATACCACCAATACAAAGTGTTGAGATCCTTCCTCCCTTTTGTCATCGGTGATGCTTGACACCCTTTCTTGGTTGAATAATAAGACACCACATCCCACGGCTGTCTATTTCATCGCCGTCCCATCTTCCTTTGGCTTTGGACGAGCCCGGTAAATCCCTGGGCGAAACGGGCAAACCACGGGCTAAGATCACGGTTCAGTCTTGGTGGTGTGAACAGTTACTAAGTTGTAATTAAACCATCGATCAGTGTCAGGGCGCCGATGCTCAGGATGAATCCGTTATCAGATAGGGGAATACCCGCGAATTAGGAGTTAGTTATCGACTGGAAATTGAGAGGAAGTGACCAATCACACACACAGGCAGAGCTCACCAACTCTCCCTGATTCTGCAGAAAGTTCCCTGAAAATAACAAACAAATCTTTCCATGTTCTGATGAACAAATTTGACATTCTCCCTGAATATGGAAACGTTTCCCTATTATGTTGAATGTATTTATAAATATCTCCCCGATTGTTGAACAAAATCTCCCTGATTGCAAGATGCTCTGCACACTGGTCATGATCACAAGTTGAAAAAGAGGTTTCGAATATAATTTCTGTCCAAAGAAACGGGACAAGCCAATAGTTTGAAATGTGCTGAAAGTCTAATTCCTTTGAAAAAGTCTTATTTAAAAAAACAATGTACATGTATTCTTCAAAGTTAAATCTCATTTCTCAACAGTTTTCTGTGTGGCTGAGACTGACGGGGATTGTAACTTTTATTTAAATTTAGATTGTAGTAAATCATTCGCCGGAGTGTGTGTGTGTGTGTGTGTGTTGAGGGGGAACACCAGCGGAGCTTTAACAATCGCGGGGCTGTTCGGCACATCGTGGTGATACGAACCAAAAAGTGGTTTGATATCATCGTTCAGTGGTTGGAGGAGGGGATCGTCTCTTCAGCCGAGGTTGACTGCATTCGGCCACGGCCCCGACGCGGCTCGCTACCCTAGTCACGCGTGTAATTTAATGGAACGAAAGTGAGGTGTAAGCGCACCTGCCGCGCGAGCCATCCGCCAGCCCCATCGTATCTTTATAATTGATTGCGACTTTACGACATTTTAATTGAGAACTAATACGGTGGGGATTACTATGAACGCGCCCAACACATGACAGGCCATTGAGTTTGGCTATTAGACTGTGACACACCTTAGAGGGAGAAGACAGCTATATCATAACCCATACATCTTTTCATGACCACTCTAAAATAAAGCTTGTACGTTTCTTGTAATTTAGCTAATAGGGCACAACGGCCAATTTATGTGGTCCAGGAACGATATTACTGGTACAGAAAAGTTACTTTGAAAATCAGAGAAGCCTTTTTGTTTCACCTCCTGTTTTATTTGGAGTCGATTTAACAAAGTACTCAATGGGCGTAGAACACCATTCTACCACGTCTTGCATAGTGAATTGCACAGTCATCTAAGAAACAATGGAAACAGTAATCGGCCCAGGGTGTTGTATTTATACACCAAATCTATTCTTCGAACTGTTGTTAAAATTTGCATAATAATTAATTAAATAGTTTTCTTTAAACCACTGTTTTTGGCTAGTAATTATTGTAACTTTCAGTTCCTTATCTAGGAACACTATAGACCATGTAACATGTGATATCACATGGTTACACAAAAATGAGCCACATAGCCTGGACTTCCTGCAGACACAATGTGTACACAGCTCAATGTAGAAAACTTAATTCTCATGCATGAAGATTGCACTGTACCAACAATTTTTTTTCAAATCTCAAAAGTATAGTTACTGGTATTTCGTTGTACAATTCTTGGTTGTGTGTGGTACTAGTGACTCAAAATTTAAATTTGTTAATTTTAAAACCTCGTTCTCCGGTTCAACCCGGAAGTTGAAGCGATTTTTTTTAAGAGTAACCATTTTAGCTCCGCAGTCAATGTGAAATAGAATGTGGACATGGTGTCAGTGCATGAGATGACATTCTGTTCATGAAACTTTCAAATAGGCCTATAACACTACAGTGACGGCGTCATCAAAAATCGCAGTTCCCGGGCAAGTTTGAAATTGTACTAATTTTCCATTTCTAATTTGTGAAACCAAATTTCATCAAGAATTATTTACTTATAGATAATATCAACAACAGCTTAATTGTGAAATTTGAACAAAATCGACCATTGCATGAGGAAGTTGTGATACAAAGAAGGTGCCGCGTTTCGCGCGATCGGAAAAGCACATTATTACGGTGACCCTGAAAGACCATTGTGTTACGCTGTCACTGTTGTATTCCTTCAAATTCTTCTCTACAGCATAACTCCAAAATGAAACCGAATTGAACTTAACTGGCTTACAGCGCCATCTGGTGACATCAACCATCGCTTATAAATCTCAAATCTTGAATCATGATACATGAACCATGAGATCATGCAAAATAAAACTCAATTCATAGATCGGCAACCCGAACACCTAGTTTATGTGATGTCACAAAAACTAAATTTCTAAATCATACTATATCAGGCCTGATACTTCGTTCTTGTAAAGGGCAAGGCAGTTTTTTCCTATGTAAAGGGCAACTCTGTGAAGGAAAAAAAAGTAAAGTTGTACATGAACATTTCAAAGGGCACCAAGGCAATGGCCATGGGCATGGAGGCAATTGCCTGCTAAACAACAAACCACACATGCAAAGTAGCATTTCTTTAACATACTCAATGATATAATCCTAACATAACAGTTTGCATACATCAGCAAACTGGTAACTATGAACTCAGTAAATGGTATCCATTATGCTTACAAATGTTTTATTTAACTACTAAAAGTTCAACAACTAAAACCACAGAACATTTTTTTTTACAAAAACAGGTATAAACCAAGAGCAAATACTTTGCTTCAAAAACAAATAGTAAACTGTAATTCCATATGAAGGAAAAACATAAATTAAAACGTGAGTAACAAATTTGCACATGCTCTTATTGCAGGGTTGAGAAATCAACTATTTTTAGAATCTGTTTTTAAAATCACGATTTCAATTGTTGTTCAAAGATTAGTTACTGTGAAATGCTCACTCTCTAACTTGATAGGCTGTAGTGGTGAGTGTGAGACACAGACACAATTTAGTCTTAAATATGCTTCTTAAAAGGCTAGAGGATCTAAATAATTGTTTGTCTTCCAAGAACGGCATTGTTTCTTCTCTCAAAAATTGTAATTTAAAAAATGGAAGAGTCAGTCTTTATAAATATTGGAAAAAATATCATCAACTGGAATAGAGTAAAAACAATTCCAGTTATTTAAGCATAACAAGAAATTAAAACATAACTTAAAACTTTCATCAGCATCTCACACTCTAAAAAACTCCCCGGTCAGAACTGACCGGGGTCCCAGGGGGGCCTTATACATTTCTAGATCAGGCTGATCCAGAAACTGGTTACAAAATGGGATTTTGAGTTGGATTCTGCGTCAATTTGATACAGTTCAGGGTCAGTTTGACACATATTCCACATCATGCTGACCAAGAAATGGGTCAGGCCCCCTACGACCCAGAATCCGGGTCAATTCTGACCCTGGAGTGTTTATAGTGCATGCCAATTTCATTTGGAGTCTTTTTGGAAACCCTGAGTGATAAATTAATGAAAGACAAAGAAATAGTTCTTGGGAAAATACCACTTTCAAAAACTGAGGTAGAAAATCTCATGCATATTTTGTTGGTTATAATTGCATCAACATCATCTATTGGCACTTCATCATGATAAAAGTTGGAAGAGTGGTTTGAAGTTGGTTAACATTTTCCTCCTTTTTCCCCTCTTTTGAATAGTTCAGTACTTAAAGGATTTACTTGGACTATCGCTACCCTTATCCTGAGGAACATATCTCTTGCGACTTCCCCTGATTGTACCAGGCAAGTAACCTTTTATATCAGTTTCATTCAAGATCGCACCACTACTTGTTTGCTCTTTTGGATTATTTGCACTCAGGCTCACCCATTCAGAGTTGACTTTGTCACTTTTGTCATTTACATAAGGTTTGTTACATAGGAAATCAAAGGTACAGGCATTACGATCTGAGTCCACATTAGACCTTGATCTGCTCCCTGTCCCTAGGCCATTCCTAAATTGAGCAGCATCCAGATGCCTAGTAGGCTTCAACTGGGATTTGATTGTTGGATGACAAAGGCTTGTTTTCTGCACTGATTTGGTGGTAGCAGAATAACCTGCAGCTGTGTTAGAACTTTTCAACTGTTCCCTCTCAGTGCAAGGAAGTGATAGTGTACCAGTGTTACCACTAGACTGCGCTGTATAGTTAACTGATTGAGAGGTTGTGATGAATCCAGTGCTGGTCAGAGTGGGGATACTGCTTATGTTGAGAACTGGCTCTGTGGATTTGGATGAGACAGACCTTGGTGTTGATCGAAAGCCTGGTTTAAATCCTGACCATGTCAAACGTGTATTTGCTGAATCTTGGTTAAGCTGAGACATGCTGACAGGGATCTTTTCATGGTGCTCTCTGTTTGATGTTGTGTCACTGTGCGAGATGAGATTTTCAAAGTGCTTGAGTTCACTATCCTTGAAAGCTGGTTTATCGCTGCTGCATTGAAGTGCCTTCATACCTGACTGATCTTCAGGATTTATATCTTGACTGTTCAGCCTCTTACTCTTCACTCTCCTCTCTGCGTCTTTCATCAGCCTTGCACAGTCAGAGAGCTCTGAAGTCATTGTGAAGTTCAAATCAGAAAAGGTTGCATTCTGATCAAGAGGGTCATCATCATCTACATTCCCTTCCTTAATATGTAAGTCTAAGTCTTTTAAATGATCTTTCCCAAAGTTGAGATGACGGTGGCAAGATGGAGAAATCTCTGAGTGCTTTGAGGAGAGAGTATCATCAAGAGAAGAAAATGATCTCTTCTTGGAAGAATCTAAGGACAATCTGTCCAAAGCTGTTGATGGGGTATTTATAGTGTATGAATCCTCCAGATCCGATGCATCATCACTGTCATCTTCTCGGGATAAACTTGCACTGCCCTTACGTTGCTCAGGTTGTCGAGTTACACTTACACGGCTTGCCTTCTTGTTCTTAATATAATTCCGATATGTATCATCAGTGAATATATCTGTACCCATTTTGGGGTCCTGGTTAGTATAAACTGGCATTGTGCTGTGTCTGTCTTGGCCCAAAACTATCAGTGGATTCCTGTTCTCACTCATATCCATTGGCTTGAAGATTCCACAAGAGGAAGTTGATGGTATGTTTCCATCACCTGATTTGTTTGTTCTACCTCGAGTCCCTCTATCTTCAGAGGAGTCCCTTGACGATGCCCCTTTTGATTTGTCTCCCAATCCACCTGACTCCTTGGTAAGGTGTCCATATTGGGACTTGTAGCCCTCTAGTTCCATCTCTAGCTCATCGATGTAAGTGTCACTTCTATCCAGGGCACGCTTTAACTGGCTCACCTCTCGTCTGCTTTGGTCGAGTTTGGATTGCTGGGCCATGGAGGTGTACTTCTCATACCTGGGTTATATTAAATGAAATATAATAGATTAAATACTCATGCAGTTTTATTGTTGAAGTGCTATATCATCCTTGGGAACAAATTGTGTAATTGCTTGAAAATTGTAAGTAATCTCAAATAATGTATATATCAGCAATAAATAATAAGAAGACGGTTTTAAAGAACATAATTGTTACCTTCCTCAATTTGGGCTGGCACTGTAAACTCAGTGCCTCCAAATAGAGAGGAAATCTATCAGTGACCTAGGCAAAAGCCAACTTGTAATGAATAGAAAATAGACCAATGGGTAGCTGTTACTCTTAAAGGATTTCAACTATCAATAAAGAGTAGAATGGAGTTAGCTGTCGGCCATCATGCAAAATAAATGACAAATTCCATACAAAAAGGAAAATATAATAGTCTGGTTTTTGACTAATTTAACAACTTTATTGAAATTACCAGTAACTTTGCACAATGCATAATTTCATGGTGATTTGTAAATCGTCATTAGGTCTTACAGGTTATAAAACCATAGAGTCTGATCCTTTCCTCTATGGTGAAACCAACCATGGCTTTTGTTCTGTCCCTAATGCACATTGAGCCAAGGTATGTGTTGTTAGAGACATCACATTCAGGCATCAATGAAACAGCCCCTTGGTTCTCACCATTGGGATAACATCTGAATAGCCTGTCCTTAATTATTTCTGTAAAACCCTCATAGTCAACTATTAAACAGCTTTCAAATTCTCACAAACAACACATAGACCCCAAATTGAATACAGTTCCCTCAAGCACTAAACACAGGTAAACTGCGTATTGAGTACTTTGAATATCGATATTACAGTATGGTTACATTGTAAAGGCGTTCTATTGGATGAGATGGTCTGGGTTTTGTGTGCTTAGATCCCCAAGTATTGATTACATGGATTACAGAAGATTAGCGTATAATGCTACAAAGCATCTTTTCAGATCCTATAGACTAATCCCCTAAAGAAGATTATCGATTGGTAAAGCCAACTCTATTGGGCAGTACATTGGTACAGGTCAGGTACAGTGGAGTAAGTGTCAACATTCATGAAAATTTCATATGACGCTATTCTGCCGCAGCAAAATATCCTGCATAATTCAGGCGTTTTCTTTTCTTAGTGGGCGGGGAAAGATGGTGTTAATGACATTTTTTTTGGCTGCATTTGCTGAGGACTGAGATTTCACCAGATTGTGGTGAATATTGACCCAGAGAACACTTTGTTCTTTTTTTCTAGTCAATTTGTCTTTTCTCAACCCAAAAATATACAAAATTTACCCAATCTGTTTCTCTTGTGGCTTATTACTTGTTTTTTTAAATATTGATCATCAAGAGTTTAAAATAAGATTGGAAAGTATAAAAGAAGGTTAATTGATTTTTCCAACATAAGTAGAGAAAAATAAGTATAAAGAAAACCTCTGCCACAGCAAACTGATTACTTGATGCATTCATTCATCATTTCTTTAAAGCTGACAAAATTCTGATACTACTTTCTCAGGGTTTATTCTTTTGCCAAATTACTTTAGAACTAGCTGCATAAGTGCACCAAATTTAAAGGCATCTGTGTGCTTTGCCAGACTTGACTTAAAAACTTATATGGCAACATCCAAGATAAAGGTAAACATTTTTGTTGAGGAACGGTGAGATGTAAAAGTGAACTTTCGGGCTGATTAACTGGACAAGTTTTTATTAGATAATTTGGGGTTGAACAAAGAAAAATTGACTAGAGCGGGATTTGAACCTACAACCTCTGGATTAGCTTGCCGGCGCTCTACCAACTGAGCTATCTAGCTATTGACCCAATTCAGCTGACGTTATCACTCTAAATGTTGGGAGCACCTTTTTGGGAGTCAGATTCTACATGTGTTACCCTGTGCAGTGCGCATTTTGCGCAGCCAGCGTGCGGTGTCCTTTCTCTATATGGTTAGACACGCACCACATCATTACATGCAGTGTGACTCCCAAAATGGCAGACAATGAGCAGACCGTAGACATGTGACGTCAATGCAAGGGGTCTATTCCTTCAGTTCACAAACATAATGTCAAACAAAGTTCCTGGAAAGTCTCAAGACAAATCCAAACTTTTTTGTTGCCCTGCAACTTCATGATGCGATCCTCTCTATCATTATGCCACTACACTGAGCCACACCATCACGCATTGATGAAAAGCACTGTCATTCCAGTAACAGTTTCATCAGATCAACACTTGTCTCATGAATCTTTGATTCATTCTCATCTTTAGTCATGAGCCTTTTGAACTGCAAGCAATACACTGCTCTTAAGACTCTGAAATGACCATCCTGTTATGATCTGAAGAAGTGTGTAGGGGATACTCAAAGGAAGCTAATACCCTTTCATACTGGACACTTGAATTGCTAACCATGGCAATTTCCCAGGAATTACTATTTCCTGGGGAAAAGCTACCTCTGCTTGGGAGTAGGGTTAAGCGATAAGCATACCGAGTGTTCATTTTTCCCAGGAAAATGGTATCGAGTGTGAAACAAACATGGGGTGGCGGTCGGTTTTGATTAAAATTCCTCAGAAAAATCATGGGGTTTTATTTCCTCGGAATTGCCTCAGAAGTGTGAAGAGGACACTGTGCAATGAAAATATGTACATGTGTTCTCTGTTGTCTTCATTTCAGTATACGAGCCCCATATTAAAGCTCCTAAACACCCATACATTTTCTATAACCATAATTACCATTTGATTGGAAACAAATATGGGTGGAATTTCTATGTCCTTTTAACATATTTATAGACTAATTGAAGGGTAGTTAAATATCAGTATGATGTCAACAGGGCTATCTGGAACCTCAGAAGTGCTTACAGTTAAAACTAACCAAGGAACAGGTTTTGATGTGCTGCTGTTGATTAGAGATGGAAAGCAGTTCTGTCCAGCACGCTTTCTTTATACATGAAACAGTTGAGCCCAACTGTGTTATGTCAAATGCAGAAGACGCCCCAGAACTTGTTTGTGTTTTAAGTAATATAGTGCCTGAAAACACTCCCCCCTCCCACTGAAAGATTCATCCAGGCCACTGACAGCTTTTAAATATGAATGGCTGACAGCAAAAACCAGATGCATATAAACAGGAGATCAAAACACATAAAGATAAAAGCCTGTATACTGCAAAATTTATATGAACTTGACGTTTGGCACATTGCGACTAGCAATATACCACATGTGTTTAAAATATGAATGCCTGTTGTCCCGACACCACTGTTCAGTGAAAACAGATGACCATGGATGAGGTGTGAACCAGTGTGCCTAGTACCGATTAAAATTTCATAAATAGGGTACTGTACTGTAGATCAAACAGAATGTAACACCTTTCTTTCTGGTAATGGGAAACTATACGCTGCTTGAAATGGAACTCTAAAAAGACAAACATCACATGTGCTTGGAACAAATTGACTGAATAATCACCGCTTTTTTTTTAAAGAGAAATATAGATTTGGATTGAATATAAACCTAGCAATTATCCACAAATTTGTAGTGAGGAACTTTTTGAACGAAATATTTTTCATGATATAGGCCATTTTGTTTTTGTTTTTTTGATTACATGACTTATTTATCTAAGATTGGACTACATGTCTTCAATTTTCCTCAATGTTAGAATGAAAGAATGACATCAATTACTTGCTTTTGTTTTATTAATTTGTTCTTCATTTGTAAATGAAGTCAGCCACACACTCCAATAAAAAAACCTTTTTGTTTACTCTTCACTTAGAAACAAAATATAATTGAAGTTTTCACAGGCTCTCACAATTTGAAAAAAAGAAAAGGGTTTTCCTTAAAACTTTTAATCTGTTGTTATTTCACACAACATTTTATTTTTCTCGGCCATATGAGTAGACCTCGCAAAACACTCCGAACACTAAGTGGGCATTCAGATAATTATACTCATCATTTGGTTTTTGTCACTGTAACACTGATTTGTAGGCAAAATTATCAAGAAAGATACAATAAAAGTTACCTGTGAAAGTTTCAGTTGAATACAGTGTCTAATTGTTGAGAAAACAGCAACAAACTTTCACAACATTTTCATCAAGAATGTTAAATCCATCCACAATTAGCGGGTACCAACCGCATCTCTTGCTGTGTTGAGGGCAGCATTCAAACAGACCCAACGCACTTTCAAAAAGTTACCAAAAAACGATCTTTGGAGATTCAAATTTGCCGACATGCTTTTACTGATTTCTATTGAACGTGGACTCTTCAGACGAAATAATTTTGTAGGATGCTTATTACCATCTTTATAATAAGTAGGCAATAGGATAAAAATTTCTCAATTTCTTTTCGGGGGGGTCATTACCAAAGTAAGACCCTTCCTTTAAGTTATCAGGTAAATACCACAATTGTAGCTTCCCTTTAAAACACCATGTCAAGTCACTTCTCAAGTGAGAATGCCAATAATTATTAATAATACACCAAATTCTGTAGTTATGTTTGACCATTAATTGTGTATTGCTTCAACAAGTCCCAAGTGTCTCTATTAAAAGAGTGTATTGAGTCTGGATAGCGTACTTTTCTGACTTCTTCTGCATGGATGGCTCCCCACACACACCAGCTGTCCACTGTTCACGAATTTCTCACATGTTATGACCTTGGTCAGTGGTTTGCTAGTATTAAATCCCCATCAACTGACTAAGTGAACTCATTGTCATGCCCAAATAATAATTGTTTCACAGTGAAGGGGTCTCATTCCACACGAGAGCTATACCCTTCTTAATTGTCTGATCGGTTTGATCAAATGATATGCACTGGGAATTGATCCAGACAACAAGTCCTGGATCTTATGATATTGATATCTATAGTTGCAGTCTAGCTGGTTATTTGATTAAGACGGTTGCTCCTGCCAGTCAGGGGATCTTCTTATGTTACTACTGTACATCTACAGTACCGGGTCTCTCAAAGACTATGCCTAAATCTTTAATTTTCAAAACCTGTTCCTTCCTGATCTAAAGACCAAACTTCATTTGGATTTAAGAGCCGTAACACCAACAGTTAATTACAGGTGAAAGCTTTTTTGGCTATGGAGGTATACAGCCTGCTAAATGTTCATTAAAAACACTAATTAATTAATACACCCAAGGTATTGATTCTCTTTCAACCTGTATTTGTGTTTCACTCACTCTTGCCATTGAACTTGTTATGCCTGATGAACTGACCACCATAGGTCAATAACAACTGCTTGCTTTCCCATGATGCAAACATTTTCAGGTTTTTAATGCAAATTAAGACAAATTTTAGAGTACAATTGTTAACTAGAAAAACAAATTCAAGTCAAAGATCACGGTGGCAGAGAGTGCCTTGGAAATCATTTGCATTTACATATGAAGGGAAACCACTTTTAGTTAGTGTTATCGGTGATATACATGTAGGCCTACAATAAGGATTCAAATGTGATTATCACAATTGAATTGACATAGCAGTAGAAAGTCACAAATCTTTTCGAATTTAATTTTTTTACAAATGTCAAACAATAAGCCTACCAACACCTTTATTTGATTCAATTTAATTTAATTTCAAATGGATGAAATATTTGTTTTCAACAATTCTTGGAAACATGGCAAAAAATGGGGGGTGGTGGGTTAGGGGAGGGCAGGCACATTTGTTCATGAACTGTCTTGAACAGGTTCAGCTCAAGAAAACTTGATCAGAGTTTACATTCCACTGAGTTCTTAAAGGCACAGTACACGTTTGGTAATTACTCAAAATATACATTAGCATAAAAACTTACAAGGTAACGAGCAACAGAGAGCTGTTGATAGTATAAAACATTGTGAGGAAACAACTCCCTCTGAAGTAACTTAGTTTTTGAGAAAGAGGTAATTTCTCACTAAAATAATAAAAGACTTCTTGCAAGAAGCCTTTTTATTCCGATCTGAAAGTACACAAATTTGTACAACAAGGGTGTTTTTTCTTTCATCATTTTCTTGCAACTTCAATGACCAATTGAGCCCAAATTTTCACAGGCTTGTTATTTTATGCATATGTTGGGATACACCAAGTTAGAACACTGGTCTTTGACAATTATTGTCACTGCGTATTCTTCCTGCGTGGACATAACCACTCCAGATTTTCGGCACTATCTCAAAAACGCTACCACCTTTTGAAATGAAATTTTCACAGGTTAGTTTTATGGTATATATCTTCAACTATATAGGATTGAAACAAACAGTGGGTTCCAATTACCAAACGTATACAATCCCTTTAAGCTGGAGTTGCACAGTATTGTCATTAACTAGAAATTACAGATGAGTACATCAAGGTAAATCTTCCTTAATACACTAACTTGATTAAGTTAATTAATACATTTAGGCATTTGAAGTGTGATAGATTAATTATATTTGTGTGTGTGTTGAATCCATTGATCAGGAATAGTGCCACTCCAGCAAACAAAAAGAGTCCTACCATGTAATTCTCTATGGACCTTTCTTTTGTTTACATACACTGATAACCATTGTGGCGTGTCGTTGCCAAGCGGATTAGAACACCGGACTCAAGCTCTGGTGTTTCTGATCAGCAGAGTGTGGGTTCGAGTCCCGGTCCTGACACTTGTGTCCTTAAGCAAGACACTTAACCATTATTGTGTTGTCCTTTGGATGGGACGTAAAGCTGTAGGTCCCGTCTGTTGTGTAATGCACGTAAAAGAACCAAGTGCACTTATCGTAAAGAGAAGCACATTGCGCCACAGCAACCTGGTGCTATGTAAAGGAAATTCCATTGATATGCTAATCACATTCCGTCACCGACTCAACGTACGAGCAAAAAGTGTACAACACCATTTTTTTTTTTAGTTTTCAGTTTTTTACATACATATCTGAACAATGTTAAAGGCATCGTACACGTTTGGTAATTGGAGCCTATTGCTTGTTTCAAACCTATACAGTTGTAGATATATACCATAAAACTAACCTGTGAAAATTTCATTTCAAAAGTTGGTAGCATTTTTGAGATATTGCTGAAAATCTGGAGTGGTTATGTCCACGCAGGAAGAATAATCTGCAATTGAAATACACAATCTAAGAAAAGTTACGCGTAACGCTTCTCAGATTCAAATGTTTTTGATATATGATAATATAAACGTGATATATTTTTCCATAAGATAACCGCAGTACTTCGAAGTGAAAAGTTTCTCAAAATGCATTATACTATCCAAAGCTGCTGCACTTCTTCTAAAGTAAGTTTTCATTTCCATTAATTATCAGAGTCATTACCAAACATGTACAAAGCCTACAATTTCATGAAGTTTCAACGCTTTAGGAGCTTTATTTTTTTAATTAGGATAATTAGGCATTGCAAATTTGCACTGAATCTGACAATTTTCGTCGCCACGAACTAACACCAAGGTTCAATTTACCATTGCAACACATGGCGCGCACCAACCTCAAAAGTAAAAAAAACGTTTCCAAAAACTAACACCAACCTTGTGTGTATTGCGCGTGTTGACCTACATTTTCACGAACTGACAAACACGCATAGTAATACATTGGATGGTGTTAGTTCGCGAAAAATGTATATTTCGTTAATTTTCGACGCCTCGAACTAACACAAATCTTTCTTACTTTATTGCTTATTAATTTAGGACGAAAAGCAGTAAAAAGCACCGTATGTATGAAGTTCAATGCATCAAGTCTCCACTGTAAGAAAACTTGTTTAAAATACCTTGAATTTTTGTAGCAAAGCTTGATTTTAAAAACTTTAAGCGCCGTTTTCTCCGATTGTTACTTTTTACTGGTAATTGTCAGTGTGTGGTAGTTCGTGGCGTCAGTGACGATTCACGCATGCCTACAGAGACACTAGTGGTTGGCAAACGCCATAGTGTTGTAAACTAAACAGACGCACAAAAGCGTAAGCATCATGCCACTATCAGCCCCCATACAAAAAGGCACGATACACCCTCATTTAACCCACCAGTGGAAATAGTGCAAACATATGACTCATGAGGGGTCTTTAACTATTTTCTTGTGACTCCGATGACTGAATGAGCTTAAAATTTCACAGGTTTGTTATTTCATGTGTTTGTTGGGTCACACAAAGTGCAGATACTGGTCTTTGAGAATTATCAATGTTGTCCACGAAAGCATATGTATTGCACATAATTTTTAGTGTGGTTGCTTGCTAAAAGGTTTTCTTTCCCTCTGTTTTAAAGGTTTTTTTTATAGGGGTTGCTTTTGCATGTTTTTCTGACTTGCCTCTTCATAATTAACTCCCCATTATCTATTAATCTTGAATAAAACAGGATGCCCTTTGTTTACATTTTCATTTTTACCAACATTGTGACAAATTGAACTCTTATTTAAGAAAAATATGAATAAATTTCACCCAATTTCAAAAAAATTAAATGATTTTTTCTTGGAAGAGGAATGCACTTTTTCCCTAGATTTTAAAAACACATATGAATCCTTGTTTGCTTGATCTAATATCTTCATCTGAATCAACTGTAAAGAGCCACACTGAATGTAAAACACAATGCCGACTGATGCACACGCAAACAGTCACGTAAATTCACCTTAGCACCAACAGATGATTGGGTGTATTGTTTATGATCGACTTTACAAGCGGCAGAATTAAACAGCAAACGGAATAGAACTGAATTATTTAAATGACCTCTTTACTGTCAAGTGTTGCACACTATTCCATCCCCCAATCCTCCTCTTCTTAGTTATGGCAGCTTTTCAGAACCACTAAGAAAAACCCCAATACTAAATAATACATTCAAATCAATACCTAAACAACAATTGCTTTGTCCTTCAACTGCTCCAAAAACAGACTTTGGCATTCAGCAATAACCATGGAGACACCTCCTCATTTATTCATAAGACCCCCTGCACTGATGAGCTGTATGAAATTTTAACCATCTTGCCTTTTGTGCTTTCCCATTGTTGCAAGACTCATCAAATATACAGGAAGTATCTTGGAGTCTGGGTGGAGATAATGGCGTGTTGCAATTTTAAAATGCCTCTTAGCTGCCAATCAGATATGAATATTTCAGGTGGGGCCTTGTCTGTCTATACCGCTCGGCACTTCAATGTCATCTTAATTCATGGCGGCACTTTTAAAAAATTCAACATGCCAGCAATTCCTTTGTTGAGCGGCGTGTTCAGCAGGTGTGCTCAAACATGTTTACACAATAACAAGATCAGCAATTCTTTCTTTACTCTATGCTACTATAGATCCATACTACAATGGGAACACTGGTGGCACCTTCCTCTAATTCTACCTCCATGCTCATACCAACACTGAAATGTTTAATGTTGGTAGCGGACATTCCAATGAGTGTAGTACAACTAACAAAAGTAATTTTACTGACGCCAACATTCTACCTGGTTTAATTCATTTAAAACTGTTAGCTTTTATTCACAGCCACTGGTGTAGATCCATGTTATAAGGTGGATGGGATGACTACAATGCCAATGTGAGATAAATTTATTATCAATATGTATTATGTATGTATACCAAACCAATAATTTATTTTTAGGATCCAAGGGTCGGAGACTCAAACAATGCAAGCAGCATTTTCGGTGATGACCGGAGCCTGCGATGATATGACAATGCTCTCTGGAGAATTCTAAGCCTCTCTGGGTTATCTTTTGAGTAAATTTAGTTAAAATGGTTTGTGTTTTTTATTTTCCATGCACTTCTGTTCTCTTTTACTATAAAGGAATGATCCCATGGGCAATAACCTTACCCCCCCCTCCCCCATCCAACCTAGTCTAAAAAGTGGGGGATATTTATCCCCCTACTATTTACGCCGTGGTCACAGCTTTCTTGACAAGTTGTTTGTCAAATAGGTGACAAAATATACCAACCAGTTTCATAGAGCTGCCTAAGCAGGAAATGTTGCTCAACAATTTTCTGCTATTAAGCTAAAAATAGGCAGGATACCAGTGACAGATGGTACATGTGACATGGTACTTTGGCTGGATTTATTTCTCTATTTCATTTCTGTACAACTGTTGTAACTTGGTGTCCATGCTTTGGAGGAGTGTGTTGTGTTTAGAGAGACAGACATAGATGCTTGAGATCGACAATTTACACAGATAGTTCAGGTTTTGAAGGAATTTATAAACAAGTTCAGTGTACACATATTTGTTTAATATTTCTGAGAGAAAAACCGAGTATATTTTTAGGAGGTGAAATAGACCCCTTGCATAACACAAAACGCTGCACGTTTTTACGCACAAAGAACAGCTATCGACCAATGATCTGCCTCCTTTTGCCTCAGTGAAGGCGCAGTTTGAGAATGAGACGATAAATGTAAGGGGTCTATCCCAGATCTTAAAATATCAACAACTTCACTGAAATGAATGGTGTATAGTGTGTGGTTTAAAATGAAGCGATAACTTGTTACTTACTTATGAGGTGAGCGGGCAGCAGCTGTCTGTTTAAGCCGACCATTCTCAGCTAACAGAGTCCGGTTGTCTGTACTCAACTTCAAGTTTGTCTACGATAAAAACAATACAGAGAAGAATTTTAAAAAATGACACAGAAAGACAGAACTAAGGCCAATAAATGCAAACATAGATTCAAAATGAGGACAACAGAAATAACCAATCTGTGATTTTTAACACTTTGCATTGGAGTCAAAACAAGAAATATTTATAATGAACTTTTAGACATGCAGGCATCTATTGAGACTTAAAAATTTGGCTGTACATTGTACAATGCATTGCATAGCACATTAAATTGTTAACGACATTAGTCAAATCTACCCATTAAAAATGTAGTCATTAGAGCACATACACTCGGGTTGATGAAGTGCAATGAGAAAATAGTAATTATATTATTCATCTTTTCATTTTCTATTTTTTATTAGGCTTTTGTTGAATGCACTGCCGGCTATCGAACTAATGTAAAAGAGTTTAGGAGTTCAAATAATTAGCGCTGACAATGTAAAACAAAAAAAAGAGTAAATTGGGCTGGTGTACTAGAACGTTGAATCCCAAGAGACGATGGAAAAGTAATGCCAAATAAAGCCTGTCTACATCTTCCAACAATTAGTAGAATCACCCAATTCATCAATCGGTTCCACTTACTGCTCACATTCACAGAAATGGCACAACAATGCATCACAGTGGCTAGGCTGGATCAATAATTAATTCCTAATTAATTTGTCATATCACCTGATTCATTATGTCAATGGACCATTTGAGTGCTGTCCCTTGGGTGGTAGTGGCGCAGTAATGGTGGTAAATATGCCACACACAAAATAGTTACAGTACATGTGCATTCTGTTTCAAGTTTGCTTTTGTATTTGTTTACACTGATTTCATTGTTTCTTTATGGTTAGAGCTAGGATGTAGAGTTTCAGTTATGCACAGAGATAACATTTTGCATAAACCACCCCAAGAAAAACATATAAAAATTTCCCCCATACTTAATTTATTTATTTATTTGTTTGCATTACCTCCTTGAGCTTATCCATGTCTTGCTTGATTCTATCATAGGTTGTTGTGGCTTGCTTCAACTTTGACCTCAATGTGGCTAGTACTTCACTATTCCCTCCTTCATCACAATTATAATTTCCATCTCGATCCGTTGAAGAGAAACTCTCTCTCTTTTCTCCTCTTGCTTTCACTTTAATCCTAGAAGGGGATGATTTGGGGGACGAATTTGTGTAATCTCTCCATGCTTTAGAGTTGAGCTGGAGTTTGGATTCAGTAGTTGATGACGACAAAGTAGTTGGGGATGATGCAGCCCCTGCTTCATTTGAGACAAGATCTGACTTTGACGCAACCATTTTCTCTGTTTCTGTGAGCCGATCTTGCAGTTCACAGTTAGAGTTCTTGAGGAGTTCATTTTCATCTTGAAGTCTTTTGATTTCTCTCTGATGAAAAACAAAATGTGCATGATAAGCTCTGATACTGCATGTTAAGTCTCAAACTTCTCCTTCAGACTTTGTCAAAAGTCACTCCCTTTTGAAATGCACTTTTTCTTGTTTCTAAACTTTGCCTAATAGCTTAAATTTGTTCAAGTATTAAATCCTGCAGCAAGGGTCCAGAGCCAAATTTCATGCCTCTGCTAACCGCCGAATTCTGCACTGACGATCACCATTCTCCGCTTACTGTGCAAGCGCCAAATTTCTGCACTAGCTGTGTAAGCGAAGAATGCCTAGTAACATGGAGTAAGCACGCGCACTAGCAAAAATTCCCTGCTTACCCGTGAAATACGCTTGATGTTAGCGCAGAATTCCCTGCTCCCATAAACAGAGCCATGAAATTGGGCCCTGTTTGGTTGCAATAATAATAATAATAGCAAAACTTATAATGCGCACATATCCACCGATAGAATGCCCAAGGCGCCTACAAGAACACAATACAATGTCCTTGTGGTACGTTGTTAGCAAATACTGACAAAGCTTTTTGCATTAGATTAGGAGGGCTTGTTTAGCATTTTGTCAACGATTTTTTTCTTTCTAAGTTTGTTGTTTACATGTCCATATATTGCCTGGATAAATTTAAGCATACTTGTTTGCTTAATTAGGCCTAACTAAGTTTAAAAATTTGGTTTCATCTATCATTGACAACTGTCATACTGATTTTGTGCACAAAGGATGCTGGCAGAGTTTAGTTCTGCCCCCTTCTAACCAAATCACTGACCCGTGTTGATTGAAACCCCCTCTAGGACGTGTGGCATGGTCCAGCATAGATATCATGGCATATGAGCTGATCAGTGTGTACCGTGTGGTTAAGAAAATGGAAATATTTAAACATGTCAGCATGTGCTAACAGCGGCCCCCACTGCAGTGTTTTAAAAATCAGCTCTCTTTTACCAACCGGCTTGGAAATCATTGAAATCCAAAGACTTTGTTACATCATTTAATGAGATCAACTAAATTTCAAACATAGTTTCATTATAAGCATATTCAAAATACTAGATGCATAAAATGAACGCAGTATCGCTGACCCGATGCTCAAATTAAGAAATGTTTTACATTGTTTGGGATATTCTTACCTCACAGTCCTGATACAGTATGTCAAAGCGAGCTCTTCGTAGGGCAGGGGTCGACATGTATGAATCACTCTCCCCATCTTGAGTCTGTCCTCCTGTCAACAAGAACCAAAATTTGAATTTTAAAAGAATTGCACAATGTTTAGTTGTACATTCATTCCAAGCCCTTTCTCTTCATCCTGATATGGGTTGGAGAGTTTGAGTAAACACATTTTCCAGCCGACAGAACTTTCCTTATCTACCCTTAGATGCAAGTGTATCAGAAGATCAACCCCTCAAGATGGATTGGTCAAAGTTACTACCAATGACGTACACTTGATGTACATAACCTTTTCTTGTAAATGTCACAAGCATTTTGTGTATTGACCCAATAATATCACATCTTGGCTGCATCATTTTGGGAGTCAAATGTCCCAATGTGTTATACAGTCTAATGCGCATTTTAGGCGACGCAGCGTTTACATGATTACTATAATTTGTACGTGCAATTCGACTCCCAAAATGGTGAGCGTGGCAGACAATAGCCGTGTGAGACGTTGTTGCAAGGGGTCAACAACAAGAACAAACTTTGATGATCCATTTCGGTGAACTGCTTTTGTCTTAACAGTAATGCCTTTTCAAATCAGAGATAACCAAATCGCGCTCTAGTTACAAGAATGAAAAGCAACTGTTTTTTTTCTTGCCAACATCAAAACATTAGTATAGCCTGTAACTTGTTCAGGTTAAAAGTTCAAAGAGTCTGAAACAGCAACTATACTTGTTGGAGCAAAACTTTGTCCATCCACCAATAGTGTACCTTCCTCTACAGCGCACATTTTCTGAGATAAAAAAATGTATAACAAAAAAGAGAGAGAAAAAAAAGAAAAAAGGAAATGAAGTATAAAAGCTGTGCATAATTCCAGATTTACATTCCTTAAATACAATTGAATAAATCCTGATGACACATACATGAATCCTCAATCCAAAATGTTGCCTATAAGAAGTTGGAGATCCTTCAGAAAAAATAGTATTTGTGATTTTAGCTGGTGCAGTAATAATTCCAATGTCAGCTAGTTCACCAGTTGAATAATCCAAAATGTCAGTTTTGCTCGGTTTCCTAAACAAACTCCAAGAGGTAGTTGATCTGCAATAACACTTCAAAGAAATGACTGAACAACCCAACTCACTCATTTATAAATACTCTACACAAGCTGTACAACTTATAATAGACAGCAAAAGCCATAAATCTTGCAAAGATTGTATCAAAACCACGTATAGCTACCGGGAAACATTTATACATTAATGAGGGAAGAATAAAAAAATCAACTGTATTGATCTTAAGCGTGTTAATCATTAACAAGGTCTGGTGTTTATTTTTTAACTGTAGCACTCAGGGAAGCCCTATTCAATGGCCAGCCATCAACTCAAATATTTATCAAACATTGCTATGGCGGAAGACTAGGATTGCCACCTAATACATTTATGAGGAACGCGTACTTTACAAAATGAGCTTGCTTTGTCTATTCACAAAATTCTCCTGAATCATTGAAACTTTTATTGTAAAGAATAATGGCTGCCCCTGCTACACAAACACAGCAGGCCTGTATAATACACCTGAATCGTTCTAGACTTGCCATAGCAGGGAAATGATAAATCATAGATGGATCGCAACGATTCATCAAAAAGAGGATCTTCCTTTAGTTTGTTTGTTGCATTGTGACTTCGGGCTGTAACCGTTATCGATGAGGGAGCCATGCATTTTTCATTATCGTCGCAAAACTTTGGCAATCCTGTAAAGTGCATTTGGCAGTGTAATAAGTCCCTTTTGAGCAACTGATGCATTATTGATGTATTTTGCATTTTATGTTGTCCAAACCACCAGTATTTTCTCCTGTTTAGCCATAAGTTAAGGATCATTAACTACGTTTTATACAAAGGACACATAAAGAAGAGATCAACCTTACTGGTAATGCATGATGACCAGGAACGGCTATGTAGATTAACTCTTACAATAGCCCTGTACTTAAATGAACAATTAAAACAGTAGTCATCTTGTTACTCACTGGATTTTATTTTAAAGAATACCTTTAAAACAGGTGTCTTCATTATATTGTATGGAAGGTTTTCAATTAATTTTAAAAGGCTTTGTATGAAAGATAATTAGGTATTAAAACAATGGCAATTCTGAGATGCGAAGACATCGCAATACTGCTAACTATTTAATATGCCCTTTGTCAAGCCAAATAGGCCTCGCAAAGTGCTGTTATGTTATTACCCCTGTTCAATGGGCCCTAACCAATTCTGAAACCACCTCAACTCCTATAGGAGAATGCAGCACCATCAGCCAAATAAGTGCACAGGTTGCTCATCATTCACATCTACATTATATACCCTTGCATGTACCATTTTAAGGGGTGATGAGAAGCAAAAAAATGCAAAGTTGACTGCAAAGTTAAATATACTGTGATTGATTTTGTTAAATAACTTTGTCAAATAACTGTATAAATTTATCTGTAGCAGCATGTAGAACAAACCATGTCTTTTAAAGAATGAAATTCATGGGAAGATTTTTAGGCCCCTGATCAATCCCCCTACAATGCATAAACCCTCAAAAAAATTATTTTGTTTTATGAGTAAACAGAACAGTAAGTCAAGAAGCCTTCCCTCCCATAGGCCTACATATCAGAATAAAGGACTGCAAAACATGATTCGTGCAGCTGAACATGGGTTCATCTGTTACTCAAAAACTCCACTTTTTGTAGGTTGAAACTGGATTTGCACTCACTGTTCTGGCTATCACGGTAAACCACACTTTACCAGTCTGATCTTAGTCAGCCATGCAAGTGGCTGGTTGGGATCTCAATCCGATTCAATAAGTACCAACCCTCACAAGTAAAAAGGGTTAACTTTAATCATGGGTACTGACCTGTGTGCAAGGCACAAGCGGCATTTCTCATCAGAACAGCATACAGTTGTGCAATTAAAAAGTTGTTATTGTTTAATTATTCTAATAGAACTGCTTCATATCGTATGCGCCATAAAGCAAGCAGCGTCCCCCCCTCATGCATCATAAATAACAAGGGCAATTAGTGAGATGGGCATCGCCATACTAGCGCTATTACGTTACATTACAATGAATTGGTCTACCGACTCAAACATACAATGTCTATTTTCTAACACTTGTCCCCCTCCCCACTCTAAAATTACATCCAATCAATTACAAGGAGGCATTGTTGTCTGATGTATGCGTATCACATAAATTGCTTTTCAATTGTTTGATAAATTGGTTTTATGAGCATTTCCTTAAGCATTTTTCTCTGGATTGGGTAATCAGTGTTGATAAACTGTGTATTCATTGATAGTGGAAGTCAAGACTTTGTGTACAATAGAAAAATGTCACTGACTGGATGTAATTGCCAAAAATAGTTAATGGCCTGATGTTTCGACCCTAGCAGCTGGAAGGCGAAATGACAACACAACAAACTTACCTGTTTATATGTGTTGTGTTGTGTTGTCAATTAGCCTTCGAGAAAGACTCTGCTAGGGTCAAAACGTCAGGCCATTCACTATTTTATTTGCATTTTGGTAAGCAGGTTGCATCAGCTAATTCTATTTTCCGACTGGATGTAATTTCAATCCTCACAATTCAAAGTGTACAGGAAGTAATCTCTATTTAAAGGTTCAGGGGTCATACTTTGGTAATGAGCCTGAAAAGAAATTGTGCAATTTTTATCCAAAAAGCCTACTTCTTGTAAAGGTGGTAATGGGACTTGAGCATCCTGCAAAATTATTTTGTCTGAAGTACCCCTGTAGTGTTGATTAGAAATCAATACAATTATGTCGAAAAATTTGAATCTCCAAAGATTACCTGCAGGTGACTTTTTTAAATCCCATGATCTCCATTTGAATGCTGCCTTACATTTGGCCAGAGATGTGGTTGGTACCCGCTGTCACTTCGCTAAACATGGATGGATTCCACATTCTTGATCAAAATAGCTCGGGGTTTTTTCTTTCTGTTTTCTCAATAAGTAGACACTGTATTCAACTGAAACTTTCACAGGGTTTATTGTATCCTTCTTGATATTTCTGCCTATAAATCAGCATTATGTTGACAAAAACCATAAAATGACCCTATCTATAAATGACAACAAAAACAAAGTTGAATGTTTTTATCCTTTTTTCCCCCAGAACACAAGCTCTCCTGCTGCTATCTCTTCGATTTTGTCTAGCTCCCTGTGTGCACCTGCATTCATGAACACTTGTTCTCATCATACCAAAAATGGACCAGACTATTTTTCTTCTTAGCCTCAATTTAGTTACATTGAAATGAATGGAAGACAAACAAAATGACACCGCCATGATCAAAGCCTATTGGGATGAACCTTACACATAGAACTATAATGTTCACAGGTAGAGTTTAATTATTTTATGTATCTTAAACGTAGGATCATAGATTGCTAAATACACCAAAAATTTATGACAATAAAAACTTACTTGGTGAGAAGCACTGCAGCTGTTGATAATATAAACTATTTTGAGAAAGGATTCCCTTGGAAGTAATATGGTTTGGATCATTTTTCGCCCCAAAACAGTTGAATCTGAGAAATGATTCATGCATGAATCGTTTCTCAGAATTCTGGAGGGTCGGTTCGTAAATGCTGCATCCAGAGATGCGGTTGGTACCCGCTGTCACCTCGCTAAACAGGGATAGATTCGACGTTCGTGTGAAAATACCGTGACAGTTTTTTGCTGTTATCTCAGCAAGAAGACACTGTATTCAGCTGAAACTTTCACATGTGACTTTTATTGTATCTTTCTTTATAATTTTGCCTATAAATCAGCATTATGTTGACACAAAAGAATCTATGACCCAACTTTTAGTACTTGTTTGTATCTTATTGGTTTTTTCTAACATTGAGACTATTTTAAAGGAGATTAGGAAAACTGTCTTTTATCAACAAAATTGTTAATGAGTGTACATTTTGAATGATTTCCCTTGTATGGCATAGCAAATGCTAAACACAAAACTTCAACACTTCAAAATCATTACTTGCTCAGAACTCTTACATTAGCATTCAGTGTGCACAAAACATGTTCAGTCAAAATATTTGGCTACTGTAAAATTGCTATTCAGACGAAATTATTCCCTGAGTGTAAATACCCAAATTAAAGTTCAGTCTCAGTGCTTTCGTCCATTATAGAGCAATTCGGTACATGGAATTCTTATCTTTGATCACCTCAAGCTGCATACATGATCATGTGCAGCCAATAAAGAGGGTTGTAATTCTCTTTTGCCAGTTTTGGATTGAATTATTTTGACCCATCATACAAAAGCAGCATTCTCCCTCAACAGTGGCCAAATAACAGGTTAATCACCTGAGGACCAGTCAAAATTCACTCCAAGTGATCCGGCCGGGTAGTTCAATGTTTGAAAACCTTCCCTATTTTAAAATAGAGTATGGACAAGCGCAAAAGCTGATGGATCAGTGAAATGACAAGCTAACTGGTCCTGCTGACTACATTGTAGTCACTGAAAAAGTAAAGGGCACACAAACCCTGACAAGCGAATGGTAACAATCTGATTCACCAAACTGTGCAGTGAAAGCATTACTAAATTTGTAACAAAACTCGTGGTATATTTGTCCCATAGACCTCTCGCATATGAACGTCACAAGTTCAAACGGCGCCCTCACTGAGGTCAAAGGAAGACCTTTCATTGGCTGAGAGTGTGTGTGGCGCATACACACAGCATGTGTCCTCAGCGATTGGGACCTGTGCAAGGGGGTCCATAAGACAAGGAGTAGCACCTACCCAGTATTTGTTTGCAGGGATTCTCTGGTGTTATAGGTACTCGGCATGTTGGACACTGCTGATTATGTTGAAGCCACAACTCAATGCATGAACTGCAGAATACGTGTTGGTTTGGGCACACTATCGGCTGCTTCACCTGCAGTGCAGAAAGTACCAAAAAATGTATTTAAACAAAATTAATTCTCATCATTTTTTCCCCCAAAGCACACTTGATTACCTGGATTTTGTAAAAAAAATTAATTGATCAACTTTTAGAAGGTATTTTTTTCAAGACAACTGGAAGTTATACACTTTGAGGTGTGAGATTCAATGCTGACAAATAGATCTGAATCTAGGATCCAAGTTTTTTAGAAGGTATGTTGAAATGATGGCATTTCCACATTTTGATAATCCCCGGAGTGATTTTGAGGAGATTTTGGAAGCAGTATCTTCAGTGCTAAAAAAGTAGATCAGAGAGCAGGATTTCTTTGTATCTGCAGAAAATAAAAGCTCCCTTTTTCACCAAGCACACATAAAAAAGTCTGAGTTCAGATAAAAGTCTGAAATTTCTAACTGCACTTTCCAAATCAAACCAAGGGTTCACAGTGTAGTTAAAACCCTAGTTTTTGTTCGGTAACGGAATACTCAAAACATCAGTCTTGTAACCAAGTCATTTTTTCTCAAGTCAAGTCAAGTCTCAAGTCATTTTTGCTCAAGTCAAGTCAAGTCTCAAGTCATTTTTGCTCAAGTCAAGTCAAGTCACAAGTCAAATTTTCGCAAGTCAAGTCAAGTCACAAGTCAAATTTTTGCAAGTCAAGTCAAGTCACAAGTCACATAATGTCCCGAAATAAGCCCCCTCCCATGATGTTGCGACAAACTTAAGTACAATAAAAAACCTGTTACAAGACCAGTTAATAAATTCAATCAGTAAATCAGAGCTCATTCACTCTGACCTTTTATTCACATGGAAACTGAATTAAAGCAACATGCCAAAGTGGAAAAATACACACTTGTAATAAAGCACATCTTAGAAATTGTGCAAACTAGTACATGTACTGTATGCATGTGCATGTTACATACGTCCATAGGGAGGCGCGCATTGTGATAAACATCCAGCTCGTCAGCAGTGCAGCGGCATTGTCGCCGAAGACTCGATTATTGTAAACAATAATTTCGACTGATAATTTCATTGTCATAAAATCAAATTTATTCAAGTCAATTCTCAACTATCAAGTCATTTTTGCGCAAGTCAAGTCAAGTCTCAAGTCATTTTCCCTCAAGTCAAGTCAAGTCACAAGTCAATTTTCCCCAAGTCAAGTCAAGTCGCAAGTCAATGAAATTGGTGACTCGAGTCTGACTTGAGTCCAAGTCACCGACTCGAGTCAACAAGATTGCAAAACATGAAGGTGATGAAGCAACACTGTATTTAGATTGTAAATCAAATAAATCAGATCAACATTGTTTAATCAAACCATAAACAGTGACTGTCAGACTGTTGATCAATCAGCCACTAAACGTTTGGTAATTGGAGCCTAATTTTTGTTTTAAACCTATATAGTTG
This sequence comes from Plazaster borealis, assembly GCA_021014325.1. Lineage (NCBI taxonomy): Eukaryota > Metazoa > Echinodermata > Asteroidea > Forcipulatida > Labidiasteridae > Plazaster > Plazaster borealis. The sequence continues at coordinate 10,308,387 of CM037457.1, read as the reverse complement.
TAGATATATACCATAAAACTAACCTGTGAAAATTTCATTTGAAAAGGTGGTAGCGTTTATGAGATATTGCTGAAAATCTGGAGCGGTTATGTCCACGCAGGAAGAATAATCTGCATTGGAGTACACATTCTGAGAAGTGTTCTCAGATTCAAATGTTTTGGGGGATAAAAAGTGATATTTTTTTCCATAACCGCAGTACTTTGAAGTGAAAGGTTTCTCAAAATGCATTATACTATCCAAAGCTGCTGTACCTCTAACCAAGTAAGTTTTTATTGCAATTAATTATCAGAGTCATTACCAAACGTGTACGATGCCTTTAATTAACTCTGTTTTTGTTTTTAACACTTCTTTGGTTTCCATTCTTAAAATCACTTTATTCCATTTAATTACATTTTTCTTTAAAAAAAAAGCAATCAAATATATTCTTAAGACGAAGAGGCAGTTTGAAAAAACAAAAACAACCAATATAACACTTTTAAAACTGATTCTTGTTTACATGTATTTGCTTTGACTGAGTGTAATTATCACACAAATTATTGAAGATCTAACATTTCAACTGCATGCGATGCAACCATTTAAAAGTTATGCAAACCTGGCCCTTGCTCTATGGGCAAACAGACTACATAAATTATTGTTCATAACCTGATCTCAGTATTCTAGGACAAAAAAAAGGCAACAAATACACCCTAATGTTTATAATAATTAGAATGAATATGATGAATGATTTGTAATTTTTTTTGTATTTTTGTAATGTTATTGTTTTGTGAGTATTCTCTAGGTTGTAATGCTACCACTGCTTGGGCCGAGCGCAATTCACTCTGCAATGATGGCAATGCCCGGAACGACGGTAGGATTAAAAATACACCGTCAACATCCATCAGTTTATGTTAACGGCGGACTTTTTTGACGTGCACTGTAAACTCAGGAAATAATTACACATACAATTTTAACTGAAATGGTCCTTAAAATGTGTTTTGTAAGAATAGTATAATTGATTACCTTTCCAAGACAGATTTGACATGATATTGGCAAAGTAAACGATATCAACATCCTTTTCCCAGACGAATTTTCCGCCATCTTGTATGACCTAATAACTTGTAAGGTCAATAACAATATTGATCCGCGAGACTCAATTACTCTCACTTTTCATTTAGCAATAGAAATTTTAGTGATTCCGGATGGTTGTTAAGTATTGTAAAATCAAATTTATCATATTTTCATTTAATTTAATATATCAAAGTTTGTTTTTGCATTAACTTTATGGTCCTAGATAAATGTGTAAGCGTATTGTTACACACAAAGCATGTCAGCTGTTCACTACACTGTCACGGTGGAATAAACCGTACACCAAAAACCGAGTAAATTCATCAAAATGTCGGCTTTTGAAAAGGTCAAGGGCAACTGGTTTCTGTTAGCTATAGTCTTAGTTATATCTTTGGCAGATATAGCACCCTACATTGGTGCCAAAGGGGGTAAGTTTCTAGTTTTTTTGCCTGTAAAGTGGAGAGCAAAATTTGTCTGCTCTCTGGTCTTGTACCCTGTATCACACACTGTATTTTATGCTTGGACACGTGGCATAACAATCGATAGTGTGTACAATTAAACCGGAACCATGGTGCGGTACAACAATGTGATGGATTTGTTTTGAAGGTTGGCTTTGTGTTGTGATGTTTCGTGTATTTTAATATATGCCAATTAAACTTTACATGAAGAGCTTCTACATATTTGGTGGTAGTGTTTATATATATTACCTGCTACAGGTTTTTGTTTTGTTTGAGTAAACTTTTGGATTTAAACAAATTGGATAGTGCCCTCTTTAGTCCTTGAGTTGACACATACTTTTTTATGGGTACCGGTCAACTCGGTCCGAGGTCAACTCGGTCCAAAGTCAATTCGGTCCGAAGTCATCTTGGTCCGAAGTCAACTCGGTCCGAAGTCATCTCGGTCCGAAGTCAACTCGGTCCGAAAAATTAGGGTTGACGGACGCTGTATCTCAGAAACTAGTAACACTACAGACAACTTTTTAAAGCAATTTAGGTAGGCCTACAACTAAATTGAAACAAAATGTTTGAAAATGAACTTTCCATTGCAGTTTGTGCAAGACATTTTTTTCTTTTGTAGGCCCATGGTAGGCCCTATGGTTGAAAATTTCTACTATTTATTATTTAGGGGAATTTTACTTGTATCTTTTACATTATACCTTTTTTGAAATTATATCATAATGATAATTGATAGGCATAATTAAGTTCAGTTAAATTCGACAACCAAACATACTCTTTATGCTTCTAAATTTGTATGAAATATTTCTCATTAGAATAGATTTTGTATTCTTTATTTTGTATTATTTATTATTACCGGTAGTGTAAGTTTACTTGAAAGTTTTTTTTTATCTTTCAATCAAACATTTTCCTTAATTGTCCTACATTATTTATTTTATGTGTTTTAATTTACTGGAGTACCGGTAGAACATTTATCTCCTATTTTAGGAATAAAAAAAGTCATACACTAACTGCAAAGATTTCTTTTTTAAACATTGATTATTAGGCCCTTTTAATTTATGAGATTACATAGTAAGCACACAATTATGATAAACAATTTCGGACCGGGTTGGCTTCGGACCGAGTTAACTTCGGACCGAGATGACTTTGGACCCAGATGACATCAGACCGAGTTAACTTTGGACCGAGTTAACTTCGTACCGAGTTTACTCGGACCGAGTTGACTCGGACCGAGTTGACTACGGACCGAGTTGACCCATAACCTTTTTTATACACAGTTATAAGTGGACAACTTAAATTACCAAGTTTCTCTTCCATATCCCAGTTACTAAGAGGAAATGAAACTGCACTTCAACTGACGTGCTTCGGGTTCGATTCCCGGGGCTTTTTGTTTTTCTGCGATTAAAACAAAATTGTTTGAATAGTTTTGAAAAAATGTAAGAATATTCTTCTTTTATTATTAAAAATTTACTGCTAAATTGAAATGATTAGTATTAATATTACCTGTTCTTTTTTTGATGTGTGGCTCCCTGGGATTTTTTTTAAAGGGAAATAAGATTGCTATCTCGTGAATACAAAGTCACAGCGACATTAATAAATGAAATTAATAAATGAAATGAAATGAAATGAAATGAAACACTGAATTAGCCAGTCGGACCATTTTGAGAGAATTTTGACTGGTCTTCTGTAGTTTTAACTGGCATTTGGCAAGTGGGCCACTGTTAAGGAAGAACGCTGACTTATCCAAAGGTCTAGTTCAGAGTGCCTTCCGGCTTTTTACATTGTTTACTAAAAGTAAGCCTCAAAACGCTTTGTATTAATTCTCTTATTAATGTCTTGAGTATTTTTAATTTGCTTGTTGAATTTATGAACTTTTTTCTTGTGGGAGTATGATAATACAATAATTTATTATGTACTTCATTAGTATTTGGACGAAAAAATTCATTTCAACACTTTCGTTTTCAACACAAACACCATGCAACCAACTTGTGAAAACTTCATAAAGAGAGATTGATTTATCACTTTTATCGAGTTAATGAGTTTTTATATGTTCAGGTACATTAGTTGTCATATTTTGAATGGTTATATTTATAAAGTGAAGTTTTTAGGCCAATATTCTCGAAATACATGAAGTAGTAATTCGAAGGAAACATTTCTTAGGCTGGTTGGTACTGGTATCAAGATTTTTTGTACAGTAAGTTTTCATTAGAAAGGTTTTTTTTTCAATTATTGCCCATCATGCATCAAGCCTTTGAAATAACTTTAGAAATTAAAGGTGAACTCCCCATTTTGTTTCTTTTTTGTTGCAGGACCCATCAAACCAGAAATTACGGTGAAGTACTTAGCAGTTTCTTTTATCTTCTTCAATAGTGGATTGTCTTTGAAGACAGAAGTAAGATATTCTTGTCAAGATTTACAAATCCTTAATAGCAATGAGAAAAATATATAATTAGACTAATTTTCTGACTATTAAAGAGGGGCTCCAAGGTCAAATTCAGTTTTCTGATCCACTCATTTTCCAATAGAAAGACTCCTTAAAAAAAAATTAGGAAAAAATACAAGTCTGTAATCTCATGTTAAAACGGTGTAAAAATTGCACTTGAGGGGTATCAATCACAGGCATTTTACACCATTTTTACGTGAGGATAGAGACTTATATTTTTCCCCCACTTTCATGAAGACTCTATCTATTGAAAGATGAGTGCATATATCAAAACTGAATTTGACCTTGGAGCCCCTCTTTAACAAAGCCAACTGAGGCCCATTACTCGACCAACCCTAAAAATGCAGCCAACTCTATTTTTAGGGGAAATAAAACAAAATTTAATTTTAAAAATACTGTTCATAAAACAAGTTTGAGATACAGTATGATACCATGGAGGTAGGATTCAACCTCCATGATGATACTGACCTACCCACCCTATTTTCTTAGGTCTTTATTATTTATGCCAAACATAGCACACAAAAATTTGCCAAAATGTTTGTACAGATAAGAAAGAAAAAAAAATTGTGTAGTGCACTTTGTCATGTTAAAAGCACATCAGACATGTAAGCTTAGAAATCACTAAGCAAGTTCTGTACCTGAACACTGCTTTGATAGTTCCTGAGTTATCACTGCCCATGAAATGGCAGAGATATTGTGTTGATTCGGAAATGCCCAGATTTTGTCAAGTCTCATTGCTTTGTAAACTTTCATAACTCAAAAACTACGACAACTCAGGCTCAAATATGTTTCTCCTAACTCAAGAATGTGCCTCTTGGCCATCTTGTCCACAATGGAGCAAGGTAAATGCAAATATTTCCTAAAATAATCTCAAAAACAGAAAATGCTTAAAAGGCATTAGTGTAGGCTGCACTGCTAGTTCCCAGACGCTGTCATGCATTTAATGTGCATAGCAAAGGGCCAGACGAGTCGTGCTATGTCATTTTTCAATCATCTAGGATGCAAAATACTTTGTTTAAAGGCTAGACAAGTCATTATGTGCGCAGAGTTTAGAAGAAAACAAAGTGGAGGAGTTAGCTTTGTTAAAGGATCTTTACTCAAGCTCACCACTTGCATATTCAATGCAACCTCAAGACAGGCTGGCATTATGTATTGCTTGTATTAGTGCTGTTGGGATGTTTATATTAACCACTTCACGTCGGTATTAAAAAAGTTATTTTGGATTGAACAAAGAAAAATTGACAAGAGCGGGACTTGAACCTGTGACCTCCCTATTAACTTGCGGGGCGCTCTACCAACTGAGCTATCTAGCCCTAATGTTAGCGTAGCACGGTAGGTTCATGCCTGTGCACGATACACAGTGGATTTGCCGACAGCGTATTTATACATCAGCTGGTCAACTGACTGCAACCAAAAAAGGAAACTCTGAAGTTGTTCCAAGCATTTATAAATGTCCACCATAATTCAGTTTGGAAAAGTGGTTAATATAGGCTGAAGAACGGTTCATACTTTATGCAAAAGCAAAAGCAAAGCAAATTTCTTGCGTCACAATTTTTAAAATGACACGTACCGATTGGGGCATCACAAAAATTCGCTTAGCATTTGCTTTCGCGTGAAGTGTGAACCGAGCTTTACTGTGGGGTTGATGGGGGTTTAGCAATTTTGTACAACAAGGATAAACCGCAGGTACACCAGCTCGTGGGCTGAGATAACCGTATTTGCTCAAATAGAACTGTGATTTCAAGGTTATGCATTTGCCAATTTATTCTATATGTACATGTAGTTCTTTTCAATATGGCCAAGAATCTTCCTCTGCTATTAACACACACTGTTTGTTTCTTTGTCATAGGATCTACGCACTGCACTGTTCAATGTCAAGCTGCACTTCTTTATTCAGTTCTTTACCCTTGCTGTTGTGCCATGTCTTATATGGGTCTTGGTTCACTTCCTCCTCATGACACCAGTAGATGAATGGCTGCTTAAAGGGTAAGGAGACAGAAATGCTAACCAGTCAGACTCCTTGGTGGCTGCACTCCAAACATGACAGATTTTAGAAACAAAGTTAATTTTTAGAGGTATAATACAGCATTCTCCCTTAACATTCAAAATTCACTCAAAGTCGTCCAGCTGGCTTGCTCACTGTTGAAAAACATCCCATTTAATATAAAGTATTGACTATTGAAAAAGCTTGGGGACCAGTGAAATTACAAGCTAACTGGTCCTGCTGGCCAGTCACTGAAAAAAGTAAGGGAAAACCCTGTAATACAGGATTGGTAATAGTTTGGAAAAAATGAGTTTTTTAAATCTGCTTGTTTTGTATCATTTGTCTTGAGAAAGATATCAAAATAAGCACATATTACAGGGAAAATGCTCAAAGCCGTGATAAACATACATAGTATCATTTGTCTTGAGAAACACTCCCGTATGAGATATTACCATATCTAAGAAAAGCGTCCCTCAAAATTCTTCTTTTTATGAAAGGTGTATCAAAATGAGCAAATATTATTACATGAACATGCACACAGTTATTAACTGTTTTCTTGAAAACATGGTGGCCTACAAATGTACTTTAGTAACTTTTGGACAGGTTGGTTAACTGAAATGTTTGTTGAAACACGAGAGAATTAGAGCTAACTTCCCCCAACCATTGATCAGCCATATCCACACGGTCCAGCATTCTGTGAAACTGAATGTATATTTTTAGCTTTTTACTTCTTGGAAGTGTGACAATACACTGTAGCTATTTTTTTGTAAACAAACAAATGAATTTGATCAAAATCATTATTTTCTCACGATCATTTGAACATTTATTCATAAATACCTGGGTCTGTTCATGAAACCCATTCTGATCGGTCGAGAGGAGATCACTTGGCCATGTTTAAACGTGCGATATAAACATGGTGTTGGAGTGTTTAATAAACATGGCCTGAGGAAATTGAGTCAAAAAAGGTCGCTGTCAGATGATTGCGAGGAGCGCACAAATTTCACAGCCCAATTTAAGTTGGTAGGTTGCATATTGGCTCGCACAAGTTTGAAACTTGCGTGCAATAGTTTGAAACTTAAGCGCACAAGTTCTAAACTTGCGTGAGGCTCTACTTCGCGCTCTCCATGGATATAAATTCAATGCAGAGTCGAGGCGAGCTGAGGCTAAACTGTCAGATTTGTTCTCATTTTTTAATGGTTGATGTTTTTAACAGAAAGATATTTATAAATGGGAATAAAAGAGTGGTGACTCAGTCTTATATGGCCGTTTAGAACCTTGAAGGGTTGTGGCCGTGCGATAAAGGACCTCAATTGGCTTGGTCCTTTATAGCACAGCCAGGACCCTGCTGGTTTTAAACGGCCTTTTAAGACCCTGTCGCCACTCTTTTACTTCCTTATTCAAATGTATACTTTATATGAAAGTTTTGTCCTAATTGCACTTCTAGCTGGATTGAACTTTGTTCTTTGTGTCTGTTCAGCTTTTGTGTTACACAAGATGGCACATGTACACTCACAAAATTACTTTATTAATCCTGATCTTCACAGGTTACAAGTAGTTGGTTGTATGCCGCCACCTGTGTCTTCTGCCGTTATACTAACAAAAGCTGTTGGAGGAAATGAGGTAAAAAATACATTTCTCAACTTTTGTTTTACCTTTGAATGTTTAGTTGAAATGTTATCAATTGTAAGAAAATGAGAAAACATTTGTCAAATGTGCAGGGGTATGATACACGACGCATTTGTGTCACAAAGTATACCCTGAAATGAACAACGGATATTGGTACAATGAACCATGCCAGGTTGTCTAACCACTTCACATCAGTATTCTGAAAAAAAATTATGTGCCCACCATTGGTTTTATTTTCAGAACTTCTTGGTGCTTCTTGAGTAATTGTTTTCCTCTGAAAATATCGTTGCCACAGTGAAACCCTGACATGACAAAGAAAAAAACAAAGGTTCTCATAATTAGCTCCAGGATTTGATGTTTTCATGTGAGAAAATTAAGTAGGCACTCACTGATTTGCAGAACATTCGCCTTGAGCCCAGGCTGAAATCTACCATGGTATGCTGGAATCTCGGAACGCTCAGACTTGCCTCCCATTGAGCCAAAAATAATGACAAACAATGGTGGCAGCTAGTTCCATTCTTGTTTGCCACATTTGTGAACAAAAAAGGTCTGGAATCAGGGGTTTTACAAGGCATGTTTTCCAGAACCTGTTATCATTCTTTGCACGGTTGAAACAAACGTATCACGGTAGGTGCCTGCCTGTGCTTGCTACGGATGGATATAAATTTCAGCCGTCCGGCTGCCAGAAAAATATTTAGGAAAACATGAAGTTGTTCCGGGTGTTACAAAACTTCCGCCGTAAGTCTGTCCAAAACAAATTTGCAGATAAACACGTCATTCGACGTGAAGTGGTTAATACATTCCATAAACAAAAAAATAGGCAAATAGGTCCTGGAGCAAGACATTTCAAAATAAAATATATATCTGTACTTGAATATAGTAATAGGAGCCTTCTTCTGTAATAATAATAATAATAATAATTAATAATAATTACAACATTTATAGAGCGCTAAAAACGGAAGTTTCTAAGCGCTATAACCAGATTGACAAAACAGATGGAATTTAAGTTGAGATTTAAAAGTGTCCAATGAAGGAGCTGCTTGAATGTGGGTGGGTAGCTTGTTCCAAAGTGTTGGAGCTATGACTGAAAAGGCCCGATCGCCATAGCGTGTCATGGTGCGGGGTCCCGGGGAAAGCTGGAAATGAGCGATTGAAGAAGAGCGAAGGCGTCTGTACATTACGTTAAGTCTTTCAAAGGCACATTCCTCATTCTGTGCAAGAAATTTCCAAGAAGACTGAAGTTGTTTTATGAATTGTGTTAAAACCACTATGTGAACAAAACATTCAAAAGTAATTTTAACGCCTTAATATAAGTTGCGTTTAGATGGACACCGTTTTGTACAGAAAATGAGATGGGGATCTTTTTGAATGCCCTCACATTCAAATCTTGTGTAATTTTGTTGCTATAAATGACTTGATGGGTCAGTACAAAAAGTTTAAGACTGATTTTTGTTTAAAAAAATGTTTTAATAAGAGGTTCAAAGCCCAGCCTTATTTTCATTTCCTAAATCCTTTTGGATTTTGTCTGTCTTGTTTGATATATGGTTCCATAGGTTGCAACCTTTATCATATATCGCACTTATAGATCCTTGTCATTTGATGCTGGAACATACTATATTTTGCCATGTAGGCCTATACTGTTCCGGAACTCCAAAATTTAATGTAGGAGTCCTATATTGATAAATATAGGATGCTTGGGACACTTCACAGCTACACTTCGCACGTACTAATGGATTTTACATTGAGTACCGTATGTGGTGATTGCATTACGCGATATAAGTGCCCACACAAGCTTGCGCTCCAACACATGTATGGCTATGATTGCCAAACGCGCTTTAGCCAACCAGTCTTAAACAGCTTCAGCTATGTCAGCCGTTTAATACCTTATTGTTAAAATAAATGATAAACTCTTGAAAACTTTGTATTATTTATTGCTGAAATAAATTGTGAATTATATGAGGTATACAGTATAAAACAAATATAGGATGCATTTTATTCATAAAGTATAGCATAATATGATCACTCATTGAAATTTGGACTGTTCCATTTCATTCACCTTTGCCTTGTGAAATGGAACAATCCAGATTTCACCTTGTGATAATATTCTGCTACATTGTACTCATATGCATCCAATATTTGTATTCTATTAACCATTATAAAATGAAATTAATCTCTTGTAAAAGATATCTATTGAAGTACTTAGGTGTTTTTTCATAAACTGAATTGTTTTGTGTATCATATCCCTGCACAACTGGCAAAAAGAGGTTTGCTGATTATACTCACACTAAATTTGTGATAGTAGACTGTTGTTTAGAAAATATGCTCGGCTATATGATATAAAAAGATACAAAGAACATTTTCAGGATACTAATCTACATGGTTAAAGTATCTAATGATAGTATTGTCCATTCCCTTCAAAGTGTGTTCACAAAGATTTGCACACACATGTACATGTAACTTAGATAAAAATATGCATGTAGGCCTATATGTTCAAAGATTTGCACATAACTTACATAGTACATGTATAAAGATGATCATGGTGAATTTGTTTTGCTTGAAATGCCTTTGTTTTAGAGAAATGAGTAAAGCCATTAGTTTTTATCTCGTAAGTACAAAAGGTGATGTTTGAAAACAGTGAAAACATATACGTTTTTTTCTCTCACTGTTTTCTTGTGACTTCGATGACCAATTGATCTAAACTTTCACATGGTTATTATCTCATGTACGTCGGGTCACATAAAGTGGGTACACGGGTCTTTGACAAAAACCAATGTTGTCCGCACGCTTTAAATTAATGTAAACAAAACTCGTTTTCTTCAGTTTTTATTTAAATAATTTGATTTGCTAACAAAAGTGATGCAGAGAAACTGCTTTGATGCGCGACACTAGTGCTTTAGTAGTTTAGAGATGAGGGCATAATCACTGACGCAGCAATGGATGTTAGCAACTAAGGTCTCAGAAGATTGTAGCAGAGATTTATCATGATTGGGGAACGATCAGATTGCATAGCTAAGGCATTAAGTCTCATTCAAATCCGATCAACAAGTCTGCCATGTGGAACCATGCTATAATCTTAGTCACTACAGCGGAACTACCTTGGTATCGCTGTAAGTAAAGCTTGCTGAAATCTGGTTAAGTGTCCATGCTTGGCCGGCCGCCTGTGAGGCCACATCAATTAACCGGCATAAACAACCAACGAGATGGACATTAAATGAGTTTCCCGGCACCAGTCTAAGATTTCAATGTGATTTATTCTTGGTCATTTCCCGGTCCATGTGAACTGAGTGTGTAATGATAATGTAAAACCCACCTGGTGTATGTTTTTGTCAGTGTGGAGGATCTGCAGTGGGTTCACTTGATCACACAAAAAAGCATGTCCAAATCTTGAAAGAAGCTAAACTGGGCTTGGCATACAGTAGATGTTAACTTTGACAATATCAAACAAATATTCTTGAGTGTTGGTAAAGAGGTTTTTTTTAAAATATCTGTATATATTGTTATCAAATATTGATAGTTAATTGGTGTTGGCTTTAGAAATCTTTGTTTAGGAATGAAAATTCATAACTGTGAAGATTAGAAAATCTGTCACATGAAGTTAATACATTAATTAATGTACTGCATGGTCTCACTTTCCCTCAAACACAATTTCTTTCCTGACATGGTGTTTTGTCATTATGGAACACTACTTGCTTTTTTGACAAAAAATCGAAGACAATTGAAAAAAGGGTCCACAATTTTTAATTTATTTAACATGTTTTTAAAAATAAGACTTTGTAAAAACAAATTGTATTTGTAAGAGACTAATCAGTTAACTCCAGAAGATGAACACACCTATTTTTTCTGTGCCAGAAATCGGATGATGTGTTTGTTAAAACTCGGACTACCAGAACATTAACGCACCAGGACATTCCATTCATAGCATGCACAGTGCATGTACTCACCATGCAACGCTTTGTTTCCCCTGTGCAAAGAGGGAAAAGGGTACTGGAATTAATGCTCAAAATTCCCCTTTTTCCAGGGGTTGTTGTGTAATCCCCAATTGTAGACCTTTGTCCTTTTGTTGTACAAACTAGGATCACAAGAGATCAATAGGCTGCTAGCATAATGGGGGTTTCGGCCATCCGCCGAAACCACCTTTGTTTTCGTCGAGATTGTTTTCTTTTCTTTTCTTATACTTCTTTCCGAAAATTCTCATAGCATTTACACATGAAATTTTGTTTTCGTTCGATCTCAAGAATTACAGTCTTTA
>CM037457.1:9858903-10296086 GCA_021014325.1 Plazaster borealis | reverse complement strand
TTTTTGGAGAGTTTATAAGTCTGATTTATTGAAAACCAGTCACGGGGGTATAACAAAGTATGTGATAAAAAACTGACTAACCAGCACATAACTGGCCCCTATTAAACAGGTATATTGCGTATATATTGCGTATTAAGTTTTGCCCTGTGTAGATTAGATACTATTAAAAGATTGTTTTCTTTGTGCATGTTTTTGGTGAGAGTTATTGGTGCCGCATGCACGTGTGTGCAAGTGGCATCAACAACTCGACTCGATCCGTTAATAGCAGCCAGTCCCCAACCATTACCATGCAGCAAAGGACCGGGTCCTTACACTGCTATTCCCTAATAAAAGGTTTATGTTGTCTCACTTATCACAAAATGAAATTTTCTAACTCATCTAAAAATTAGCAATCATGTACATTAAAACAGCAATAACGGACAAGCACAACTACAAACTCATAACCTGCTTGAAGTCAAAAACCTACGACCACAAAATTGAAGGTTAAGTGTGTCTTTGTTAGCTGACAATCATGGGGGAGGAGAAGAAGAAATCATTTTTAAAAATGAACAAAAACAAGAGGTGTTCCGAGCGTTACTCCGAACACCTAATAAGCAGTGGCAAAAAATGGTTGACATGGTCAGCCATAGGCCAGAACAATCCATTACAAGGATGCTCACAGCATCCCCAGCATGCACTCACCACACACATGGTAAGCCTTCGCTATAGATATTAACTGGTTCATTGAGCTTTAGTTTGATAGGTGCCGAAGTGACTGGATACCCTGGTAAAACCCATAGTTAGCCACTTCACGTTGGTATTCCGATAAAAAAATCCGTGCCCATGTGCAGCATTATTTTTTCAAAAATTTGTGGAGCTTCAGGAGTAATCGTTTCCTTTGAAAATACCATTACACAATATTTTTGCCGGAAAAAGGGATTTTACAAGCATAATTGTCAGTGCCTTCTGTCCCTCTTTGAATGGGTGAAACGAAGCTTAGCACATTGCTGCACGCTACATAAATAGAATTTCCGGGTGGATATTCACAACAGCCGTCTGACTGACTCCACAAAATTAAGGGCGCTCCAAAGTTGTTTGGCACACTTCATCCGACAGTGGTTAAAAAGAAATTAGTAAAATTGGTTGAGTGTAAGGGTTGTAGCCATGCTAATTAGTTTTATAACACATCTCTTGCTTGTTCTGTAATCTGGTTGGCTGAAACACTGTCACGTGAGGTGAACTAATATAGTCTAGTGATCGCGCGCGCGCGTTTTGCGAGGGGCACTAGTCTTTGGAAATAGTGCCTGGTTACAGCACCCTCTCTTGACTTGAACCGTGAACAGCAACTACAAAACTTCCTTTCTTTTCCAGATTTCTGTTCTTATTTCACATTTAAGACCGAGGTGTGTTATAAAACACAAATTGACTGGCATAATTCAGTAACTAGTGTACGTCTATTCCCCCTCGGGCCTGTGAGTGACCTCTTCTGGTCACTCAAAGTCCCTCGGGGGAATAGACGTACACTAGTTACCTCATTGCCAGTCAATATGTGTATAATAATCAGGGCATTGAGACTCAAGCGTGTGCTAAGGTTTAAACTATTTTGAAGTTACAAAAGGTTTTCAGCAAAATATTGCACAAAGACCACATTATCCAAATTCCATTTCACATTGTCTGTAGACCTCAAAGACCTCAAAACAAGGCGGCTGGGAATATTTTTTAATTTTAATTTCAACATCCGGTTTTGATCGGAAGGCAATGCCAAATTGGGGTCATGATAGTGCAACTTTTAGGAAGTATGTTAATCCCTTTCATTTGATGTATAGGACTAGATTGTGAACAAGCTTATAATGTATTTCAGAGATATAATTTTTTGAAATATTACACTTTGAACTAATGTAAATCAACATGGGATTGTGATGATGTCATGATGACGTCACTACAGCGATGTCATTCACTAGTGCAGATCTTACTACAATGTATGTGTAAAGCTTTAAGGTTATGTAAGCTTGGCCAAGTGTGTCTTCGTAAACGGACAACAATGCTCACATTTAACTGTTACAAAAACAAGGTGTTCCGGGCGGAGTGCCCGAACACCTAATTTAAGTAAAGTGTAAAAAAGAGAAAAAATTACGTATACAGATTTTCTTACAAGTAAATGCTGCAGTTCTATCATCAGTGGATTAGAAAGGAGTGCCTTCGTACTCTTTGGTCTTCAGAGGAGACCCATGCTATTTCACCTATTGGGGACGTGGTACAAGACAGACTCATCGATTGCGCGTGTGTGTGATATTGAAATATTTGCCAAATGTGTACCTAATATGCCCATGGTTTGTCGCAAAACTTCGGTCAATGAGCGTCTGGAGGATAGAGGTTTCAGATTATCGCAACGAAAGTCTATGAGTGTAGGTGCACGATATTCAACAAAATTAAATTGAACAAAATTGGACAGGTCAAATGTCTGGCTTGATTGCAAAGACCAACCCCCTCTGAATATTTTTTATTTGGTATTTATCTTTGGTTTTAAAAGCCTTACTGTGCAATCTGGGGGTGGGGCATTCTAAATGGTTTTATCTTAAGGTTTGTTGTGAACTGTAAAAAATCGTTTAAAATAATAACAATAATAATAAATATTTTTGCGTATCAGCCGCAATTCGCGCAAATCAAGCCGCAATTCGCACGTATTGGCCTGATTCGGTAGCTTCAACCAAGTGCATGGGGAGAACCCTGAAAGGCTTTCTCATGAACCGACACCAAAAAGTAATGATTAATCTTCTCCAAGCTCTTCAGTGGTCGTCGGTGTTCTGCAGGGTACAGTAGTGGGTCCCCTCCTATTATTTACATATCAATGACCTTCCAACTCATGTAACTTCTGAATCTGATGTGAGACTGTTTGCAGGTGATCTCATCCTCTACCATGCAATCAACACTCCAAGTTACTGCGATGCCCTCCAATGATCTATAAAACTCGATGTGTGTGTTGTGTGGGAGTCTTTGGGGCAGATGAAATTTAACATAGTCTCTATTCTAATCATGAGGATGACCCATATAACTTATAAGACAAATTTTCATCAACCAGTATACACTGGTATATGGGAAAAGCCCCTTTACATGAAGTAAAACATCATTCTCACCGTGACCTTGTCCTTGGTATTGGGTTGTCAAAATATTAGCTGAATAGTAGTACGACCAAAGATACATACTTATGTATTTTGTAAAAGGAAGGAGTACAGCGCCCCAGTTACTGGGTCTAATGATGAGTAGCCAAGTGTTCCTGATAAAATCAGACCCTGAAACCAAGTCGCTCCTTGAAAATATAAAATCCTAAGTACATGTACTGTAGGAGCTTGAACGCATGATGAATGCATGAGGTTTGCACATGTAATTAGAGCCCAGTCAGTGGCAGCGAAGACAATAAAGCAGTTTTTCAAACTGGCCCACTAAGCCCGGTTCATACTTGCTGCGAATGCGAATGCGAAGCGAATTTTGGTGATGCAATAATCGGTACACGCTATTTTTACAATTGTGACACAAGAAAATTTGCTTCGCATGAAGCATTTGCAGGAAGTATGAACCAGGCTTTACTGGACATGATACTATGTGACAGCTTTTCAGATTTCATTTTATTTTTTTTATTCAAAACTTGACAAACTATACATTCAAAATTGCATCACACCATTACTTTGTAAATTTTCATACAACAAGTTTTCCTCACCCTGTGAGCCAAGTTTTCGTTGTGTCCTTGAGAATCCTTAGATTGTATTTTAGTTTATTTTGCTCTCTCCATCAGTCTCTCACTTCAGGCGCCGCCAGATTCATCAAAGGCAACAACCGCAACAAACATGCCAACCAAACGCACACGGGCCTACAGACTAGAGTCCACAAATTTGCTCCTTTCCAAGAACCATAGTACTAGTGTAGTAAAGTGAAATGTCATTGATGACTCTTTGGTGAATTCACGAACAACTTCAATCAACAACAGTTCCAATAAAAACCCAAACCATGCACAACTACTCTCAATCTCATCGAGTCCAGCCATTGAAATTGAAAAGTGAACGCCTTCGTCGGGTCAAAATTTCCGCGAAAAAAAATACCGCCCTCTCTAGATGTTCAGAGACATCCCCCATTTTGCAGCACATAGGCCTTTTCGAAACTACAAGACTTTAATTTGAGCTCCGACTTAGGCTCCGTCAGCATGTTGGTTGAAGGTACGTACAAAAAGCGTACATTCTAAAAATGACTGATACAGCCTAATCCAAAGCCCAAGACCCAAAGCCGTGGTTTCGAAAAGGACCTTAACGTTAGTTTCATTTCGTTGTGTAATCCAGAACTAGCTAGCAAATCGATGCAAATCTTTTACCTCTCTGCGCGCGAGGTAAACAGTCCCTAGATACAATTTTTGTGGTTTGACTTGCCAAGCAAAGAGTCTCCTCTCCTTTGACCAAAACTTAGAATTATGTGAGGCTCCACTGGCAAGTTGCACTTGTATTACAAAAATATGTGGTATTTTAGGCATTTCTACAAGGTACAAAAATATGTCATACTGTCGGGGCCATAAAAAAAAAATTGCCCGCCGAAAAAGTTTCATCAAACAATTTTTCAATTCACAATTCACGATGATAAAATCATGTGACTTAAAATTCTGCTGAGCATTCTGGGGAAAAAAATACAGAGGCTTAAAGAAGCCATGTGCCTTATATAATTTTCTAACAGTCTGGAGAATTTTTTTTAAAACCCTCATATCATTTATTATTAATAACATTAAAATTTAAACATTGGCTTGGTGATTCAAATATCACTGTTTATTGATATGCTTTATTATAAATGTTAAGAAACATAAAAAGATTCAAAACTTTTTAAAAAATCAGATTTGAAAGCCAAGACTTATTGACACTTTTTTTAAAAAATTTTTTTTTTATAGTTTTTGCAAATTACCATCGTAATTTTTAAAATTGAATAAAAAATATTTTGAATAAAATGAAGACAACTGCTGGCTATAGAGTCATACACAACGTCTCACAGAACACTTGAAGTCACTGCAGATGTTTCTTCTGCGTATGGCTTCACCAGGACACCATACTTTCTTGTTTGCCTCGAAAACAGGTAAAACTCAAAACAAATGGGACGCTATTGAAGTCATCGAAGATCGGTGCGTGGTGTGAAAGTTTCAATGTCTATCAAGTTTTAATATATTTTTACATACTTCTTATAAACAAAGGAAGGTAATTAGGGCATCAGTTGATATATGGCATCGTTATTTTTTTTCAATTTAAAGAAAAAGGCATAGTACATCGAAAACCGGACACGGGAGGATATGTAGCAAGCAATGTGTTACGTGAAACCCAAAGTAAACGACGAAACTTGTAAGTGTAACTGTGTAAGCGTTCGTTAATCATGTTTGTCATTATTCTATCAACAAAACGCAACAACGACTTATATGTTAATCATTCCTGTGATTGTGGATATCCCATGGTTTAACTGAATTAAATGCCCAGACGATCGGATCAGTGACTGAATTATGATATGAATAACACAATGCTTTTTCGCATTACCTACTAAGTTTTCAATTTTATGTTGCCGGAAATGCCGTATGTCCTCTTACATGTATGCAGGCCGGCCAGGGATGTCATGTAGCCCAGGTTGGACGCCTTCGTTGCATACAAGTGAGAGTGGCGTCCTACCAGGGTACGATGCCATGCATGGAGGTTCGATCATTCATGGTTCCATGGTTGTATTTTAATTTTACTCTGGAATTTTCCAATCACAAAAGTCCAGATTTCAAATGGGGGGGGGGGGGGGACCACACATCAATTGGTTCCAGCATAATGCAGCATGTGTATTGGTAGTTTGCTATTTAATTTAAGAAACTGTGGATATTTTTCATGCTTAGTTTTATTGAATTTAACTGCACCAATCGTCGTAACCCTACGTCTGACCTTGCCATGGTTTGATCATCGCATTACAATAAGAGCATATATTATGCCAGAGCCTAACCCCTTAGCCTATTTTTATTTGTTATCTAAATCTTTATCCTATCTCATGTACAGAGGGGTAAAGTTTAGAGCTCAATCGCGCCTAAAATTAATTTTATTTTGTTTTTTAGAAGTTGGGAAGTTTCCTAAACATATCTAGTCAATACATGTTTTTAAAACAATCGTCAAGGTAACATGCGGTGCACAGGTTAGTCATGGATCCCTGCTTTCACCACGCTTATTTGGAAAATTCATCCTTATTTTATTTTTTATAGTGAGTTTGCATTCTGTGCTCTTTCTTAAAATACAGTGCGCTATTCATATTTTTATTGTTTTCATTATTAATCGGAAATAACAATATAGGAACTGTCAAGGTTGGACATTAGACCATCAAGATTAACAAACAAACTGTAATCAGTATGAGGGCACAAATAAGTCCTCAAATCCTACATTTGTAAAGGAGTTATTCCAGTCATGTACTGTACTGTATGACGCAAACTTTTCCACTTGATCAAAAACTTATTTCAGAAGTGTTCCGTCAGTCTAAAGATGAGCAATGCTGATGGGGAGGCCCAAGCTGATGAGATAACAGCACTGGCCAGCATCTTTGAGGAGCGGATATTCGTTGCTGATGATAACAATGGAGGCCAATTCTCGGCATACTTGGAGTTGCCCAAGGAATTTTTTATCAAACTAGAGGGACCTCATATACAACAAGCTAGTAAATATGGTACACTTTGAAGATACAATGTCCAAACATCACTCAAAAATAAGCTAAGAGTCAATCCTGGGCTTGCAGAAGAGTAAGAGTTTCAAAATAAAACCTGAAGTTTTATTTTCATTCTCAAAATATCATTCTTATCCACAACAGAACAACTACTCTTTTACTATCAAATGAATATATCACTCCAAATGAGTCTGATTACATGTTGTAATTACTATCTACTCCACAAATTACATGGTGACTTATTGGTGCAATACTCTGTATTTTACAGTAAAATGCAACCCAGGGATTAAACCAATGTATTGACAGTTTGTTGTCAAAAGTTGTTTGTGGAGCAAAAACAATTGGTGTTATTTGACACCTCACCTACTTGACGGGTTTTGTTTGCATGGGACTGAACATCACCTTGTATAATCTTTATAAAAACATTCCCAATTATCTGTTTTATTTTATGTAGGTATCAAGTTGTTGGAAGATTCTGATGGGCATGGTACCCTTTTGCGGATAAGCCACCTGCCACCCATAGTGCTAAACTTTCAGTATCCACCTGACTACCCTTCACACTCTGCTCCAGCTTTCACTATCTCATGCAAATGGCTCAGTGTTGCTAAGGTTAGCATCAGTTTTGGAAAGTACTTCTTCACCATACTTTTATAAGGAAGTGAGCTTGTGGTGGGAAATCTTACAATATATTTGGAAAGGGTTCCTTTTAGTGTTCACAAATCCATAAATCATGGAGAAAAGAAAGCATCATAAAGTACTTCTGTTGAATGCTTGTCGAAATACACGTTTCAGTAAGTATCCATCAACATTCCCAAAACCACTGTTCTGAAGAAAAACAATGATTATTATAATAGAGAACTTTTGATATGTACCAGATGTTCATCATGTCGTGGCCGAGTGGATAAGAAAGCCGGACTCAAGCTCTGCTGTTTCTGATCAGCAGAGTGTGGGTTCGAGTCCCGGTCGTGGCTCTTGTGTCCTTAAGCAAGACGCTTAACCATTATTGCTTCGTCCTTCAGATGAGACGTAAAGCCGTAGGTCCCGTGTGTTGTGACATGCACGTAAAAGAACCCAGTGCACTTATCGTAAAGAGAAGGGGTTTGCCCCGGTGTTCCTGGTTTGATTGGCTGCATAGTGTGCCACAGCACCTTGTAAACCATTACATGGTGCTATGTTAAGGAAAAAGGTCTCATACTTCAACACGTAGCTCCACATACCTTGCAGGATAAATTATAATAATGTTTGAGCACCTTGAGCGTCACTGAGTGATGGATTTGAGCACTATATTACAAGAAGCCACTATTATTTTTTATTACTATTGTTTTTATGTACATGTATGTTCATTTGTTCGCCAATTTCACAGTTATCTCAGCTTTGTTCTCATCTGGATCAACTCTGGGAGGAGAACCACAGTGAGGCTGGGGAGGTAATCATCTTCCAATGGATACAGTTTCTTGTAGATGAGAGTCTTCAGCTGCTGAGTGTACAATCCCCCCTTTCCCTAGATTTTCACAAGGTGTTGCGATCAAACTCAATGGAAGTTGCAGATGAGGGTTCCATTGATAATAGCACAGTGCAGCAAGCAGCGAATGCTTCTCAAGAACCAGTTAAGAGAGCCATCCTCGGTGAAAATGAGACAGATTTTAGCATCCTAGAAACACGTGCCATTCAAGACATTGGCTGTGCAAACCTACTCCTCAGGACATTGATTGAGCATGACAGGGCGGAGCGCCAGAGAGTATTCAATACATCTTTCTACAATTGCCAGGTGTGTTTCAGCGATAAAACTGGGTCCGACTGCATGGGTTTTCAAGAATGCAGCCATGTTTACTGCAAGGAGTGTATGAAAGAATATTTTCAAGTGCAAATTGGAGAGGGCAATGTGAAGGGTTTGAACTGTCCAGATACAAAGTGTAGCTCTCCTGCATTGCCATCACAGGTAAACAAAAAATCAACAAAGTCAAACATTTTGGAGGTTTTACAGACATTTTTTTCTAATTTTTTTAAGACCTTCAGAGATTTATGTTTAGAAGCAAATCAACTGTTTTTTTAAACAACTTGAGGAAAGGAACTCAGAAACTTTACATAATCTTTTTATTTTTGTACCTTTCTGTTGCAAACATTTGCCCCCATCTTTCAATTGAGGTGTAATATTATTATTGAGTGATCCTTAATGTTTTTTGCCCAAATAATCATTTTAAACAGGCTTATAGTTGTTTTATATGCACTATTCCTTTCATTAGGTGCGAGAACTTGTTGGCAAGGAACTGTTTGCAACTTATGATCGTCTGTTGCTTCAGAGAACTTTGGAATGTATGGATGACATTGTCTACTGCCCTCGTGTGTCATGTCAATGCCCAGTAATGAAAGAAAAAGACTCAACAATTTGTGTATGCTCTGCTTGTGCCTTTCCATTCTGTATTAAGTGTAGGATGGCGTACCATGGGATATCGCCATGCAGACTAAAAAAAGGTTAATTACATTTTTTTTTATCAGAAGGACCATTGTGCAGTATCAGGATTTGTGTATTTGAAGAAAGTCAAAAATAAATTGCTTAACTAAGTAGGCCTATAGAAAATTTTGTACAGTTGCACTTTAAACAGACAGCCAATTACACGTGAAATAAATTAATTTACGCCATATAAAATCAATATTTTACCACATTGTACATGAACTTTCAATCAAGAAAAAAATCCTTGCAGAATAACTTGTAGCAAACATTCCATCAAGCAATCACACTGTGCTCAATTTCACAAAGCACTAAGATTCATCTTAAGATGAGTTGTCAGATGTCGGTATCGCCACAGTGATTTGTATTGTGACATCACACTTTGCTCATTGTAATGAATTTATTTGGTAACTCATCTTCAGATTAATTTAAGTGAATTCAAGCCCTACTCTCAATTTCACAAGATTCATCTTTAGACAAGTTGTCAATATTTGTATAGTGATTTGTATTGTGACATCACACTCTGCCTAGCAATTAAGATTGATATTCATCTTAAGACCAATCTTAGCTCTTTGTGAAATCAAGCCTAGAGACCCTTCTCAGTGACATCACATTTCTATAGCAACACGAGCGTTGTGCCATTTTGGATTACTGTGCACATGTACGATAAGTTGCGCTTCTTAGCCCATGTTCATGCAGTTCAAATAACCTGACGCCTGTGACATGTGCATGCAAGTACTCCAGCATGGTGATCAAAAAAATCATTGGCATAAGTAAGGGGGAGGGGGCCTGGGGGCACATGCCCCCCCCCCCCACCCCCGCTCGAATTTTACACTGGACCCCAGGCCAGAGGTGTGTGATTTTAGCGTCAGGCCAGTAAACTCATGACAGTGGTCTTGTGTTTTTCCACTGCAACAGTGTAATATCTTGGGGGGGGGAATTATGTTGACTTTTGAGTTTGATAAATATCTTTAAATTCTGTTGAGTATCAAAGGTTTTTTCTCGTTCTGATTCTGGTCTTATACAAACATTTCTGGTCCAGTAAATATTTTGAGCTACAAGCCTTGCAGTCTTGTGGATTCCCTGCCCCCCCCCCCAAAAAAAAATATATATATATAATAATAATAATAATAATAATAATAATAATAATTTGATGTCCATGCAGACAATGTTTTTACATTCACGTCAGATTATCTTATACAAAATAGTACTTGTAAATGGCATAACAAAAGCGCTGTAAAGGGGCTCGTTTAAAGAAAATGCAAATGGGAACTACCGTTTTAATTGCCCAAACATGCCCCCCATGACAAATTTTTACCCTAATTTCAAGCGCTAGATACAATAGTGATGTCATCTGAGACGGCTTTTCAGGTGGCCTTTATTTTGTATTGCAGGTTAATACAAACTTGATTTTTTTTAAACAAGTAATCGTTTATATTGTTATCTTGTCTATAATATTGTTACAGATGAGATCTTGAAGCTTCGTAAGGAGTTTGAGGAAGGTGATGAAGAGACAAGAGCCAGACTGGAACAGCGTTTTGGAAAACGTGTTTTCCGTGATGTTCTTGAGGAATTTGAAAGTCAACGATGGATGGACAAAAACAGTAAAGAGTGTCCAAAGTGCCACACAAACATTGAGGTTTGTTGCTACACTCATGAATTGCATGTAACTTATTCCTGGAATACAGAATTAATCCATTATTCACAACTAGGATTTTGTCTCAACTAACATGACTCTATACTTTAGTTCAAACTGGGACACCTGATTGAAATTTAATAGGTCAGTTTCCATTGTATTTGTATTTCCTCGTTCTTCTGAGAAGGTGGGACAAATGATAAAGTATAGATTCTATAAAAATGGGATATAGCACAAGTGTCACACAACCAAAACCAAGTGTGGTGTTATTTGTTCAAGCCATCAGATGTTTTTAATCGGTAACAAGACCCTGTTGTCACTATGTCACTAAGTGTAAAACTGCAATCTAGAGTACATATTTTCCCATTGGGCACCACAATGTCAAGAATACAAATGGCACATTTAGAACATGCTCGTAAATGTCAGGGGAAATTCTGAGGTAAGTCAGATTACATTGCAAATGACACAACCATATCATCGGTCGCACAACGAACTGACGTATGGGTAAAAATCATAATTTTTTTTAAATCTGTACCAAGGAAGAAGTCAGCTTTACTTTGTGTTAAAGGTATCGTACACGTTTGGTAATGACTCAAAACAAATATTAGCATAAAAACTTACTTGGTAACAAGCAACAGAGAGCTGTTGATAGTATAAAACATTGTAGGAAAAGACTCCCTCTGAGGTAACGTAGTTTTTGAGAAAGAGGTAATTTCTCGCTAAAATAATAAAAACTTCTTGCAAGAAGTTTGTATTCCTATCTGAAAACACACACATTTGTACAACAAGGGTGTTTTTTCTTTCATCATTTTCTTGCAACTTCAATGACCAACTGAGCCCAAATTTTCACAGGCTTGTTATTTTATGCATATGTTTGGATACACCGAGTGAGAACACTGGTCTTTGACAATTACCAATAGTGTCCAGTGCCTTTAAATGCTTTTATTTGAATAGCAAGCAGTCTCCGAAACAGCAGTTTGAATAGTAATTCAACTTAAACTGCAATGGTGCACCATACATCAGCTCGTGGCGCGAACGACAAAATATACATCTGTGAATCAAACCAATATCATCCACTTCAGTTTTGAAAAGTATGCCAGCCTGCAGGCTGATATCATGTGGTAAAATGCATCTACACAGTACACACATTCACGCAGATGGTTCTGATCAGGGTTGTGCCACCATACACAACCCATGCAGTTCCACCTTACCCAACCCATGCAGCTAAATGGTTGGTCACTCCGCGGAAAAATATCACCAAGAGTAGGAGGTTTACCGGTATAAGATTTAAGTCTCACTACATGCCAAATTTTAAAATAAGCCTGATTCCATTCTACAATCACTGATACCACAATGCCAGATCTGTTCAAAGTAATGAATACTCGCTATATGAAGAATTCCTGTCAAATGTGTAAATGTTATTAATGTTAACCATTGCCTGTGGTAGATTGTAATAAACACGGTACTTTATGACTATAAACCCTTTCTCTATGGTATGACAATGTGGATAATTTATTTGAATATTCAACTTCAGCAGAAAAAGGTGAGCAAAGTGAAAAAGACAAATCTCTTACTTCTTAAAAAATATCATGATAATTTTGAGTTCAATACTATTTACATTTTCACAAAGCTGTTTTTCTGTAGTTAAACACTATAGTTAAAAAAATCGATTTAAACAGCCATGCAATGTGCTCAAAGCAGATCTTGGAAAAATATCGACAGGTAACAACGATACATTAGTCCACCTCTGATCATAATTCTTAGTATTGAAGCCAAGGCCAAGGATGCAAAGGATAACAAACATGCTAACATTTTTATATTTTGAAATTTCTCTGGATACACTGTCTTGCATTCATCATTGGTACTTCTATCTTTTTGTTTTACCCATACTCCGATGTGTGTTAAGCACTTTGTACACGCTAGCTCAGTACTTTCCCCAAGTCCTGTACAACAAATCCACTGGCATATTACACAGGAGGGATTCGAACCCATGACCTTTGCCATTCTAGAGCAGATGTCTTACCAATGGACCACCGAGCTTGCCGAGTAGCAAGAGACAGTTAAGATGCAGTTAGGCAATGTATTTTCATTTAAGGCCAGGATTCACAACTACATGTTCAAAGTAATGAATACTCGCTATATGAAGAATTCCTGTCAAATGTGTAAATGTTATTAATGTTAACCATTGCCTGTGGTAGATTGTAATAAACACGGTACTTTATGACTATAAACCCTTTCTCAAAAGATATTTCAAAAGATAAATTCCAATCTGATCCCATCAGATTGGAATTTATCTTTTGAAATATTGAAGCAAACATTTGTAAATTGATATAAATGAGTACTTATCAGTTCCATGGCTTTTACAATTGTAAAATGGCAGACATGAATATAGGTAGTCAATGAAAACAAGTACACTGCATAGAAACATTATAAGGGGGAAGTATACCGTCAGTTAAGATGAGAATCAAACTGATCTATCCATCACCTTCCCTTATCCAAAAATTTCAAATTAGATCCACTTGCTAAATATATATTTTGGCAACAGGTAACTACAATGTGTATTTTCCCAAAGTAAATGTTTTGTTTTAACAAACGTTTATTTTGTTTTTCTCTCTTTACAGAAGATTGATGGCTGCAATAAGATGGCTTGTTCTCAGTGTCGCTCATTCTTCTGTTGGATTTGTCTGAAGATTTTGTCCCACGCTACACCATATAAACACTTTAACGATCCAAAGAGCAAGTGCTTTAACCAACTCTTTACTGGAACATTGCCAAATGCAAATAGGGACTTTGAAGATGAGGATGAAGATGATAATGATGTTGATGATTGGTTTTTTGTCTGATACTTCGATATAAATAATCCCAAAATACATAATGTGTGTACCAAAATCTAATGTTTTATTGGGTTGAACAGAGAAATTGACTAGAGCAGGATTTGAACCTTGTAATGGCTCGAGCCAAAGCATTATCAGCAGCTAAATTTTCAAAACTTTGTCCAGTTTTATTGATTTTTGTATAATAATAGTGTCTTCTTATATAGCGTTCAAATTCATCACTTAGTGATGCTCATGGCCCTCCAATATTACCCCTGGCCACTGGGTCATTTATTTCATTCCATCACAGCTCCCTTGGGAGTATACAGCCTGTGCTGCCAAATATGTAGTGTACCAAGCTAATTCAATCACAAGAACCATCTCTGCCCTCACAGGTACCCATTATTATCCCTGTTTGAAGAGAAGCAATTATAGTTAAGTGTCTTGGTCAAGGACACAAGTGTCATGACCGGGATTGGAACCCACATCCTGATGTGCTGACTATATCTACTGAGTAATCTTTGTTGTTAGAACCTGTATAGAGGACCATCGTGATTGAGGGACACCACTAGACTTAAGCAAAGCAAGCAATCAATCAGTTTCTGTTCATGTGACATAATGACAGTAAGAGAGGAAAACTTGAAACAAATGACTGGGACTGCATTCCACTACAAATTAGAAAGAGCATCTAGGCCAATTGGTCCTGTTTGAAAAAATACAGAATTATCTTGGACTTCTCATTTGGCTTCTATTCAAACTAGATGCTTTTATGTAAAAAGAGGATAGAAGTTGGACAATTACTTTTATAATGTCATGTTGTACATGAGAAAATTACACAAGAACAAAAATGCCTTACGAATTTGTATTTTTTATTTTCAATGACTTTGGAAATCTTAAAGGAAACTTAGAAAGAAGAAAAAACAAGAGACCCACAGAACAGAAAAAAATGCCTTCAAAATTTGCCGTTTTCGGTTACTGTGTCTATACATAAAATGGATATTGATTCACACTGATTTTATGTTTGTTTAACTCTGTGGTAATTGGTTTGTTACATAATAGATGTTAAATTTGCATTGGGGATAAAGAATATTTGTTTTTGGTTTTTACCCATACACCGATGTTTGTTAGCACTGTATACTCAGTACATTCCCGAGTCCTGTGAAAAAATATCACAGGCATATTACTCGGGTGGGATTCGAACCAACGACCCTTGCAATTCTAGTGGTTTGTAACAACCCAATCTTTTAAACATAATCCCCCGATACTCAGTAATTGGAAGTTATTTGAAGAATTTATTTCTAATAAACACATGCAATATGTTTATGTTCCTGTATTTTCTTCGGGGTACCCCAAAATAATTTAGAAATCTAAATTTACTGTAAATCATATTAACATTGAACTTTTACACCCAATTACGGTTATATTTAATTAAAATGTAATTAAAATCCCTTATCCCTTGATACTCAGTAATTGAACGTAATATTTAACTACTAATTTGATTATGTAGTAGCTTGTGTAAACACGAATGAAATAAAGCAGAATAATGTAAATTCTGTTACATGGAAAAACAATATCTTGTGTTTCAAGGCAAGACTTTATTTTGAATAAAGACATGCAATATTTGTATGTTCCTGTATTTTCTTGGGTGTAAACAAAATTATTTAGAAATCTAAATTAACTGTAATTCATATGAACATTGACACCCAATTATGGTTATATTTAATTAAAATCCGTTATTTTTAAGTATTGTGTAAGCAATATTCAGGAATGTACTTATAAATACATCAAAATAAGGTGCCATGGTAATAATGTTAATTTCTCTTATGAGTTTTGAAAAAATATTAATAGTAAGCGGTTCTGTTAAATGTAAGGAAGTCTTGATAATTACTTAAAGGCCCTGTACACTATTGGTATGTAAGATCGAAAAACACAAATGTTCACAGATTCACACATAACTTACATGATTTAAAGTAAGTAATGGTAGAAAGGGTTCCTTAAAATATTTCTGCCTAAAATGCTATCGTTTCTGAGAAATGAGTAAATGTTGAATCACACAAAATGTGGACACTGATTTTGTGCTGTTACCAAAAGTGTACAATACCTTTAAATGGATTTATATATGATCCCTTTGTTTGTCGAGAGGTATAGGCAATAAAGTGTTATCCAATGCCTTACGAATTTGTATTTTTTATTTTTCAATGACTTTGGAAATCTTAAAGGAAACTTAGAAAGAAGAAAAAACAAGAGACCCACAGAACAGAAAAAAATGCCTTGAAAATTTGCCGTTTTCGGTTACTGTGTCTATACATAAAATGGGTATTGATTCACACTGATTTTATGTTTGTTTAACTCTGTGGTAATTGGTTTGTTACATAATAGACAAAATGTGGACACTGATTTTGTGCTGTTACCAAAAGTGTACAATACCTTTAAATGGATTTATATATGATCCCTTTGTTTGTCGAGAGGTATAGGCAATAAAGTGTTATCCAGGCATTTATACTGTCTGCAGTTTTGTTGTTCATGGTTTTCATGTGAAATTTATGGCACACTTGAGGTTATTTTTGAAAATTCACTTCAATAACATCAAATCAATAGAAACTAAATGAGAGGGGAAAACATTAAGAGTGTTTTCATATACATTATTAAATTGTTATTAATTCCACACTGTTATCTCATTACACCTATTCGCCTGAGCATGTCCACAATGCAATGTTTAATGTTTCTTCTTACGTTTATCTCAACTCGAATATAGCGGCAGATTGATAAGTACCGGTTTACATGTAGACTGTACTTGCGTTCAGCCTTGCAGGTAATAATTTAATCATAATCCACCAGTGTTGAGTTTGAACGCTTGAATGACGAATTCAATATATAGCTCATCTTCTACTACAGCATTAGGCCCAATTAGTTTTATTTCCATCAAGAAAATTTGTTTTTGCTACCCGTTTGTTTTTGATGAATCACCGTCCCCTGAAGGGACGGTATATAATAGATCAAGACATATCCAAATGAACCACGGCGTAACATAAAGGGGTTTATACTGCGTTAGGGTTAGAATATTTCAATCAAGACACGTTAATTAATGTTCAGATAGAGCAATAGTAAATACACATTAAGCGTATTTTAAGAGTCACTCGGTTGTTTGTGTGGACTTTTGTTTCTTTTTTTGTTGTAGGTTATGGGGTGACGGCGTTCTGAGGTTGTTCTAAAAGGAGTAGTATTGATAATCAACGGGTTGCTAAATGGTATTGCTTGTGTATAGTGATAATGTATCAGAAATACCGCAGCTTACAACGTGGTTTAAAGGAACGTTACAGAACTGGTAATTAAAATTTTCTTTAAGATCACAGATTTACATAAAACTTACACGGTCTAATGATGATGTTAGTAGAAAACATCCCTAGAAATTTTTCTGTCTGAAATGCCATATTTGATGAGAAATAAATAAAACTAATTTCCGATTGGAGTTTATCGCTCATGAGCGTTTTATTCATGCATTGTATAACACATGCAAATGTGAAATCGGTTTTTCACTATTTTCTCGTGACCCAGATGGCCGATCGATCTCAAACTTCTACAGGTTTGTCAGTTTATGTATATGGTGGATTATATAAAGTGCTTACACTGTTTTGTGGGCAAAAACCAATTCTGTAATGTTCCTTTAAGCATTACAAATATCCAAGAATATTACTTTGGGTTCAAGACTTTCACTTTGAAGAAGAAAAAACCCTGTATATTCAGGTAAAAATTATAACATTTGCATGTTGTTTTACCTCTAAACCGTTTTAACTTCAAACATAAATTTAAAAACTGTATAACGGTACACCAGTCAAAATACGGTTAATATTTTCAAGCACAATTGAAACAAAACTGGTAAAAAGTTAAAAATGTCAACGTAACTGCTTTTGTCGAATGCATTGGAACGGGAATGGAAATATCACTGAAATGCGACTGAGCCAAAATATAGTTGAAATTCATAAACCTTCAATACGCGACTTGGACCGAATGAATGAAGCGACGTGACGCTGGAGGCCGATTTGATGTACATCGCATATCAAACTATATTAGGCCTAATCGTAAGGGGATTTATTGTTTAAGTGCCTCACACCGGAAACTTGTTTTTCTTATGCTTCTGTCTGGATTACATTTTTTTCAAAATTAATTAAGTAGACTTTTTTGACTTATCTCAGAGCCGTGTGCAGACGCAATTTTCCACACGGCGAGTATGGCTGTTTTCTAAAAGGATGACGACTCGGGACAAAAAAAAACCTTGGTGAAACTAGATCTTGGAGAACTGTTATTCTGCGCTCTTGATTTTGATTGGGATTGAACTATAGGACCAAACAATATACTCTTATCAGACAAAATTTGTGTATATAGTAAAGCAAATTCCATTTAGAAAGTGGGTTGCTATCGCTCCATCAATCAGGGAATGTATTTCTGTTTACATGGGTTTGGTTGGACTTGGACACACCTCAATGTTTCCAATTTGCCCTTGCGAAAGATTTAACAAACATGAAACAAAATGTAGTTATTACCAATTGTTTTCTTAAAATCTGTGATATTTCATCTTAATTGAATTTTATAATAATAATAATACACAACATTTATTAGGCGCTTAATACGCTTGTTTTTAAGCGTACCATTGTCTGTCTACAAAATAATTACCAACCAAAACTTATAATGAACACACGAATTATAAATCTGTTATTTTTTCAACAAATCATACATGAATAATAATAAAAAATCAAGCATAAGATCAAACATACAAGGAATAAGACGGTGTGCACCTCCTTTGACCTAATCACAACTATTCACGAATTAAAAAGGTGCGTTTTCAGCAAGGTCTTATGCGCTGGTAATTTGTTCCAAAGGATAGGGGCAATTACTGAAAAAGCTCGGTCACCATATCTTGTAACAGTACGAGGTCCAAGGTTTAAGGTTGATGATGATCGAAGAGGTCTTAAAGAACAACGTAAGGAAATCAAGTCTGAAAGATATGTAGGGGCTTGACCATGGAGAATTTTGTACGTCAAAAGAAGAACTTTAAATGAAATACGATGGTGTATGGGAAGCCAATGAAGAGAACGCAATATTGGGGTTATGTGCTCAAATTTTCTTGAGAGAGTAACAAGCCTTGCAGCAGTATTCTGAATTCTTTGAAGTGGAAGTAGGTATGAATGAGGAAGGCTAGAAATTTTTTTAATTACAATCATCAAGGTGGGGAATTCAAAGGCATGGGTTAATTTTATCAGGTCAAACTCTCGAAATACAGATATGGGATACCAGGTTGGTGTAGTTGGAATGAGAATATTCAAATATGTTAGTGAGAAATTACCTCTTTCTCAAAAACTACGTTACTTCAGAGGGAGTCGTTTCTCACAATGTTTTATACTATCAACAGTTCCGTTGCTCTTTACCGAGTAACTTTTTATGCTAATATATATTTTGAGTAATTACCAAACGTGTCCAGTGCCTTAAGGTATTCTTTTTTACTATGGTTGATGTGATTCCTCAACCATTTTATTTCATAAAGGAATGATACTCATGGCTGGTAAATAACTTGGTGAAAAATATTTGCAATCTTAATTTGAAAGCCTAGACTTTTCAATAATTTATGATAAAACTGATGCGAACTGATGCGTTCGGTTCGTTTGTTTTCGATATAGGCCTATAATAAGTTGTTTTTCTGGGTTTTGTTTGTTGGGATGTTTGTTTGTTGGCTAGGCCTAAGTTTGGGTTTTCTTTGTTTGTTTTTTGTTAGGGGTAGATGGACATACCCGTCTAAATCTGCTTGAGCAGTTGTAGGCTGTTGATTTTCAATTCTATATTGACCCCCCCCCCATCAGTTCGACTTGAAATGTCGAATTTATGTCTTTAGCATAATAATAACTGCGAGTGTAAACAGAAACCTGCGAGTCAAAACATTAACCTACAACTCAATGTTTTTTGTACAGCTTGGTTGGCCGAATTGATGTGGTTTTTTTTACAATTTAAGGATTGGGAAAAATTCTTTTCCAAAACCCAAATTGTTTCATGCCTTTAAACAATAATGCGTTTCCATTAAACATTATAGGCCCAGACTGTGCTAATGTCGTGAACGATATTTTCGTCTCAAACACTTCCGCTCAGCCCGCGATTGCCAAATGATTTTTATTCGTGAAAAAAACACAACTTCCACTAACGCTTCGAAGCGCCCTGGGCAGATTTTGAAACAGTTAGACATGAATTCTAAAGCCACATACATGACAGGGTGGCAAAGTTGCAGAAGTTGTATCATATAGAAATAATGAGCTGAACATTCCCCTAAAATTAAAGATCTTCCAACTGTTTACTTCTCCCCGACTGATTGCACAATTCAAAACATTTTTACAGCACAATTTTAGATAAAGTAGACGTGGAGTGTATATTTTTACGCAATAAATTTTTGTTAAAGGCATCGTACACGTTTGGTAATTGTCAAAGACCAGTGTTCTCACTTGATGTATCCCAACATATGCATAAAATAACAAGCCTGTGAAAATTTGGGCTCAATTGGTCATCGAAGTTGCAAGAAAATGATGAAAGAAAAAACACCCTTGTTGTACAAATTTGTGTGCTTTCAAATACAGGAATAAAAACTTCTTGCAATAAGTTTTTATTATTTCAGTGAGAAATTACCTCTTTCTAAAAAACTACGTTACTTCAGAGGGAGTCGTTTCTCACAATGTTTTATACTATCAACAGCTCTCTGTTGCTCGTTACCAAGTCAGTTTTTATGCTCATATATATCTTGAGTAATTACCAAACGTGTACGATGCCTTTAAGACGAGTCAATCACTTCTTGCTCCTCGTAACCACATGGGAAATTATGGGGAGGCATGATCGTATGTGCCTGCATCCTGCATCCCCTGTACGGTCCAAGAAAGGAGGAGGAATATATTCCAAAACCTTGGATTTTTACAGCCGTGTTTTGTCAATAGTTTTACAACATGAGAAATGTCACAACTCACCAAATAATGTATGGGATGCCTGCGTCTTGGTCTTCCAACTGTATAATATCCGCTTTTGAATTTTCTTGCAATGTGATTGGATTCCTGGTGAGAAGACAATCGACAGATAATTAACAAAAAAGAAAATTCACGGCCCTTTCTTAATCAGCAAACAAAACAGGCAATCAATCAACCAGACAAGTAGATTAGTTAAATATTTGAGCATGCTATACCGTACTCCTCTATTTGGCATGGTTGGTTACAAATCACTATATAGAAATGTGTAATTCCTTATAAGTTCCTTGATTATTTTCGCACCAATCCTTTTTATGTGTTTCCATCGCAGAGGTGCAATCAATAAATACAAAAATGAAGAAAGCGAAACAACGCCCTGGTTAAAAAATGAAACCAATAATTTATAAATAAATCAGATGTTTTGTATTTAATCATTGGTTTAATTAATTTGTAGTTTATATTTTCTTTCTCTTTTTTTCCTGGGTAATGAGTCTTGCTAGGAGAACAAAAAAAACATGCCGGTGTTACAATGTTCAACTGATGAGTATATTAGGCTATTCAACGCAATAGATCAACAAGAAAATATTTATATTATTTGTTTAATTTTGTTTTGTCCTTGGTAATGAATCTTGCTTTATGCCGGTGTACAATGATTTAATTAGATGTTGACGACGATTCGACTTCACCAGTATGTTGGTCCATCTGTCTCATACGGGTCCCGATGTTATTTGAAGCACACGAAACACTTGTATTGTAATCTCCATCTTGCCAGTGTATATTTTTTTCAATAGTTTATGTTCGGTGTTAATGTATATATAGTGTGCAGCCCTACAAAGTTAAGTATAAGTTATATAGTAGTAGCATCGCATTCAATTGACCCTTTTCGCGAAAACGAAGTCATCAGACAAAAACAACATCAGAACTATTGGTTCCAGCTGAGCCTTCCAACTGTACCGGTATAATTATTACAAAGTAAGTCATGTACAGGTTAGCATTTTACATTTGTTTTAAATGATGGTTTAGTTATCCGATAGGTCCGATAATCACCAAACTCAAGAAAGAGGCCTTATAGGCTATAAGTAAAAGCAGATTAACAAAATACATCATTAACAAAGACATTAGGGAAAAGTGTTCAAAACAAGTAATCTAACACGGGTAATAAACAGTGCCCAATTTCATGGCACTGCTTACCAAATAATTCTGCGCTTACGCGCATCAAATCGTGTGTATTTCTATGGGACGCATGACAGCTGGGCGTAAGCGCAGAATTCCGCGGTCAGAGCCATGAAATTGGGCCCTGTTCCCTTCGCTCATCCCTCGTCCGTATAATTATGCATAATATAAAATCCCCTACAAAGATTCTGCCTTTTGATTGGTATATCATCGTGCGTCACAATATGATGAAGTCTTATTTTTACTAGAAAGCCGCGCGACCAATGTACTAAACCCATAGCAACAGTATTTTCTAGGCCGGCCGGTACCTAGACGTCAAGGCACAATTTAATATGGATGGGATTTTTTTATAAAACACTTTTACTCGTGCTATGTGACTCCCTTCAGTCAACTGTTGTATACTAGCTACGGTACTCTCGCACAAATGAAGTTTTCAACTGCGAAGCTATAGGGAAGTAATTGTAATCAACCTTATTTTCTGTGAACTGAAAATGAAATTAAGTTCGCGTAACAACGATTAAATTCCAATTATTCATGCATTGTTAAACTCAGCAGGAATCAATCAGCAGCCTAATAAAGAAGACGTCCTTTAAACGTTTGGGCCTGACGCGCTTGGCTCATTAATAGTAAGAGAAGCGCCATTATGCATAATTGGCGACAGGGACGTCAGTATCCACTCATACGCCGGCAGCCACTCACGTTTTTGCAACTATAGAGAATACAAGCATACTGACAAAATTGCGAGTGCTCCCCGAGGCGTTCAGCAGATAAGTGAAAGTATTTCGATGGAGCTAAACTCACACGCACCGACCAATGCAAACGACAATATTTCTTCTTTCAGCTCCAGCATGGACGGGTCATTTTCTAACGAAACTGACCATTCGTCAGGTATTGGCGTTGTTATCCAGTCCACCATCATGGCTCTCATTTTGGCATTTGCTACTGTCGGTAATGCATTAGTACTGCTCGCACTTGCAAACTTTAGCGTTATAAGGAGCAAAACAACAGTTTTTATCGCTAACTTGGCATTGGCAGATTTTGCTGTTGGTTTGACGGGCATGCCGTTCATACTCGGTTCTTCAATTAGTGGGCGATGGATTGCCGGTGACGTTTTCTGTATCATTAACGGTGCTTCAAATGTTATCTTCTGCGTAGCAAGTATGCTGACCTTAGCTGGTGTAGCTCTAGACCGCTACTTTGCAATTGTGTACCCATTCCGCTACCTGGAACTTATGTCCATGCAAAGAATTTCGATTATTCTTCTATGGATTTGGCTAGAACCGATAACTTTGGCCATCCTGCCAATTGCAACACCTTGGTCTCGATACAAATATTTCTCCAACGAGTATATCTGTACGGCCGACTGGGGTTACAGTGCCAGTTTCTCTTGCACTGTGTTTGCATTGGGTTTCTTTGTACCCCTGGCGGTGATGTGTTATTGCTACCACAAGATATTAAAGGTTGCGAGGCGGCAATCGAGGAAGATAGGTGCGACGGAAACCGTTGGGTCCGGCGTTGAGGCAGTGGCTGCGAGACGGGCCCGCCAATTCAAGAGAGACGCGAGGGCGGCCTTCATGCTGCTCATCCTCATCGCCAACTTCTTGTTCTGCTGGCTGCCTCATTTTATTGGCATCCTTTGCCTCGTTTTCACCAATAATCAGTGCGTTTTCTCCGACACATTTTTCACCACTTCAACCTGGCTTGCCATGGCAAACTCCGGAATAAATCCTGTTATATATGGCTTGTTAGAAAGAAGACTTCGGCAGGCTGTATGGCTAATTCTGCGGTGCAAGATTCGCGAAAGACTGGATGATCCTAACACTTCTTATACCGGCCAATAGTCAGAGAGCTATAGACTGGAGTAGAAAAGGGGACACGCAATGATGGATAGCCACTCGTTGTTGAAGAAACGGTTGAGAAAGCAACAAGTTTCCTAAACACCAACATTATACTTATCAAGGTTTGTCGGCGATAGCGTTGGTAATGGCTCGAATTCCATACTGGTACTGTGTTTTTGTTTTTGTTTTTTTCTTGTTCGGTTCTTATTTTGAAACAGCTAAATAGAAAAAAGTATGCACAAAAACTGTTCGTCATTTTGTGTTCCCTTAAAAAACTATTTTAAATAGGGCCTAAGTATGCACTTTATGTAGATATCCATCCCTGGAAGCATTTGTTATTATTTTTATACGTGTTTTCTTTTTAAGTTTACGCGTTCTGATATACAACAATACGGTAGCTATTTGGGCCATTACCAGTAGGCCTATCTTATGCGCAGTCACAATGCGTTAGATTATTTTATTCTCATTTATGTAAAAGGTTTAATCAAATTAAGCCATTCACTCTAAAAAATATATTAGTCAAAACAACACAGAGACATGATTTTGATGCAAGTTAGTCAAAATCATGTCTCGTTTGACTAATTAGTGTTGTTTTGACTAATATATTTTTAGAGTGTTGTGGTGTCAAATATTTTAGGTCTTCTATATTTAAAGGGATTGTATACGTTTGGTAATTGGAACTCACTGTTTTATTTCAATCATAACCTGTGAAAATTTCATTTCAAAAGGTGGTAGCGTTTTTGAGATATTTTCGAAAATCTGGAGCGGTTATGTCCACGCAGGAAGAATAATCTGCATTTGGATGGAATACACTATCAGAGAAACATTACTGCAGTAATGCTTCTCAGATTCAAATTTTTGTGGATAAAAACTGATCTTTTTCCATAACCGCAGTACTTTGAAGTGAAAAGTTTCTCAAAATGCATTATACTATCCAAAGCTGCTGTACTTCTTACCAAGTAGGCCTAAGTTTGTATTGCCACTACTTTTCAGAGTCATTACCAAAGGTATACAGACTCTTTAAGTCAAAAACGATAATAGGGAAATTAATCTTTTTGACAATTTGCAAAACTTCTTTGAGCCGGAATGCCAACCTCACAGAAGTGTTTAGTACAAGAGCAGTTTATCATTGTTTTAATGAGCCGTGGTAAAGAGTTACTTTAATATTTGTTATACCATTCTTGTTGTATCGTTAGTTTAGTTAGTACCTTATCTTTGATTACCGGTACTTGATTTGATTTTTCTTTCTATTTGTTCATTCTATTTACCAAGTAAGGGTTTTTTGCCATTAATTTTCAGAGTAATTACCAAACGTATACAGACCATTTAAAGTATATTATTACTACTATACGTAGACATTTATTGTAAATACAAGTTGTAAATATTGCTTCCAGGATGTTCCCCCACCCCGAAAAAAGGAAGGGGAAAAAGCACATGAGGATATTGTTATTTTGATGTTGAAGTATGGAATAATTGTCAAACCATACACAGTCAATGTATTAATGTATTGTTGATCGATGTCTGTTAATGTGATATTAGGCCTGTTTCCAACCATAGAAAGAGGGGAATCGGAATCCCCAAAATAAAATTGCTCTGAAATAATGGGAAACTAATGCTTCGGTTTGGGGTACGCCCCTATTTATCTAATTCTAAGCAATCACGGTGCTGTCGGCGTAAAAATATCTCTTACATTTCAAGAGCAGATCTTCTTGAGCCTATACTTGGCATCTGTGGGCTGCATTATGGATTTGCACGCTCTCAGTTTCGTTTTTAATTTGTTATTTATTTAAATAAACTACTTGGGGCTGATGAGGAAGAATTATGTACTTTCAACCAAGGTAGAACATAGCAACTTTCCGCTGTTCACATATTTTCAATTAAAGTAAGATTGTATGGTATACTCAAGAGTCGTTAATTCCTACAGGTCCCTTGTAGTTTTCAACCTGAAACTCATATCTGTATCACACAACCAGGATGGTCAGGCAAAACAATTTATCGCGATATGACATGAATTCGTCACCTATAATTCTCAAACCTCAAGCTATAAGATATTATTTGGAAATCCCATCTTTATCCTGTACCACGAGTAAAGCACTAATACTAGTGCAGTTGGCAAAGTCTATAAAGTTGATAGCCTAATTAATTTGCAACAGTTTGCTTCATTATTGCACACACGACACTGACACCGATGGGACCAGTCCTGCAACCTTTGCTAAACATGATGGGTGTCGAATCACTTGTATTATATGACTCATGATTAATGACAATATAATTTGATAAATATGGCTTTAATCCAGTTTTTTTTAACTTGCCTGAATAAAAGGGTATAATATAGTATGCAGTGAGAAAATAATGCTTTTGGGGACAAGTAGCATGCAAAGCCATCTAATCAATGTAACCGTGCAATGTTTTTAAAATATAATAAATGGATCAGTATAGCGAAAGCACCAAATGTTCACAAAAGAAACGAGACAAATTTATGGTTCAAACATCAGGTGTAATTTAAATTTGTATAATATTGTGTGTAGTATATTTAACTACATTTATTCAATATAAATAATTATAATACGTGTATACTTCTCTGAGCTTTTTTGTCAAGCCCGAGTATCGGTATAGTCTATATCGCTGTGTTCTTGTTGACAGTCAATGCGGTATTGCAATGCAAAGGAAATCGGGCAAAGTTACAGCTGTTAATGTCATCAGTCCGACTCGACCCTGTATGTACCTGATTTAGTTCAGTTACCGGACCGCCCCACCACTCCAAACTGAAACATGGACACGCTTGCGGGGGACATTAAAATGAAATGTTCACAGTTGACTTGTTATGGCTAATTGTATTAATGAACAATTATATAGGCCTACTGACTCTTCGCCGATGTGACAAATGAGCTCATTAAATATAACCCTCCCGAAAAAAAGAAAAAACAATACAAACAAACACCCCCAACAAACGTTCATCGAGATGACACTGAAACATAAGGCCTTAGCAATATAGTATGTATTCAACTCTTAATAAAAGGTTGTAATAATTGTCGCTTCCTGAATGTAAGGGGTGTTAATGATCGACAGATGTACATGTACATGCGTTTAAAATAACTATCCGTCTATTTTCTACGGGAAACACATAGTGTACTTCTATCCGAAAGGATGTGGAGAAACTAGTGGCGTTTTAAGAGGGTTTTTTATGCCACGGTAGTTCTAACAAAGCAGGGTGGCTACTGTTAATTTTACAGTTGAACAACTATATTTATTGATGATTGTGGTCAATTTATTGCTATGGATGTTCAAATAGGAGATGAAATTTTCACATTGATTAAATTTTAAGTGAAGACCGTCCAGACTTATTCGAAGGCATCTTACATAAGCCATTTTGAGATATGGCGGACACAAGACTTTGACAGTATTAGGTTTGGGTAAATTTGTCTGTAAACACCCAAAACCAAACAGTGCACTCATATATAGTGTCCATATCTCAAAAGGCTAATTGCCTTTCGAGCTTTAAATATATTTTGATTATGTCTTAGAAACTTAACTCTGGATAAGAAAGGTAGCAGGCATTGCACAATAATGTCAAGGCACAACAAATTAACCTATTATAGAAATAATATTATGTAGGATAGAATACTTTCTTATATCAGATCATTTTTATGGAGTGCAGTCTTTGAAACCTTGCAAGGCTTTAAAACTGACCCTGGTTTCACTCTTGATCAATACCACTAATGACGAAAAGAGGGAATTTAAGGCTTTTAGAAAATGAATACTTCCTTGTTGTAAGATTTGACCATGCTAAATGCAACAATATGCACCAAATGGTAAAAGTTGTTGTAATCTGTTGCATTTGGCAGTCAACTCAGATGTCATTCTTTGACTCAATTTGTTGCATTGAGCAGTCAAGTGACTTCATATTGGTGTTGCATTTTGTTGTACAGTCACCACTACACTTATGCATACTGGTGCATTTAGCAGGGCAAAACCCCTTGCTCAGTCCTAACACAAACAACATGCCTGCACAATGAAACAAAATCCCTTGCTGCATTTTGTTGCATTTGGTATGGTTCTCATTTCAACTGTGTTGCATTCTGTTGTATTTGGCAGGGTATGTGGAGAGACCCTGATGGGGGTTAGGGTTTTAAAGACACGGTTTCTCTTAAAGTTTTCAACAGACACTATATACACTTTTAAAAGTAGTTAAGAGTGGGATCAGAGGTGAGACAATTGAGCTTGCATCCAGAAAAAGAGAGTACAATCAGCTACTTAATATCTTTAGAAAAAGAAAGAGCATGTTTGGAGAAAGAGTAGGCCTATGTTAGGAACCAATCTGACACGTTATTAGGCCACATACAAACAAAATTGTTGATCGTCCCAACCCAACCCTACAAAATCCCCGACCCCATTTTGTTTTGTATCACAAAAAGCGGCGTTTCAATGATCTTTTCAGTCAAATTTGGCTCCCAGATTTTTCAGCTGATATTTTTTCAAAATCTATAGGTTGGAAAAGATGTTTGAAGAAAGGTTATTCATGTTGGCAAAAACAAGAACAATTCTTCAAATGTACTTAGGCATACACTGTGTTTTAGTTTTTTGAAAATGTTTACAGAAAATGTCATTTAGGAGTTAATAATAATAATAATAATAGCAGCTAAATTGGCTTAACAAAACAATTAACAAAATCAGAATCACAACCCTCTGTTTTAAAGTGATTGTGATGATTTCTTTATTCTTTAATTCATATTTTGCCTTGTCAACAAAACTATACAAAAAACCTTTAAAAACTAAAAACGCCCTCCCACCCCACTTCCCCTCCCCATAAAAAAAGGACGATCAACAATTATTTTGTATATGTGGCCTTATACTGTTCTAAAGAAAAACAGTGTAAACTAGAAGACATATCAAATAAAAGCTCCCGGTGCCATTAATATTCGTCCAAAAGCTTTTTGGACAGAATTTAATGAGAATAACTCGAAATATTTTCGTAACTTAGAAAGAAGAAATAAAATCACAAAAATTTTGTCTCTAAACTTGTTATGGAAAATGGGAATACTGTTTGCGATACATCTCATGATTTTGCAGGAAGATGTGAAACTTTATTCAGATCTTTACAAAAGTCATCCCACATAAGAATCTGGTCTTAATGGTCTTCTTCCCAGTAATCCATGTGCCTTTCCGTTATTGATGACTTAAATTCCAGTGAAATTCCCTAGTCAGAAAGTGGATGTGCTGCTGCCCTAGGACATGGCGAATAACAAGAAGAGTATGGGGGCCTATGGCTATGAAGACTTATTCAATTCTAACAGGAATCGTTTATTTGAATAAAGGTGTCGTTACTGTAGTCCCTTGTCGATTCTCCAATGTATGGGCAAGCTTCCTTGTAATAGCATGTATATATTATTTATTTGAAAACAGGGTTATTCTTTCACCAGTAATCAGTTAACCTTCTTTTTTGTGATGGTTGTGACGGGTTTTTCTATGGAAATTTAATAATTATATTTCAATTCTTACATTTCATTTGACTTCAATTATAACTACGAATAAACAAATAACCATCTTGCTAAATAGCAGAGGAAGTTAAAACTATACGCAAGTCATTCAAGGACCTGTAATTTATTCATTAGGTCTACTTGTAATTTTCTAAACGGATTAAAAATTCAGTTGATCTTTTCACTTATCAATAGAGTGTCCTTGGTTGAATTATTGGCAATTGGTAACTACCAGTAACCATTATATTATCAGGAAATCCTGCTCAAGTAGAAAAATATTACACTCTTAAGGGAGCAATTGAACTGCGTGGTCTTTTTCACCATTAAAAAATTAACTGTTATAAAAAACTAGCTCAAGAGAATTGTTGACCAAAATAATGTCCGTGCCCCCCCCCCCCCTTTTAAAAGCTTTTTATCCATTTACGCGCAGGCAATGTATTTGTTTTTACACTAACGCAAGATTATCTTATAGCAAAAAAAGGCAATTACATATTCAAAATGCGCTGAGGGGCTTTTTTAAGAAAAAGGCAAAAGGAAATTTGGCCAGAAGTGCCCCCTAGAAAAAAATGGTGCACCCCTAACCTTGTGGTCCCATAAAATGCTACCCTACTGCGCTGGGGGTAGCCAGACATTTTCATTGGGGGAGGGGGAGACATAATTTGTATGTGTGTGTTTGTGTGGGAGGGCTATTTAATGTAGCGAACCACGGTACATTTTTTTCCATCTCATTTTGGGAGGCCAAGGGGAGAAGAGGGGGAAAGCGGGGGGGGATGGCTCCCGCCCCTGCCCCCTCTTGTTACATCACTGAACAAGGGCAAAAATAGCCATCATAATAAGGTTTTAAATGTTGTTTTTGTAGGCCTACTTGTCTTGGAAAAAATTGTAAGGACTTGGTAAAAACAGTTCCTGTGAATCACTGACATAGTTTACAAGACCCGGATTCTAAAGGTATGTCTCAATTTCCTTCCTCCGTGGGTCACTCGAGTTTGATAACAATTATATACAGTTTATAATTTATAGCTAGCGTAAGTTTACCTTATTTTAAAGTGAATACTTGGTGCTGCTGACACAGTCTCCGCCACATGCGTCCGTATTCCTTGGGTGGCACTGCCGATGGAAATAGACGTATCATTGACCAGATAATCCATTCTTCCTGCGGTCACAAGAACCTTGCTGCTGTGTAGTGCACTGCTATGATAGTGCTCTGGTAAGGTGATAAGTGTGTCACGCAAATGAACGTCGTTTTAGAAACAATTTGCACTTGTTCCAGTTCTTTACTGTCTTCTTCCGTATAACAGCCCAGTTAACTTGTTTAATATAAACATAGTTTTCGACTTAACTGTAGAAAAACTGTAGTATTCCAACAAGGCAAATGCTGCGGGTTTTTTAAAGTTTTTTTTACAGCAAAGCATGTCTTGGCCGACACGTGCCAAACGTGCGTGGAGGTCAAGATAGTGTTAACTGTCACTCAAAGTGCGTGCTTACCTTTACAATTTGTCACTTATGTAATACACTGAACAACGCCGCATGGTGAATGCTCTTGAAGCTAATTATGCAGAGTGATTTGGCCGAAAACCTCTTTCTTACAACTCAAAACCAACCTCAACAATAGGACGGCATTAGGCCTACCCAGGCAAGTCTCTTCGCTAACAGAAGCTTGTCACCGAGTAATCCAGTGATTTTCTTTGTTAAGAAACCAGTACAGTTAACATCCTTTTGAGCTGCTGTGCAAAGATGTTCTAACTGTTGCAGACAAATAAAACGTTTCAAAAGCGAAACATGTGACACCTCAACATTTAAGGCAGTTTTGAGTACATCTATACCAGAGTAAACAATGTTGGAATCGTTAACATCTAAATCCACATTGCCTTTCGAGGTCATTAATGTTGGCATTAAATCACATAAAGTATTATTTGAAAAAAAGAGGTAAATTTCCTTCAAATATTGTGTTTGCTTTTATTTATATTCGGTTTTTGCTCAACTTCAAGAATACAGTTTTTGGGGAACACAAGAAACCGTCGAGCATTCGCGTGTGCTGTGGACACCTTTGATTGGTTGAATTTGCATTGACAGGTGCAACAAGATGTTGATGGAAAGTGGCACGCGTAAACTGGTTAGCACAACAAACACAAACTTTGGCATTTTTGCCTCTTCTTGTAGTCTTAATAAGTGTAGGCCTATTTCCTTCCTCCATGGTCTTAAGTAGCCCGAACATCTGACGTCACACTTAAGTTGCTTTATGCTTCATCAAAGATGATTTTGTATTATGGATTTTAATATATCTCACTGTCCTCGGTGGCATCTGCGCCATAATTTCCACAATCTATATAGGTCTACCTCGGACCAAAATGTACCACCGTGCTGTCTTAATAAAGCCCGGAGTAAATTTCAATTAACGTGTCAATACACGATTGATGCTTGCAATGAATATCTGATTCACCCCGTCACTTTGTATTACATCTCTCACAGTCACATGATACATTAATTCATGGCGCCGGCTATAAACTAATTAAGTTCTGCACATGTGTAGGCCTATAAACTGATTTCAACCGGTGGGTTGGTTTTATTGTAATGGCGCAACGTGTGTATACATTTTGAAGGGGATTGGGGGGGGGGGGCTATAATGTTATGTTGACACTTTGTTAGGTCAGTCGTGTCTCTCTCCCATCCCATTTCTGAATCCAGGGGGCCTACATAACAAACGTTCGTCTTCGAGATAACTTTCCACATCAAGGTGTTGCACGCTGATGGTTTTACGTGACCTGCATTGGCTGCCCGTGAAGGACAGAATCTCGGTACTGTGCAAGTCTCGCGTGTATCAAAAACAAGTAT
Organism: Plazaster borealis; assembly: GCA_021014325.1. Classification (NCBI taxonomy): domain Eukaryota; kingdom Metazoa; phylum Echinodermata; class Asteroidea; order Forcipulatida; family Labidiasteridae; genus Plazaster; species Plazaster borealis. The sequence continues at coordinate 10,264,201 of CM037457.1, read as the reverse complement.
AGCCTAATCAACTCGAACGAACTGAGACTATATTTTTCTTAAATCAAATCTTCCAATTAAAGCTATTCATACACAATTATTGAAGATAAAAATACCAATAGCAAGTTATTATAAATACAATTTAAATTAAATGATAACAAATATTTGTAAAATTGACATTGACATTTTTTAGAAACCCCGTTTGCCAATCATGCCCGAATTTGTGCGACCATTGCGTATAGGTTTTATGATGACATGAACGTAAGTTGGGCAAAATTTTTAATTGTTTGCACGTACCGGAAACGGAGGTTAAGTCTTATCTTGGGTTTTCTTTGTTGATTTGTTAAATTCATTTTACTTTCATACAGGCCTACATCATGGCAATTTTTTTACTTTCCCAACAATGTGATACTGAAGAAACAGAATATCGCACATGTTAAATAGAATAAGGTTGGGACCAACATGGTCCCGGAAGTTCGAATACGCGCGAGACTTGCGTAAATTCTCCATTTTTAATATTTCGTTTAAAAAACCCAATAAAAAAACAATGCCCCCCCCCAAAAAAATATATATATATAATAATTTTGGGTTGAACAAAGAAAAATTGACTATATATATATATATAAATCATGGGTTCGCCACTGGGTCTACCTTTCATGAATATATTCTTTCATGAATATTTATGGTCATAACTGTTCATTATTGAGATATAATTTGTTTGGTAACAAATAAAAAAGGGAAACGCAATTCATTCTTTAGAAAAATAATGTTTATTTGTTCATAATACTTTAATGCGTTAATTATCAAAAAGGCATATTAATTAAAAGTTTTGACAAATTTGCTGCTGCTGGCGATTTACATTCTTCATTGAGGCCTACTCATAAGTTTATCAAAAGCCAAAAGCTACAAAAAAATATATACAGCGTTTATCCCCAACGATTTGTCATGTTTTCTATGTGAAACAGTCAGAAATAAAAAATTGAACGGTCAGGGTGTAGTGGTACCGGTATGATCTTTCCTCGCCTTCCACCTCTAGGACCCCGGTTCGTGGGTATTTCCCTGGAATAATTCTCTGGGGTTTTCCTCCCACATCTAAAACTAAAACTTCCTTCCTTGACTTCTCTCCATTGGGTTTTTGGCTATAGTACAGTACGGTAATTAAGTTCGCTTTTCTGACAGTCCTTGGCTTCACAACCAGAATAAATAAATGAAATGAAATTCAATGAACGTCGGACATTAATGACACGGTGTTTCCTTGTAATTATGTTACATCGTTAACCTCATACCAGCTGAAGCAGGAAGTTATTTTAAAGTGCCATACTACCTAACACATCAAGAGAGCAAAGAAAATTGTATCTTGTTTGTACTCTTGTAATTTTATCTATCTGTACCCCGTATTTCGGTGTTGCTATTTTTAATCTGCAATTTTAAACACGTTTTCTTGTATTGTAATGCTCAGCTTGGTGCTTGTTTTTTAATAAAAATGAACGAATTATAAATTGAACTTAAATATTGCCGGATAACTGTACACTTCGTGTGGACGTTAATAACTTCACGTCTCAATTATTCCAGTATGATCCATTGATGAAAGTAAGTATGGCATTTTTCAACCTATATGTTAATGTGTTTAAACGATGACAACAGTAATTAGTGGGTCAAAACAAGTTTGCACTAGGTGTCTTCCTTTACATCGTTAATTCCCATGGCCATGTTGAAATGGTGTTTTCCTGAGAAAGATAATGACAAGACACAACAAAACTATGATCAGCCTAAGGTAACAAAACTGCTATTTTTCTGCACTAAATGAATTCGAAATCTCCATGTCACACTTTGGGTCCCTCGTTCATGAAATGAACCAGAGTTTACAAAACACCCCTTCCCCAACGTCACCAGGGCCCGATTTCATAGAGCTGCTAAGCACAAAAATTTGCTTAGCATGAAATTTCTTCCTTGATAAAAACAGAATTACCAACCAAATTTCCATGTGTTGCATATTGCTTGTTACTGGTATTCAGCTGTTGTTTGCTTATCCTGAAAATCACATGGAAATTTGGTTGGTAATCCTGTTTTTATCACGGAAGAAATTTCATGCTAAGCACATTTTTGTGCTTAGCAGCTCTATGAAATTGGGCCCAGAAATGCATTTAGTAACCAGAAATCAGGCACGTGATGGGGAACAACAGCAGCAACGATTCGTTAACGGTACAATGTGTAACTGTAAATTTAGGTTCACATGTCACTTTTCACAACGCAATTATTGCATTCATACTCACTGTCCAGAGGGAGGTGGATCTGTGAATGTAAAACAAAAATAACAATATTGTCACAAATTTAAAATGATTATTTAACCAACATGCCAACAGAACGTCTTCGACGTCGAGTCAAAAGGTTTACTTGAAACTTCATTGGCGGTTTTTGTTGTGTGTGTTTTTGTTAGAAGTCAATATGTATCTCCAGATTTTACACTGACTAAAAGGATGTAAGGTCTTACATAGTTCATTGACTAGCCCTATATAGGACTCTTCCTATGTGCTGTGTAGTAAATACGAAAGTGAAAGGCCGCCAGGGCTAGGGTGTTTGCGTGGATGTCTGTGTGCGGGGTTGGGGCGGGTGAACACTATCATAATGTATGAATCCGAAGTCTAATGCTCAATACGTACTCTCTTCGCTTTAGCCTTGATGACGATAACTGCAAGTACACAGCCAATGCAGATCGTACCCATTCCAATTAGAGTCCCCCAAATAACACCTGTAAAAAAGTACAAGAAAGATATACATTTCGGAACCAAATACTAACTTCTTCTGGATGAGTTTCTGCATATTATTGTATACGACCGCCATTTGGCTTCAAAAAAGTAAATAGTTCAATATAGGCCTAGCTACGTGAATATGAGCGAAAATAGCGGCTTATTTTAACAAAGAAGAACAAGCGAGGTAAAAACATTTTCATCACAGAACTATCTTGTTCTTTAAAAACATACCATAACCAAACTGAGTTCGAAAGAAACTATACGTTGTCTGTTCATTGTGATTAACAGGTAGCCATCTTGCCGCAAGCAGATCCAAACCTCGGCTTTGGCTCCGGCCCCGGCTGGGCTCCGTCATTAATTTAGAAACAGTGTACATTTTGCAAGGTGTTTCCATCATCAAACAGAGTTCGGAGCCGGAGCCCAGTCGAGACATGGAAAAAGCCCCTGGCAACAAAAACTGGAATGATTCTTCCAATTGACTGTGCAAGTCTCGCGCGTATTGGAACGAGAAAACACGTCAAACGAAGAACATTTTTTTATCTGAAATCAAATCTTCGTTTTAAATTATTTTTAATGATAAACTCTGAACATCAAAAATATTCCTTACATGTTAATAAAATCAGTTTTTGTGTTTATAATAAATACACAAATAATTTGTTAGTAAGTATTAAAGCAAAATAAAACTCTGGGACAAGGATGCTTATAGTTGATCTTAACTTTTCAGAAACCACATTCGTGGATTCGCGATGGTCACAATGGGCGTCAAATTAACGCTTGGCGCAGTTTATAGGGGACGCTGACTCCTCAACAACCATAGACTGCTATGAAAAGGCTTCGCGTTGCAATTACAGCATCTGACGATTATCATCACGCATCCAAAACAAGCATTTACATAAGTTGTGTGATCGGAGGTGAGCACAAAATTCTTATTTTTTTTGCAGCAACCGGAAGCTGAGGTCAAGTTTATATATTTGTATTGGTCATAAACCACGTTAAACTAAAATAATTGACAAAACAAAATATTGCCCACGTAAATCTCCATAATGGTTGGGACCACAATGGTCCCGGAAGTTCAAATGTGCGCGAGACTTGCACAGTCTATTCGGTCTCTGGCATTAGTGTTTTCGTAGTGTGTACAAATTTTCATTCAACGGTTAGTTCCCATATAATTGTAATTCATCTGCTGTAATTCGCACCAGAAAATAATGTGTTACCTTGATTCACCACATCCGTGTTGCCTTCATCATCTGTCAAATAAACACATAAGTATAATTGGTATGTTACCGGTAGTTTTGTACTTGCAAATCGAAAATTATTGCTGCAAACATAGATAGACGTTTAAGATGTTGTTTAATTTACATAATATAGCCCAATGTACTGAAACTCAGGTGTTCAAATAGTTTGATTTTACCTGATGCGCTTCCACCAACACCCGGTAGGCCTACGGAAGGAGCTGAAAAGAGAAAATAAATGTTTAATTGACAAGAACTCTCTAACCTTACTGTTTGAAAACTACTTATCAAATACTTATTTAGTTACGTTTGTGTGAGGAAATTTTAGTTATTTATTGTCAGAACTGCGAAGATAATGATGACCAAATACATATTTAAAACAAGTTAGTTACAAGATTATTATTTTTCTAACCGGATATAAAGATTATCACATAGCTGAAAATATTCACTAATTGCAACAGAATCCGTCGTTATGGATGGTTTCTTACCTACATCGACAAGGAATGTGTCCATTTTAAGAACGCTGACCTCGCCCAAAATCGTGGATGCAACACAAACATACGATCCGGCGTCCTCGTTCTGTAGGTTTTTAATCGTCAGTTCGTAGTCCCCACTTTCAGGATATACCTTGATGTCGGTCTTTTCATCATTTAAATAAATCTCCGTGTCGATGGCTTTTTGCCACAAGACTGTGACGTCAGTGGAGGGTAGGTTCACGTGACAACGCATGGTGATATTTGACCCCAAATTGGATTGACCAGGGCCGTAAATTGTCACTTTCATGTCCTCTGCAAAGGAACAGGCATAACAAAAACACAATTAAACTTGGCATCATCAGTACTGTTAAACCCATCACACTGAACAAATATTTCCCTGGAATGCTGCCATACTTTTCAAGACAACTTGTTTGTATACCAACCATGATATAAACCACACTCTGAATTAAAAGTATCAACATTGAGCTGACCTGTTGTTATTCGCAATATTGTATTTATTGAAAAGTCATACAGTGAAGTGCATTTATGAGAGGTTACCTTTATCACAAGCCATACCAGCAAACTGATAATCACAAAGACACTTGTCATCCCCCTTTCTGCATTGACTACCGGTTACACAACTTGTACATCTCCTATCAGACGACACTTCCCAACAGTTGTCACTCTCATCTGATGCCCCGTCAACCCCATCCCCGGATCCAGTGTTACCTCCTTCATAACACGCTGCGGAGAAAATGGAAATAGTATGCAAGATGACCATAACATGACTGTAAAGTTTGACATAAAAAATTGCAGTGGGTCAGTCTTAATCCTCAACATTGTATACTTATATTAATACAAATGTCATCTTACGTTGCAGGGCACACACATAGCGAGTCGACTTGGTGCACAACTGATCTTTCCACAGTCCGATTGCACGCATGTTGTTGAGCTCAGCACAGTCAGGAGATTGGGTCCCGTTTCGAGGTTTGCCTACCATCCAGTTTTGGTAACTTCAAAAATAAAAGTAGAGTGGTTTATTTCCCCCCGAAATGCTAAGATGAGCTATGGGTGATTTGGAACCAGAATGTAATCATTTTTCCTGTTATCCTTAGATTTTCATTGGACTTTACATTTTCCATCCAGATACACCAGCGATCACGGAGAACATTCACACTTACCTGGTTTCTTTAAGCGGACTTCCGTTCACCCATTCCCATTTGCCTTCTTTTCCACGATCATGGAGACCTATCCATATACCGGAGTGTATCAATCTAGCTAGAAATGCCTGCAAAACAAGAACACAAAGGATGATTATGATGATTGCACTATTCAAACATTAGAAATGCACGAGTTCTCATGCAGAATATACGAATAATAAAACTGTTATCCTTTTATTAGACGCAATTGTTGTAAGGCAAGTCGGCAAAGAATTCATTTGGTGGGGGTTTGAAACGTTGAGCGAGAACCGAGAACAGGGCCCAATTTCATTGAGCTGCTTAAACACAAAATAGTAGTTAAGCACAACAAAATATTTTGCATACCAGTCACATGATATCATCTGTGACTGATATCCTGCTTATTTTTGCTTAGCAGAAATTCGTTAAGCAAAATTTTCTGCCTAAGCAACTCTATAAAATTGGGCCCAGGTCCTTACGTTGAGTTCAGAGTCTTGAACAACTGCGAGTTTTACTCCATCTCCGAATCGTGCGCAATCCTCGTTTGCCGCAGACCAATTATTGACTCCACCATACCAGTAACATTGATCCCGAAATAGTGTTCCTCCATCTGGGCAATGAGGTGGACTGCCTGCAAATGTCATAATATAATAATTCATAATATTATTAAAGATTTAAAAAACGCTTTCTATGTCACATAGACATCACAGCGCTGTAAAAAAAGTTCAAAACAAAAGACAAGGACCGTAACTAAAAAACAACAATAACAATTAAGTGACACAAAAATGATTCTTAAGGTCGGTTTTCAAAGAGATTTTTAAAATGTCAAGGAATCAGCATCTCGGATTGCCGTTGGCAGCCTATTTGGGAAAAATATTGTGAATGATCAATCGCCATAGTATTTAGTTTCACATGAAAATACTTGTCCATATATAAAAACCGTTAGTGAAACCTGGAAGGAATTTTTTTTAAAGTAAATTTAAACATTGTATAAGCAAAACGCAGACAATATTGTTTAGCGGGCACGAGCAGATTGTTTAGGATGGACAAATGTGACTCACGTGGCTGGGCACAGATTATCCCTTTATAATCATGACACTTTGAGTCTTTCCATTTGCCGGTGCTCTTCTGTAACGCCACACAATTATTCTCCATTGCTTCGGCTCCAGACGGATCGGTTTGGTCTTCTTCATTGAAGTTCCTGCAAGTAATGTCCCGAGACATAATAATAATACTAATGCAGTTCTTATATAGCGCTTTATACTCCCGATGGGTGTCTCAAAGCGCTCAGTATTTTTCCTACAAGGTAAGTGGAGTTACGTGTTGAAGTATGAGCCCTATTCCTTTACATAGCACCATGTAATGGTTTACAAGGTGCTGTGGCGCAATATGCAGTCAATCAAACCAGGAACACCGGGGCGAACCCCTTCTCTTTGCGATAAGTGCACTGGGTTCTTTTACGTGCATTACACAACACACGGGACCTACGGCTTAACGTCCCATCCGAAGGACGAAGCATGTGGTTAAGTGTCTTGCTTAAGGACACAAGTGTCACGACTGGGATTTGAACCCACACTCTGCTGATCAGAAACACCAGAGCTTGAGTTCGGTATTCTTATCCGCTCGGCCACACGCCACATTCATTATCACCATCGGACCGCTTTAGAAATACACAGACTTTTTGACTTTTCAATGACAACTTTATTTCAAAACGATTGAAGTTGCTTGCAATAGTTTACAAAATTACAGGGAAATTACGTTGTAAACAATAATCAATAAAAATAAGCGAGCATCCCTCGCCAGAAAAAACAAATCCCACGTCCACCCCCCCCCCCCAACTAGGCAAGGTATCGAAGGAGTCAGACACTCTTTGGAAGTGGTTGGAACCCAACACTCTCAAGGAACACGACCGCGGAATGTAAGACTCCTCCGACACCAAAAAGCCCGATCAGAGGGGGGAACGAAACACGAAACCTGCCTCCCCCCACAAAGGATGCAAATTTAAGCGAGAGATAAATTCTGTACTAATACAGAGTAGGTAAATTACAGAAAATACACATTGTTAAAAAAGTAATCAGAAAATAGAGGAGATATCGTGTGGGGGACTACATCAAACATGTTATCTTGTTATTGACGATTGTGAAAATGGCGTTGTTGAAAGACCATTTTGTGATGAAACCAGCAGGATTGTTGCAGAGGTTGTAGTAGTTGTAATCAATGAGAATTTTATGTTGCAGGCGACTGCGCCAAATTATGTAAGGATCGGAAAAGCGTGAGGTTCTGTATAGCCAGTAAATAACGTGTTTGAAGCTGACGATGAGGAAGTTTGATAGGCGTACTGCCCCTTTAAGGCGGCCTCTAGCGCACGGGATGAGCGTCCAGTAGAGGTCGAAATTGAGTTTCAGGTCTGGAAGGATTCGATGAAGAAGTGCGTAGAGCAGATTTAGACCGGATTGTATGGCTGGGCAGAGGATGAATAGATGTAGAAGCGTTCCCCTGACCCCGCACCAGCCACAGGAGGAGCATATGTCAGGGTTTAGATGATGAAGTACTGGAAGAGAAGGTAGTATGTTGTGCAGGAGTTTAAACTGAGTGTCTCCTTCTTTTTTTGAAGTCGGCAGCTGGTAGATTCCTCCCCATTGTATGGTTTGGGAGGAATCAAACAGTCCAGATTCGTGCCAGTATGTAGTAGTTTGAGGAGGGTGCGAGTTGACTCTGTCATTGAAGATGCCGTATATTTGTTTGGATGAGGCGGTGAGTCCGTTAGTGTTAGATGAGAGCGAAAAGTTGACCGTAGGAGCTGAACTAGCAGAGATGTTCCTGAAGCTAGCCGGACGGACACCGTTTTCATTGAAAATAACTGGAAAGTGTTTGAGAAGTTTACCACGAGAGCATTGAAGATCCAGTTGGAGGAGTCGGAGAGAGCGTCGGTGAAGAGCCGGGAGAGGGGGTTGAAAGTGATCAGCTTCTGTCCACGTGCCGGTGTTTGTGTCTGTGAGGTGTTTGACAAGCGTGATACCGTGCGAAGAGAGTCGCGCGGGAAAAAGTCCTCATCGTCAGCTTCGTCGTTAAGGAGAGGGCTACTGAGAGGGAGATTGATAACATGATTGATGGAGTCCGATGGTATTTCGGCGCGAGCTCCGGACGCCTTCCAAGCACGCAAGAGCTCACCATAGAAGCAAGGAAGGCTGGTGTAAAATTTGGACGAAGTGTGGGTCAGGAAGAGTTGGAAGTCGAGATTGAGTTTCATGTATCTGTGAAGATTGTGACTTATCATTGTGTGCGCGGGATGCGGACATAGATTCAGATAACGTTGGATGAGAGAGAGTCTGAAGGTGAGCACGCGTGCTTGGAAGCAAGCTAGACCTAGACCTCCCCTCTCTGGTTTGCGATAAAGAAGGTTTTTCTTAAGGAGGTGCCTCTTATTGGACCAGACGAAATCGACGAGCATATCCTGTAGTTCACTCAGGACTTTGTCAGGGGGAGAGAGAACGGCTAGACAGTGGAAGGTTTTGGAAGCCGCAAGTTGATTTGTTATGAGAACTTTGCCTTTGTATGAAAGAGAGTTCGCGATACCTTTCCAGCATGAAAGAGTGTTGCCGAGTTTGTTTTTGCAGGCGATCCAGTTTTGTTTGAGGTAGCAATTGGTATTCCCCAAGTGAACTCCAAGAAAGGGAAGCCCCTCGTTATTCCAGCGGAAGTTGAGGGGCTCGTCGGTTCTGCCGGTCCAGGACCCGACCCACAGGCCCCGAGATTTTTTGTAATTGAGGCAGGCAGCAGAGGATTTATTGAAAAGTTTGTACACATCGTCTACAATACTGAAACCAGAGTTGGTGGTGACGAAGATTGTGACGTCGTCTGCGTAGGCCGAGACCTGACAGTGTTTATCGGTACCAGGGAGAGGGAATCCTTTGGTTCCCAATCTGTTTCTTAGCGTATTGAGCAGGGGCTCAATGGCAATGGAGTACAGCAGCCCAGAGAGCGGGCAGCCCTGACGAATACCTTTCTCTGCTGCGAAGGTGGCGGTGAGTGAACCGCCCACCTTGAGAAGGCTTTCGGCACCCTTGTACAGAAGTTTTATGTAAGATATGAACCGGTCACCAAAACCCATGGCTCTCATGGTACTAAATAGATATTCGTGGTCAACATTGTCGAAGGCTTTGCTTTGATCAAGGTTGAGCACAGCAAGGAGTGTCATTTAAATTGGAACAGTTAATGATATCTTTAGTGAGAAGAATATTGTCATAAATTGAGCGGTCTGGAACACAATAAGATTGATCATGATGGATCACCGAATGCATGTGACCCTTTAGCCTATTGGCCAGCAACTTAGCAAAGATCTTGTAGTCGGTGTTGAGGAGGGAAACGGGCCGCCAGTTAGCGATGTCAGAGAGGTCTCCTTTTTCGGGATGAGAGAGATGACGCCTCTTTGAAAGGAGTGAGGTAGGCTGCCGTAGACAATGGCATGGTTTAAGACGGACAGTAAGTCATTTTTCAGGAGAGGCCAGAAACATTGGTAGAACTCGCAAGAAAGACCGTCCAGACCTGGGGCTTTGTTATTGCTAAGTTGCTTGGCTGCAAGGTCAAGTTCCTCAGGAAGTAACTGGCTATCAAGATCTTCCGAGTCTGTGGAATCAAGTGATGGCAAGTCCGAAAGGAGAGTGTCGCGGGCGCTCTCGTCAGTCGGTACTTTGGTGTACAGTGTGCGGTAGAAATTCCGCACATGAGATTTAATCTCATCAGGATCGTCAGTGACTGTGCCGGACGGCAGCTGCACATTGGTTATTGTTTTAGACTGTGAGTGAGTTTTTTCCAGCTGAAAGAAGTATGACGAGCTGGTGTCAACTTCAGTTATGTGTTTGAAACGCGACCTGACAAGAGCGCCCCTGGCCTCGTTTTTAAGTAACATGTTTAAATTATTTTTCTGCTCATTGAGCACACGGGTAGTTTCCGGTGTTAGGCCTGGCGCAGACTGAAGTTGGTCAATTGAGTCGTTCATTTGACGGAAAAGTTCGCGCCACATTCATTATCACCATCGGACCGCTTTAGAAATACACAGAGTAAGGAAACTAATGTGAAATAAATGTAAACCTAAACCTAACTCATTTCAAAATTCGACAATTGGCAGTAGGCCCAATTAATGTATAATGTCACCTTAAGATCAGTTATATTTACTAACGTGTAGTTCACGGGGGAATCGTCTGACCATTTCCAATCGCTCTCGTTGTGTGTGTCATGAAGCCCAATCCACACATAATCCCGATGGATTTTGTCGACAAGAAAGTCCTAAACATCAACAAAAATAATGTTAAATCAAAAAAGATAAAGGTAATCTGCAAAAGAGCAACACCACAAAAAACCCATCAACAAACAAACAAACAAACAAACAAACAACCAAACACCACTTCAGAAATTCACATTTCACCCCACCGGATAATTATTATCATTTAAACTAAATAAACTATTGAACACCCCCGATAAACAAAATTGAATATTTACATTCATTTCTTTATCAGTGATGGCGACCAGCCGAGCACCTTGGTACATATTATTGCACATTTGATCAGCATCAACCCAGCGTTCTACATCGTCAAGAATCCAGAAGCATTCATCACGGAAAAGAAAACCGTTGTGTGGGCAGTACTGTTGACCACGTACTATAGAAGCCAAATTAAAAACCATCAGAGTCAAAAGAAAGGGTTGAAACTGTACAAATAATTTGGATCTGAATCCTTTATCCTAAACAACGCTGAGAACCAGGGTCCAATTTCACAGAGCTGCTTAAGCAGAAAAATAGCTTTAAAATGTGCTTCTAAGGAAAATCAAGATATCAGTCACAGATCATACATGGCATTTTGCCTATGGAACCTTTCTTGTAAGAATACTTTGTTGTGCTTAGCTACTTGTTGTGCTTAAAGGCACTGTACACGTTTGGTAATTGTCAAAGACCAGTGTTCTCACTTGGTGTATCCCAACATATGCATAAAATAACAAGCCTGTGAAAATTTTCATCGAAGTTGCAAGAAAATGATGAAAGAAAAAACACCCTTGTTGTACAAATTTGTGTGCTTTCAGATAGGAATTATAACTTCTTGCAAGAAGTTTTTATTATTTTAGTGAGAAATTACCTCTTTCTCAAAAACTACGTTACTGCAGAGGGAGTCGTTTCTCACAATGTGTTATACTATCAACAGCTCTCCGTTTCTTGTTACCAAGTAAGTTTTTATGCTAATATATTTTTTGAGTAATTACCAAACGTGTACATGCCTTTAAGCAGCTCTGAAATTGGGCCCAGGGCTTGCCAAAGGATATTACCATCATAATAGCTAGGCCTAAAGTGCATGATTCTTTTGACTATTAGTCGAAATCATAACATCTGCATGGGTTAACACGCATCGTGAAGAATCCTTCGTAATTTTCATCAATACACGCAAACCATCTGTACCACACTGACATAACACTGGAACATGTGCTTCGAGACACAAAGAAAAAAGTACTGCCTCTCCCATCCAAGTTTCTAAATTTAAAGGAAAAGTACATTGTATTTTGGTGGAAGAGTAAATTAATTTCCATCGTGGAGTTTTCAATAAACACACCATGTCAGCCCACAAATCTGTGTGAGTGTAAAGCATCGAAAAAATGTTTATGTTTTTTTTTTTCTTCAGGGATTTTGTGTACGTTTATATTGGGCATCGAAATAACCAACGGTGACTTTGGGGTCTTCACCTTCACCGCCAGACAGATATGTTTCTCTAGAAGATAGTAACCGTGTATGAACTTTATAATCAATGGGTTTTTTCAGATTGAAAATAACAAATTTGTGTTGATAAATTATCGGTATTTATGACAGTGTGCAAATAGTGAAACTAAACAAACACCGTGTGATAAAATTATATCCTGTTCGTAAATCAGGATTTTGTATACGTCAGTTCACACCAGCGTTGTTTCCTGCAGGGTTGGCCTTTCCCCGTCACCTTTATATTAAAATTTACGTGCTTCCTTGTTAATCATGGTAAAGAATAAGACCTATACATGAGTACTATCGTTTGTTCGGTATGGTTCGGTCCATAGAAAGTTTGTTTCACCATAGTATAAACTCTCGTAGAACTTGTAAACATTTCGGACGAAATGATTGATAGCCACAGAAAAACAAAGACATTGGAATGGTAAATAAATAGAATGAACACCTACAGAAAGAAAAATAAAATCAAGTACCGGTAATCAAAGATAAGGTAGGCCTACTAACTAAACCAACGATAAAACAAGAGTGGTATAACAAATATATTAAGTAACTCTTCACCACGGCTTTAATAAAACAATGATAAACTGCTCTTGTACTAATCACTTCCGTGAGGTTGGCACTCCAGCTCAAAGAAGTTTTGCAAATTGTCAAAAAATTAATTTCCCTATTATCGTTTTTGACTTAAAGAGTCTGTATACCTTTGGTAATGACTCTGAAAAGTAGTGGCAATACAAACTTAGGCCTACTTGGTAAGAAGTACAGCAGCTTTGGGTAGTATAATGCATTGAGAAACGTTTCACTTCGAAGTACTGCGGTTATGGAAAAAGCAAAGGCGTAACTAGGGTAAAATTTCAGGGGGGCACAAGGGGGTGCACCTCTTTTTCTAAGGGGGGGGGGGCACTTCTGGCCAAGTTTCCGTTTGCCTTTTTCTTTAAAACAAGCCCATGCCCGTAATCGGGGGGGGGGGGTGGACGGCCCCCTAAAAAAAACCTATTAAACAAAACAAAATGTGCAAAAACTAATTAATTAAAAAAGTCTGCATCGTAACTGTGACTTATTATCGTTACATTATAACATTTATAACATTAAATAACATACAAAGATGTAAATAGAGGACGCAATGGGTGGCATACGCCGTCTGAGCATAAAATACGCAGAAATAATATTGAAACACAGCTGTAATCGAGTTGTTTTCACATAATATATAACCGACATCATAGCGCAAAAATGGTGCACAAAATGGCTTGAATTGCGCATTTTTTAAAACAAAATTTCGAACTTCTGAGGGGGGCACATCCTCCTCCCACTCCCCCTGCGTCTCTACGTATCGGGCGGCGCTAACGCGCCGATGTACATTTTCTTTCATATTATTCGGCCCCCCCCCCCGAAAAAAAATTCCAGGTTACGGGCCTTAACAAGCCCTTTTTCATCGCCTTTTTATGTTACTTACTATTTTGTAATAAGATAATCTGCATGTAAATGGAAAAATAGTTCTAAAAACATCGAAATTATCTCATCAAAGCGTATAAAATGTAACATTTTACTCTGTAAATTTCCAATCACAAAAGTCCAGATTTCAAATGGGGGGGGGGGACGTTCCCCCTTAGTTACGCCACTGGAAAAAAAAAATCACTTTTTATCCCCCAAAATTTGAATCCGACAAGCGTTACAACAGTAACGTTTCTCAGATTGTGTATTCCAATTGCAGATTCTTCTTCCTGCGTGGATATAACCGCTCCAGATTTTTTTGCAATCTCAAAAACTCGACCACCTTTTGAAATGAAATTTTCAAAGGTAGTTTTATGGTAAATATCTACAACTATATAGGATTGAAACAAACAGAGGATTCCAATTACCAAACGTATACAGTCCCTTTCAAACGGGCCTAAAATTACTCTGCGTTTTGGGAAGCCACACAACTACACCAAATTGACGAGTAAATTGTCGACAATTCTGCAACTATCTATAAACAGTGGTTTAGGCCTACCTGATTGAAGAAGATGAACTGAACCAATAACCACCATCATCATCATGAATGAAGTCATCATAAGTTTGTTTGTGATACGTCCGTGGATGAAAGTACTGCTGAAGTTTCACAGAAGTTCAACGGGCATTGTTCCGAAGCATGATGTTTGGTAACAATCCACGAAAGAATGTACAGTTTGGGAAAGCTGATCATGCTTATCTCAAATGGAACAAAAACTTCCGGGTTCTAACCAATACAAATCAAGGGGAGTGGTATGCATAAGTTCGGAAACGGCCACCAACATGTGTTAGGTAAATTGCCCTTGTTCTCTATACATAATGAACATGTGCACGGGGAGATAAGGTAATAGGTCGCCCTCCAAGACGCTGTGCGTAAGACCCTGGAGGGTAGTAAAGGAACAATCTATATCGAGGGAGGCGAACTTTTCAAGGCCTTTTTCGGATCCCTGGTTACGGAAACAGCAATGCATTGCCCCGCCCCCCCCCCTCGAGTTAATAATGGTGCCACCATGGCGCGCGTCGAACCAATGAATGGCTCAAATTCACAGATGAATAAATTACTGTGTTGCTTCCAGTTTTCTCCCACTACAACGAACACACAGTCTGCGAACACAATTCTTTCTCTGTGAGCACAAAACAAAAATCCTGAATGCTTGACACTGGTGGTATGTGCGCAATATTTACATTGGTGCACATAGATTCCTTAATGATTGTTGAACCAAGGAGATAAAAATCTATGTTTACCACTATGGTTGAACCTTCAGGGCAGAGACGGTCATGGCTGACCTCGACCACAGGTAGAGGAAAGATAGTCCGTGTAAATCCACCGGAAATACACCTACACTTAATGTACACAAATTTCAGGGCAAACAAAAAACTCATTTTAAATGGTCCATCAATCTAATCTGAATTATTGACATACATACATTTTCCCGACTATAAAGTGTCATCGAAGACATTCTTAGAGGCAGGGTTGTATAGTGTCAATAAGGTGTTGGTAACAGAGGGCGCTATCACAGTTTAGTGGTTGAACATAAGCAATCCTATAGACTAATGTAACCTGCGACATGACATGTTTACAAAAGAGACACAAAGCCTGGACTTCATGCAGCCATGATGTGTACATAGCCCAATGGAAGAACACATAAAATCTAATATTTTATCCGACTTTCATTAATTGAAGTTAAGAAAGGGGGGGGGGCTCATCTCACACATTGTTAAGCTGTTACTTTTATACTTGAATTTATGTTGAAATGATGACACAAAATGTAAAACTTCCCATATGACCAGTGCAGTCCTGTCAAACATTGCCCTGGAATGTACAAGGTCACTCTTTTTGTAAACAAGGTCACATGGTCAATAGAAAAATAAAATTCACAATAATACCATGGGAAGCAAGACACAGACTATCAAGACATCCAAAGTTCCCTGACCTTTTTTGAGGATGTGGTGAACAATTGCAAAACTACAATGGAAAACAAAAGATATGTTTAAAAAAAGCTGAACATTTCAAAGGCAGTTTATACTTCATATAAACACCATGGTTCCAACATTAGGATTAAAACCAATAAATTAAATAATATTCTTATAAGAACAAATAAAATATACACCATGCTGCACAAAGGGGAGTTTTATTTCTTTTCCAAAATCTTTATTGTTTTCCGTCTGTATCAAATTTGCCACGTAACTTGTTTGTAAAGTCAAAATGGCAACACACCCCCATTGGGGAATAACATCAAAGATGTTACTTTATAACTAAATCGGTGTGTGTATAAATGTTTAACAACGCTGTAGCAATTCCTTGTATGGCCTCTTCTTTTCAGAAACACAAAACATTAACTCGGATAGAGTAACCGTTAGACTGTTTTAATCACAATTAGTAACAGACATCCAGAGGGTCCTCATTAAGCAACCTAAACACAAGATACAAAGCATGCCTCACATCTGGTCAAAGCAAAAGGGGGGCTCACATCTTATCAAACCTCCCCTCCTAAAGAACCAGCAGTTCCAGCAGTTTGATCATTTCATAACAATACGTGCTACTAATTAGCTCTAAACAAGCTCAGAATGCTTCCCAGTCACCAGAGCTTTTTTTTCTATTAAAAAGTGAAACACACTTTTGTTTGTAATAAAAATTCAATAAAACAGCAAGCGTAATTTTTTTTCAAAAGCAGGTCCAACACCCTGCATAATATAATACCACTTTTTTCCATCACTCTGTTCTTTCTGCTTCAGTAAGTAGAATCCGTTACGCCTCTTTACAGAGGACACTTATTCCATTTGTTGTAATACAAGAACTTTGTTGGCAAGAAATGATGCTGCAAATACTTTATCAGCATGTTTTAAATACACTTTTTAAAAAGCAGATCAACGAATCCAATATTCCACCCAAGGACTACGGCAAGTCTTCTGTTTAGTGAGAAATACCTTTTCTGTCGACCATTCCTTTTTATCAGAGTCACTAAATCACAGTTATGTGCAGTATGCATATAAGGCTATGATTTTTACCAGGTGCTACTGGAAATGGTCTATCACACTGGAATGGAATTAATGATCATGCTTTTAAATCAGTGAAGTCAATATAAGGTATTGACCCTTTGCACCAATGTCACCCACGGCTACTGTACATGTCTGCCATGCACGCCAATTTTGGAGTCAAATTACCATAAAAGTTATGGTAGCGCGTAAACGCCATCACCTAAAATGCGCACAAATTTTTAACAACACACAGGGACACTGACTCCAAAAATGGTGCAACCAAGATTATTGTGAGGGTGATGTCAAGTGAAATGGATCAATAGGAAGAGGTCACTTGGTAGTATACACACTGTACTGGAAACCTTCAGAGAAAGGTTATTGTATTCCCAATACTGTGTTGACTTAGTCTCAAATTACACAAAGTCAACATTCTGTCTGTGTATAGAATATCCTCAAAGGGAAAAAAACAGACAGTGACAGACGTGATCTCTTCCTTTGTTATGAATCAGGATTTCTTGGGCTATGTCCATAAATGGCATCAATGGCTAGGGCTCAAGCTGCAGTGGCAACATTGATGCATGAGCATAACCATCAAGCCATAGCCAGACAAAGCCTCAGTCGCAATCGGTAGTTTTGTCAAAATAAGTTCACGATAAAACACCAAGCCAAACCAAGAGGTGTTTTAGACCATAATATCACAAGAGGTGCGGAACAATTTGATGAAATTATACATTCTTTCTGTCTTCGTACATTTCACCATGATTTCACACGCCTCCAGTTTTTTTCTGGTACAAACATACATAGAGACTCTATGAAACATACCAGTGACACTCATCCTCTGGTATCATAGTCAGATTCCTGTCTAATGCAGTGGTTTTCTGAAAATCCTATTCTTGGTTTGGCATTCTTGGTGCACTAATACTCTCATTAGATCTAGTCACTAGTGCAAATGACTTTTGTTTCCCAACAATGAAAGCCTCGTCCTCACAAATCACCATCTTGTCCAAGACCACAAACATCCTGTTGACAGATTCCAGTGATGCCACTGAACTCTACAAAAAGAACATTTCCAGTCCAAAACAAAATCAAGGACCTGTTAAAATGAAACCAGCAACCCTCAGAAATGAACAATCATTTGCTATAAATCACCAGTCCACTTCAAACCTACAATGTATTTCCCTAATTAATAAAGTAAATCATATTAGTAGCAGTACAATTTTGTAGCATGAATGCAAATAAAGTGTTGGTATATTTAGTATGAGTGACTTATACAAAAAATGTTTAATCTGCTTTAGAAATGGTTCTTTTGTGTGAACATTGATTGAGGGAAAAAAGAAGTGAAACAAGGTCAATTTACCTGTTTGTTTCACTTTCTCTTTGTGTCTCTGCAATTCAAACAAGTTTCTGTTTAGTTTGTTTTTTCCTCTGGTTGTTTGAATGAAACTTGTCTATCGAATACTGTTTAAGGCCTTTGGTCAGTTTGATCCATCCTCAAATGCAAACAAACCTGCTACTAATATGATTCACAGTGTAACATCCTATTAGCCATCACCTAGCTTCTACATTCTAAAACCCCTCAACCACAAAGAATACTATCTGATCATCAACAATGTCAACCAATAATCCAAAAGTAATCAACAAAGCAGTAAGAAATTGCACTCCTTTGGGAAAATCTAAATCATTAAAAACATAGCACTAAGCTGTACAGCGAATTAACAAATCAAAATTGTTTGCTAAATGTGTAAGGTTTCACTTATACAAATTTTGATTTTGATTTTGTCCCCCCCCCCCCCTGATTTTGAATAATGGAAAAGTACAATGGAAATTGATTTATAAACTTTCCATAAAAAACTGACATTTAAATACTTCTTGGGGAGATTAAAACCTTTAAAAAAACATATTAAATTTGTAAAAAAAATGTTGAATCATCTTCATGGAATAAATGTCTAGTTTCCTTGGGAAACAGATAGTATGCATTGCTTTATTTATTGGTATCTAGATTTGTTGATCAGGTAATATTTTTTTTCCTGGTTCAGTTCAGGTTGAAAACAACAGGAAACATTGCCAATAGCGTGACAAATTGTGAACTATTTATACAAACAAAACAACTGGTCTAATTTAAGCCTATATTTACAATCAAATAACTAACTTATTATTCAAATGTTCTGCAATTATGTTATTTTGCACTTGGAGATAACAAGAGATTAATGTGTTTTAGGTTGTTACGTTTAGTACATGTGTCAGCTAACAATCAGAAACAATTACAATAGATTGTGTGTGTGTATGTTAGATAAGAAATAAATATAGTTGGTCTAATAAAATTAAGGTAACAACACTGCAAATATTGCAAACAAAATGGGTTAAACACACAAAACATTATAAATGTAATTTTCATATTCATCAAAAGTAAGAAAAAGTACAAAAATATAACTTATTTGACAATATAAATTAAACTATTCTATATTTTTGTTAGCTGATACACATGTACAATAATAAACTTTGTTGCTGAATTTCTAGACCTGTTTTTGAATAAAATATATCAAATTTTTTCAAGACCTACTCTCTGTGAGTGAAACTTTGCTCCAAGTTTAACATGAAGTTAACATAATTTTTCTAAAAGTGAGAAAGTGTTTAAATGGAGAAGTGAAACAATTTGTTTTTACGCAGGACATCTCAAATCAATTGGTTTGATTGACATGACCTACATGTACATGTGACATTTTGAATGTAACACTTCAACGAAATCTAGAAAAACAAAATCCAAACCGAGGATTGAATTTGTTGTATGTAGGTTATGGCTCCCTTTGGGAAAATATCCTATCATCTGATATCAAGGATACAGGAAAAAAAAAACCACCCTGACTTGATAGTGCAAACTCCTATCTTTCTAGTCCACCTTTGATGGCAGATTAACACAACGCTACCAATTCCTTTGGGTTCAACCAGTCACAGTGGCTCATGTCAACAAAAAGTGTCTTGTTAAAAACAACTGGCTTATACTGCGTATTGAGCAAAAACAATCCAAAATAGTTCCCAAAGGAATTCAGCTTGCTTCAGGTTCCTGTTAGTTATAATTCTTTACAATTCTTCGATTGAAAAGATGTAGAATTTCAAAACATGGGACAGAATTTGTTTTTCCATCCCAAGAAAGCAATGCTCTGAATTAGTTAGATACTTGTTTTTAATGCTGGAATGACATAAATAGTCAAGCGCACAACTTGTCAAATTTCAACAACCAATTAGTGATTGTTTGAAAATGGTAGCATGTCTTGTGGATGAACTTTTGAAGGTTGTACATTACAATACTTTCTAAACCCCCCCCCCCACCCCAAAGAAAAAAAAAACCAAAACAAAACTTGTTTATCATCAAGGATGGACACACTCTTACAACGTTATTTATAGACTTCGTTTCCCTACATTTGTTTATCACGCTATGGCATTTTGTTTTCACTGTCAACAAACATTTACTTTTCCTGTTCATACCTGTTCATACCTGTCGATAACAGGAACACGATTAACAAAGAAACAAATACAATTTCCTGCCACAAAATAACCTTTACAGAAATGGTAAGAAAACATTTTAAAATGTACTTTTGTTTGGTAAATAGTACATTCCCAACAAAGGCTTTTGGATTGAATAATTTGTTTGGTATATATTTTCAAGTACGATTTGAGCTCATGTTTTGTTGACAGTGATCAACCTGAATAGTCTATAGAGTCGTTACATAATACAGTTTCTATGGTGATGGCTAATAGAAGTCTAATGTTTATGATCATTGTTACCTGAACTCCATGACGACCCAGCATTACCAAGCCCAGAGAGAGTATTACCCCACAGGCTCCGGAAGCTGTTGAACGGCGAATACTGCCAGACAATCAAAACAATGATTACATTTTTTATTCTTATTAAACTTTTCCCTGTTTAAAAGACTGTATTGTATACTTGGGTGTGATCCCTGGCTATACAGCAGTTACAGGTTGTATGGCTTCTGACTGGCACCCCCGAACAAAGATATTGACAAAAAAGGGAGATTAGGGATAGATAGCTCAGTTGGTAGAGCGCCAGCACGTTAATCTAGAGGTCGCAGGTTCAAGTCCTGCTCTAGTCAATTTGTCTTTGTTCAACCCCAAATTATTTGAAATTTACCCAGTCAGTTTTTTCGACCACCCAAAATTTGCAATACACAGTAACTTGGTAAGGGTAAGTACCAAAATACTATGTAATACACACACTGCCTGTGTCTACGCTTTGAAACTGGGCACAAAAAGTCATTCAAGTGAGTTTCTACTAAACTGCCTAATAGGAGCGATTCACAATAAAGTGCACCCTCTACAATTTCGCAGTGTACCATGGGGGTAAAGGTTAACAAATTTTTGGTTGTTGTGCTGTTCGTTTATGTTTTTTGTTTGCGGCTTGCATGCAGATAAAGCAGCAAGGCTGTATTAAGGGTATTTACGGCCAGTGAATGTTTTTCAAATATATGTCACCCATTTCAGGGTCCTTAAAGGGAAAGTATACCTTTGGTTTTTGGAATTGTTCAGTTCTCTTAATCCTATATATAAATGTAGATATACAATAAAACTAACCTGTGCAAATTTCATTTCAAAAGATGGTCACGTTTTTGAGATATCGCCGAAAATTTGGAGCGGTTATGTCCATGCATGAAGAATAATCCGTAATCGGAATACACAATCTGAGAAACGTATCTGACAGTAACATTTCTCAGATTCAAATTTTGGGTGATAAAGCTGCTGTACTGTACTAACTAAGTAGGTTTTTATTGCCATTAATTTTAAGAGTGCCAAGGCGGCACCGAGTTGCAAGTTTTTTTTAAAAGTCAACCACTTTCAGGAAAAATGGCTTCTCCAAGATAACATAGGTTCCCAGTGGTGTGAACCCTCAGAACCCTTGCCCCCACCCCCCCTCTTGGCCCCCAACCCCACCAAATGAGATATAAAAATGCACAAATGCATGGTTTGATACATTAAATAGCCCCCTAAATTATGCCTTTGCCTCCGCTTGCCCCCCCCCCCCCCCAATAAAAAAAACCCAAAAACCGCAATAATATAAAAGAACAGTACCGGTAGTGGGATTTCAAAAAAAGGCACAACAAAATAATCAAATCCCAGAACAAATAATAAGCAGGTCTGGATGCCACTTGATTTTAATTATAAGGCTGTCATTCGCTGAATCCAAATAACCAGAAGAACAAAAAAGGAAATAAAGGAACTATTTTATTTTTAGCCAAACTGGAGACAAACAAACCCATGATCAATTCATCACTATTTTGTGAATGAACAAATGA
This sequence comes from Plazaster borealis, assembly GCA_021014325.1. NCBI lineage: Eukaryota > Metazoa > Echinodermata > Asteroidea > Forcipulatida > Labidiasteridae > Plazaster > Plazaster borealis. The sequence continues at coordinate 10,242,074 of CM037457.1, read as the reverse complement.
AGACAAGATGGAGCAAAAGGGGATTTGTAAAACAAATAACAATTGAAAAAATTAACCAATGCTTCAGACATCAAAGACATAATTTTGTTCAGGAGATTATTTTTCAATCTTTTGTAAACAGCATTTTTTCAAGCTTCTTCATCAGCAACATCAGACTGTGCAAGTCTTGCGCGTATCCAAAATGAGAAAATAACTTGAACGAAGACTATACTTATCTGTGATATGTAATCTTCTTTTAAAATTCTATTGATACAAAATTCTTGAATATAAAAATACCCATAGCAATATGTTTCTCATTACTACAATTTCAATTTTTAAATAATACAAATTTTTTGTTAAAATTAACATCGAAACAAAACTAAAACTTGGGACAAGGATGCTTGTCTTTGGGAAACCCCATTTGCCAATCACGACCGAATTTGTGCAACCATTACTCAAGTTTAATGATAACATGAACGTCACTTGGGCAAAATTCTTAATTGTTTAGTAGCCGGAAACAGAGGTCAAGTCTTATTCTCAAGTTTTCTTTGTTGATTTATTAGATTTATTTTACTTTCATATATTTCATGGCCAACTTTTACTTTCCCAACAATATGATATCATTTTTAGAGCCATAAACTTTGTTAAACTAAAGTATTTGAAGAAACAGGTAGGTACAAAAGTAGGAATACTCGCGAGACTTGCAGTCTATATTTACTTACCTGTGACTCCTGGGTGCTTATGTTGGGTGTTCCATCCAGCAGGGAGCTGTTGTTAGAGCTACTTGGATTGCTCCAGATAGACGAGGGAAACAGCTCACTGCTGCTGTTCCAGCTGGTGTTGCTTGGTGGTGAAGCCGGCGCATCTTCAAAGCTCCATGGATTGCTGCTTGCTGAGTAGAAGTTGGTCTGTATGTCAAAGTCAAAGAAATGCATCTTCTATCAAGGAGTGTTCTCTTGAGAATACCTAGCTAAAGTTTTTACAATTCTTGGCTGCTCTTGCGCAAAATATTGTACATTTTAAAGATGCTAGGTCTGATTTTTGGCTGATTTTGACTTAAATTTTAAATAGCTATTTTTAGAGATTTAAGAAAGTTATAAGCTTTCAATTAAGGTATTGCATGAAAAAAACATGCCAATTATAAGTGGTAGTGAATGAAAAACTAGAAATAAATAATTGTTGGGATCCAAACATGATCTCACGTCCATCAGCCATATTAACCGTAATTTGTGCATTTGGTATGGGGTTTTTCATTCTGAAACAGCATCATCTCTCAAATTTCAATCAAAGAAACAATTCTATATAAAAAATAAAACTTCTTTTGGCAAGAATTTGCCCATGCAACTTTAAGAGCTTGGAAATATTATTAAGAAATGCATTGGCTCAAAAAAAAAATAGTACCACTGGCTAATAAGCAAAATCAATCCAAAAGAAGTTTCCACAATTTTTTTCGAGGCGATGATAAGGAATGTAGAGTTTTATGGAGGGGGTTGTCTTGCGTACCACTTGAGAGGGTGCTCGTGGAGACCCTGTCTCAGTTGACCAGCCAGCGTCAGTGTAGCTAGGTCCTGGTTGCCACAGACTATTGGCCGTACTGCTAGGCATGCTAACCCCTAGTCCAAGCCAGTCACCAATCGTACCTGGTACAGAAACAAAACAATTACTTGTATGTCAAAACAAAATGGGGGCAAAATGAATTCTTATTACTACTCCATCGACCCAAGTGGATACTTGAGATGAGCGCAAAATGAAACATGCAACAAAACATACATATAATAACATTTAAAATCCCTACTGAAATACTAATACTAAATAATTAAGACAAATTTAACAAAAATATAAAAGTACAACAACTCTTTTCACACGCATCATTATTTGGCCCTTGGAAAAAAGTAGGAACATTTTATTGAGTAGAAGGGTGAACCTACTTGTACATGTGGTATAAGCTTTAATAGACTTTTCAGGCTATTTAATAGCAATTTTACTGATTTTTCTGAGGGCTGTCAGAAATCACATTAAAGTAGGCAGAGTATCATGTCTGTTTTCATTTATAAATGGTTGTACCCACATGTTTACTAGTAATAGTTGCTTCCTAAAACAACAACAAAACAAAATAACAGCAATGCAGTATTGGTCATAAAAGCACACACGATAGACCTCTCCAAAGTAGTTGTAAAACATTACACTAAAGGCTGCAGAGATCCTGACACATAAAACAACGTAATATATTTTTGAACACTTGGCATTTGGTCAAACGTGTAAGGATGCAAAGGGAAGAAAATAATGAGAAGTAGAGAGTGAAGAATGGGATAAGAAAAGTATTAAGGCATATCTACCTTTGAGTGACTGGGTCCTGGGTGGTTGTACTTCCCTGGGGTTAAACCCTGTCATAGGAGTAGGTGGTATGTCAAAACGCTGCTCCCTTGTGTTCTCCCACATGTTGGGAGGAAAAGCAGTCCCTAAAACAAAAAAGATATATCAATTTCTCATTAAAGACAAGTCACAACAAATACCTTGGAACAATGCTTGAATTTCTTTTTAAGATTCATTTCAATTTCATTTTATTCGCCAGCAAACATTAAACAAATTGCACAATGGTAGGATCTACAAGAGCAAGCAGTACAACAATTTTAAGAAGAATACAAAAATGTTAAAATATTTAGTGAAGTAACTTTGTTTACTCTAAACTGTATAAAAAGTGCTACAATGTACAAATAATTTAAAGAGGTGTTAAATTAAGTGATGAATTAATGAATGGAGTGGATAGAGCCCATAAGAATTAATACAATAACCTAGAGCAGAAACTGGTTTTTTTAATGTAGAATTGTTTGTGTGAAGTAAATTCATTTGTGTGTTCTTTTTGAAACTCCAGTTAACAGAAAAAAACAATTCCAGTCATGTTTTAATATGGGAGTAAAAGAGTGGCGACGAGGTCTTAGATGGCCATTTATAACAGGCAGGGTCTTGGCCGTGCAATACATGGCAAAGCCGAACGCAAGGTACCTTATCGCACCACCACGACCCTGCAAGGTTTTAAGCGGCTGTTTTAAGACTGTCACCACTCTATTCCCAATCATAACAACCTTTCAGTTAAAAACATCAAAGAAACTTTCAAAAATACTAAGCTCGCATCGACTTCGCATTGAATTTCTAGCCATGTTGAGTGCTAAGTAGCTCCTCGTGCAAGTTTTAAACTCTTGAAACTCTTCTCAAAGTGTAAAACTATCGCACGCGTTTCGAACTTGCGCGAGCCAAATATGCTATCTACCAACTTAAATTGGGTCGTTAAACTTGCGGGTTTCACACAATCATCTGGTAGCGCCCTCTTTTGACTCAATAAGGTCAGGTCATGTTTAATCACTTCATACTGTGTTTATATCGCACGTTTAAACATGGCCATGTCATCTCCTCTTGACCAATCAGAATGTATGAAGTCCAAGGTATTTATGAATGATGCTTTAATGGGACTTACCTTGATTGGCAAATGGAAACTTAGAGGATCCTCCATTGAAGCTGTCAGCTGACATTGGCTTTCTCATCTTGGGCTGGGTTGCTGGCAGGACAAACACACCAGGACTAAAACAAAAGAAAAGGAATGGGTGATGGAGAGTGAACAATAGATTCCAGGTTGCTTTGTGATTAGCTTCCTTCAGGGAAAGCAGAGCTGCCTACATTTGCCTCTTGCAATCAGGAAGATTTTGTACGACAATCAGGGACATATTTATGTAGAGGTCATGTGTTCACTATCACCCCCTTTAGTTTTTTGTTCCATTATGTTTTAGTTTTACATTGTTGACTACTGTTTCATGCAAGTTATATTGTATACAAGCTAGTGTTCTCCAACATGAAACAGCAGTTGAGTTATGCAACATCCTGGAGATAGAAAACTGGTGAGTTGGCACTCAATGCCCCTCCTTCAAGCCATTCTTTATCCGATGACTGGAAGAGAACATTGTCCCAACAAGTAATCCAAACTCACGGGTGTCTTTGCGTTTCCCCACATTTTAAATGAACCCCCGAAAGTGATGCTGTTCCCTACACCTTGGACGGGCAACATTTAGAATTACATTCTACGTATTAGGGACAAAGTTTCCATAATCAGGAAGATTTTTTTATTTTCAGGGAACTTGTTGCAGAATCAGGGAGAGTTGACAGCTATGGGGAAGGCAACAGCCACATGAAAAATAGCTTGGCACCTTTTATGCATTTAAGTATCATTATATTAGTAAATGGTTGAAGCATGACACTGAACTTTCATCACAATATATTCTTCTCACACATAAACTAGAGTTAAATGAGTCAGCTTGAAGAGTCTGCTTATTTCACTGATATACAATTGGTATTGGTACACACCTGCTAGGTCCAGTAGATGTAGTGCTGCTAGTATCAGAGGTACTGTCTAGAGTCTCTGGCTGGTTGGTCTGGCCTGGCCAAGGCCAGGTCTTGGTCTTCTGGGACATTCCCTTGCTGCCGATAGCTCCTACCATAAACAAAACAGAAATCTGTGAACATGCGCATGAAATCTGACATTACCTCTGGATAAACAAAAAGAATAGGCATATCACTGTTGCCGTTTCATTTCCAATACAATTAATCATGAGTGCAGTACATATCAACCAAAATCAAATCAAATTAAAAAGGTTAAAATTGAGGGTCAAGTGCTCAACTTGTAATTGAGCGACTCATTCTATTGCCATGAATTTAAAAATGATCCACGTTACTTATTTACGAACTCCTCCTAGACATTCTAGTGCACGCAAGAAGCCAAAGATGAACTCTACAAATATCACACAAGACTTTCTATTTTGCTATTATCAAAGCTGTTACCTGGATGACCAGTGCTATCACCAACAGCAGTAAAAGCAGAAGTCTTCTCTGGCATGGACTTGGTCTTGACCAGCTTGGCTTTCTTCTTTCCTTCCTGGGGAGGAGTCACTTCCAAACTGTTGTTGTTAGCTGCTCCAGCCACAGCCTTGCTGTAGCTGCTAGGCCTGCCGCCAGCAGCACCAGCTGCAGCAGACTCTGGGAACTGACTAGACTTGCTGGAGCTCTTGGATCCTCTACGGCTACCTGAAGGTTGCTCTGGGTGTTTGGCCTGTACAGGGAGCTGACGTCCCTGGCTGCTGGGCATGGGTTTGGCCTGCTCCCACAGAGGAGGAGGAGAATCCTTGTCTACGTCACTGCTTGGGGTGCTGGCAGTCTCACTTGCACCATCAGTAGGTTTTGTAACAACTTCAATAAAGAAGAAAAAACAAAACTTTCTAATAATAATTTCAATTATAACGTGAGAAAAGAAGACCCACTAAATGCATGATAAGTATCTTAGTTTAGGTTGTAATATACCATGTTTAAGTTCATTATCTAGGAAAGCTTTCATCTCACTGTTAGTCAATCATGGGAACATGTATCATGTAGTGTTCCTCATACATTAAAATATTACATAATCAATTCAGCAAAACTCTATAAACAAAAGGCAAATTGTTTCTTACTCATGGAGAAAGTTGTTCAGAAATTTGTTACAAAAATTTTAATATCATCTTTGTTAATGCAGATATTACAAGGAAAGCATCGTGGTGAGCAAGATGTTGTCAGAGCGTCACTGGATTAGCTTCACATACCATGGTCTAGTTTGGTGGTCTTGAGAGCCTTCTTGGTTGCTTTAGCAGCGACCTTAGCGGCGATTGAATGAGGAGATGTCGGTTCCTTGGAGTTCTGCTTGACGCGTCGGCCGGCTTCACTGTGGGGCACGTATGGCAACTCCAGAGTACTGTGGTCCAAGGAATAAACCAAATTACGAGCTCTTTAACAGACAAATACTTTACAAACTTTAAGGTTAATTATAGCCGGACACAAAATTGTTAACAGATATATTAATATTCATGATGATTGTCAGTGTTCAGTTGTGGGGTGTCGTGGCCGAGCGGTTAAGAGCGCCGGATTCAAGCTCTGGTGTTTGATCAGCGGGGTGTGGGTTCGGATCCCGATCGTGACACTTGTGTCCTTGAGCAAGACACTTAACCATAAGCTTCTCTCCACCCAGGGGTAAATGGGTACCTGTGAGGGCAGAGATGGTTCTTGTGATTGATTTAGCCGAGTAGCGCATTAATGTTGCACAGGCTGTATACTCCCCAGGGAGCTGAGATGGTTTAAGGAATGATTTAAGGCCCAGTGACCAGGGGTAATAATGTATGTAAAGCGCATTGAGAGTTCTCCCAGAACTGAAATGCGCTCTATAAGAACGTCATATTATTATTATTATTATTACTACTTGAATGCAGACACTTTTTAGCAGTGTATGCATTAAAAGAGTTGTTACATTTTTATTTACAAAATGTAGTTACAGCCTGACATTTGGACCCCAGCAGAGTCTTTCTTGAAGGCTGAATGGCAACACAACAAAAATAAACAAGTGAAAAGAAATGAAAAGAGAAAGAGGCAGAAAGCACACAGAAAAAGCAAGGGGCGAACTATGAAGAAGAAGACAAGGGGGAGGGTAGAGGGAAGAGGTTGGTTTAACCACAAGAGGTTGGAAACAAAAAGGACAAAATCAAAGTTTGGAAGAGGGAGAACAAATATTTAAAGAGCGAATAAGACAGACTAAAAAGGGAGTTTAAAAAGGAGAAGGCAAGACAAAAAGTTGTTAGTCATTTCCTTCTTGGATGTTCAGACCATGGGGTTGAATGGTCTGGAGGCGCCTTATCCACAGTTTCTCCCTACTCAGACAAACAGTATCTCTGTGGTTACCTAGTGTGCTTTCTGCCTCTCTCTCTCTCTTTTAATTTCTTTCTACTTGACTGCTTCTGTTACACTAGTATACCTGTTTATGTGTGTTGTGTTGTCATTCAGCATTCAAGAAAGACTCAGGTTGAAACATCAGGGCCCAATTTCATAGAGCTGCTTAAGCATGAAATATTGCCATAGGTCCTTTTGGTTAGTAAGCAGTTTGCAACAGCTAATTCTATATCCACATTTTTATTTTATTACTTCAGGCTGTTCCTCTCACCTTGGCCTGCAGACATCTCCATAGAATGCTTGGTCATGTTTGGTATTTTTGCGCGGCTTGGTACGACTCTTGACATCTTCAAACTTGAAGTCGTCTAAACCCATACCTCCCGCCGAGAGTGTCTTGTGTTTCGGCTTTGATGGAGCCCAGGCAGGCTCACCATCAGCTTGGTGGAAAGTCTAAGAGATGGAGAAAAATCCACGATCAAGAAAAGGTTGTTTTGGGTTTTTTCATTTATACATCTCTAACGTCTAGGATTAACATTTTTTTTTTAAGCATTGTTTTGAAGATAACCATAATCCAAGATATTTGAAAACCTTTTTTATAGTTTCCTTGACTTTTATTTCTTCAGATTTATTTTTGTCTTCACAAATCTATAAACAGAAAGTCATACCTGTTTTCCACTTTTGTCCGATGGATCAGATTCAGTGTTGGAGCTCTCAGTGGAGATGGAGGAAGAGTCGTCTCTATCGACACCCTCCCGCATCATCTCCTCCTTACGCTTGCTCCCTGTTGTCTTCTTCTCTGGCTCGTCTCTCCTGTTTGTCGTTGGTTTTGATTTACGCTTGCTATTTTTAGCTAATTTATGCACGCTGGTGTCTAGGTCTAAGTTTTCTGGCTCGTGTCCTTGAGGGTCCTCGAGAGTTGTTGACGAAAGTTCCTCCACGTAGGTTGCGGTATGATACTCTGGGTGTCTGTTATTGTTTTCTCGACTGTTTGGGTAGTCACTCCAATCTGCTTCCGCAGGTCGGCGGCGCGACTTGCTGGACTTGCGGCCTGGAGCGTCACTCGGTGATGGTGTAGCGCTGCTGTTTGGTGTGTTAAAACTGTTGCTTTGTTTAGAGGAGTTGTATGTGCTGCCGTTGACCCAACTGTTGACTTTAACGCGGTCCTTGTCAGGGGACAGTCGCCTTTCTGACTGACTCTTGGGTTCAGAGTGTCGTGTGTTGTTGGCAACAGAGCTGGCGTTTGATGAAGGGGGGGAGGAGGAGCGTCTTTGTCGGAAGGAGAACTTCTCACCAAGACTTGAAAGTACACCGCCAGATGAACTGTCAACACAAAAAACCAAGTTCAGATGAAACGATCGTTAGTTGTTAAATAAAATTCAAAACAACTGGTTTGACTCAAATATCCCCAAACAGTAGCTGCTTGAGACTGAAATTGACATATGAGTAAATTGAGGAAGTAACTACCTCCCCTTACCTCAAGGTAAACAAATTAACACAGTACAGTGAAAAAAGGAAAAGTAACTTTTAGAAAATAAGAAGTCTAAATCTTACCTTGTCTTTGCCCCTCCTCCCCCACTTGCCCCGCCTCCACCTCCTCCAATCTTAATACCAGATGCAATGTTTCTCAGATCAAACCGTTTCAGCTTGCTGACCTCACCGTTCTCCTCAGCACTGACCCGGACAGCCATGGGTTCAGTAAGCCGTAGTGCCTCTAGGTAAGATGCCGTCAAGATCCCCAGGAAAAGAATACCCATAAGGATAACGGAGATGATATAGAGGAGGTGTTCCCACTGTGGGCGGGGCAATGCCGAGGAGCAGATGGATAACATGTGCAGAGGCAAGGTAGCAATTAGGGTGTACTCTAGTTCCTCCTGGCTGTAGGTTAAGACCTTCAACTGACGAGTAATGCGGGACATGGTGAAGTCCGGAGTAAACCTGAGAAACGAGGGAGAGAGAGAGAGATAGAACTATTTAACACTTGTCATTGAGTATACAGACCTTAATCATCTGCCATCTTGATTTCCTCCTCAAATCAATGTAAAGGCAATCTCCAAAATGACAGCTTTGGCAGTGGCTATGGTTGGAATGCCGAAGTCCTATTCTACAACACTGCTGTTGCAGTCAACAGCCATAGCTATTGCCAAAGTCGATTGATTCCAACTTAACTGTAGCTGGAACAGCAAAATGTTCAGATCCCCTCTTGTATAATATACAAATACTGGATGCATATGAGTGCATTGTTGCAGAATATAATCACTAGGTGAAATCTGGACTATTCCATTTCACGAGGCAAAGCCGAGTCGAGTGGAAAAGCCAGATTTAACCGAGTTATTATATTCTGAGACAATGAACGCACGAAATGCATTCAATATTTGTTTTATATAACACATACATAGATCCTTGTCATTTGAATTTGTTCACAATAAACACAAAAAAAACTTAGAAACTCATCCAACCCACACTCTGAAAATTCTGTAAAGAAACTTCTGAACAACATCCATGGACGACTTCATGTAGACACAAACCTTGTGTGCTGTGACACGGCCTTTTTTCAGTGGGTCGAACGGACGGGAACAATTATTTTGGAAACGACGCTGCAAAGTGTCCCAAGCATCCTATATTTATCAATATAGGACTCCTATATTAAATTTTGGAGCGTCCTGCGTCACGGCAGTAAAGACATGGCAAAATAAAGTATGACACACGACACGTGTTCCACCAACCAAATAACAAGGATCTATGTGTGTGGTATATAATGACAGTTAGTGTTCATTATTGCCTTTGCAGGTGGAGAACATGACAAAGACAATAACATAATAATTAACCTTTAGGGGCGTGTCTGAATTGGCGGCTGTGGCTATGACCGCAGCTGTTGCTAAGGGTGTTGTTAACCTATGCTTCAACACATATTCACATGAGAATCAAGCCACAGACGCTGCTACTAATTTGGACACAGCATTATACTGGTCCTTCTGGTGCACTTTAAAAAATAACCCTATTACCTGTGACGTCCAATGTTACTCTTAAAGTACACTTGACATTTCTGTCTTTGATATCATCATTCTTTAAAAAAAAAGGAATCTGCAAACGTAATTTAAAGGTGTAAAGGTTTCCAAAACTTAATTTAAAGATGTAAAGGTTTCCAATTCCCTCAAATAGTAATACTCACGCTATATCCAATCTCTTGGTTTCATTTGGCTCCAGCTCCATGGGCCTACATTGCAACACTCGGAACCCGTAGCCATCGCAGTCATACCCGTTGATTTTAAAAGTTTTAATGTGAATAGGCAACTGCCCTGTATTTTTCAGAGTGAAGGATCGCTTCACCGTAAAGTTTGGGGGAACCCTGGCTTTAGGGGATGATCCTGGATAAGAAGAAAAAAAAAGATTTAGCAGCAAATTAATATTATGTGGAAAATTATATTTGAAAAAAGGAAATTATATTATCATAATTTGTATTTTTGGACAATTACAATCTGATTATTGCACACCACAATCTGAATTACAATACAAATTTAAAAAACTGCATCACATTTAAAACTGCATCACATTTAAAAAGATTTCTGAACAATAAAATGGCATAATGAAGCTGTGAGAATTGTTCAAGTCTATAAGGAAGAAACTGGACTGTTCATATGATAAGAGGATATATGGCTTGTTGACAGGTTTACAGGCCATGCCACACAGAGCAATTTTTACAGGCAACTTGAAGGAAACATTTCGGCAAAGTAAGAGACATTCACTTCGCAGCAACTCACTATTCCCTGGATTGCCTGGAACTGGATTGCCTGTAAATTGCCCCATGTGACATGGGCTTTAGATTTACTGCAGCATGGGAGAAATTGATGGGCAATCAGTAACTACTCACTATCGCAGTCTACTAAATGCGTAGGTTTCAACTCAAAGAGTAGATTGCTGCTAGCGCTGGGGATCTTACTGTTGAACCTCAGCTCCCCTCGTGCCCCTTGTCCCCTGACCATAAACGCATCCAGAATGGTCAGGTTATTCCTAAAAAAAAAGTAACCATCACAGAACAAACTCATGAGTAAGGAACAAGACCACTTGTTAACCGTTCATAGAGGGTACAGTACGTCATTGTTTTGGGAAGCTACGCTCATCCAAAATATTTACTTTCAAGAAAGAAAAAAAATACAAAACCAGTTACAATCTTATTGAAATCAAAGCTCAGATGTTTGAGAAAATGGTGTACAATGGTTACATTCTTTGAACATACATCTTTCTGGCATATACAGAACTCCAATTCAATAAACCTTTTCGACATTCTCAAAGCATCATGGGAAATAACTGAAATGCCCGGATGTGGATGACAAACAAAACTTCGTCGTGTGCGTAATTCGAACGGCGGTTCACGTAAGTTGGCAAGTTTTTCACGATTTTCTTTAATATTTTAAAGAGTTTAGTCGTGATGTTTTCATAGTTGTTTACTCTTAATACAAGAAGTATAATGAGTGGCTGATTTGGTATAAATATAGGTAAATCCGGAGAAATCATTGGGGATCCCCTCGGCCAGTGCTGCGCTGCCAACGAAAGTCACAATAGTTGACGTGCATTGTACATTACGTAAACAGGATGTACCCATACCATGTACCATGTATGACCGGTCTTCCGGTCCTAATGCCAGGTCCTACGCTGTTGCAGCACTGGCCGAGGGGATCCCCAATGATTTCTCCGGATTTACCTATATTTATACCAAATCAGCCACTCATTATACTTCTTGTATTAAGAGTAAACAACTATGAAAACATCACGACTAAACTCTTTAAAATATTAAAGAAAATCGTGAAAAACTTGCCAACTTACGTGAACCGCCGTTCGAATTACGCACACGACGAAGTTTTGTTTGTCATCCACATCCGGGCATTTCAGTTATTTCCCATGATGCTTTGAGAATGTCGAAAAGGTTTATTCAACTCAATTCAATTAAACTTCAATTCAATAATTTATAAGTCATGTTAAAAAGTACATGAAATTCCTTTTCCGTTTGAAAAGTATACATAAAAATACTAAAAACCATCCTATATATTTACAATTAAAAGTGTTTTAAATTATTACAAAATAACAACTACAGAGAGGAGACAGTAACACAATAAAAACCTACAACTAAAATTTAAAACGCAAAAATATAGACTACATACACACACAAGTCCTTCATCATAAATAATCATTTCTTGAACACTGATGCCGATAACCCTGCTAGCAGCCATGGTGATTCTTCAAAGCTTCCTTTAAGTTTTTGTTAGTCGGATTATTGAAACAGACAATACTACAACAACTACAAAACTGATTGAATAAAACTTTGAAACAGAAACATGGTATCACTATCCACCTTAAAATATCTTAATTTGCATAGAAAAAACAGCCGTTGGTTAGCTTTGTTATAAATCTGTTGTGGGTAAAGATGGCTCAATGTATGTTCTAGCACCCTCCACACTTACCTAATGAGAACGAGTGAGATGCGCTCTCGGCCATCGCTGGGTTTAAAGCCGATGGACACAGTAACATTCTGACGTGGTTTGATAGCAAAAGTCAGCGCTGTCCTATTTGGTTTCACACCGAACGTTTCTTCTATCGCACCACATGAAGTATTTTTAAGGCACTTTCCCGGTGAATCCTAAATGATCAATGAAATGAGGAAAGAAACAATCAATCCTGTTCTAAATAACATACAAATATTAGATGCATTTTGAGTGCATTATCGCAGAATATAATCACAAGGTGAAATCTGGGCTGTTCCATTTCATGAGGCAAAGTCGAGTGAAATGGAAAAGCCAGATTTCATCAAGTGAGTATATTCTGCGACAATGCAAAAACAAAGTGTTTTTAATGTTTGCTATAAAAGCTCATCCACCGCACTCTGAAAACTCTAAAAACCCTTCTAAATAATGTGGACGGCTCCATAATGACACCAATCTTGTCCGCCGTGACACAACCTTGCCTTGTTTGGACGAACAAGCGGGAACGGTGATGAGAATTAAGCGTAAAAAAATCAAATTGCCCGTCCTATATTTACAGCAGTCCAATGTCGCGGCAATAAATCATGGCATATCAAAGGACAACATACAACGTATGTTCCACCAATCAAATGACAAGGATCTATGTGTGAGTTATATAACAAAAAATACATTTTTACAGGATGTTTGTGGCACCTACATCTTCTCATCCCATTCAAGTTTTGGGATTACCATCTTACCTTGTCTGTTTTGTTAGCCAAGTAGAAAACACCAGGATCATCTGTTTCTATCAATTCAGGATCAAACCTAACAACAAATAAAATCAACTATAAGTTCATTGGGAATACAAAAAACAACAAGATTGCAAAGAACTGGTGGGAACCAGAACAACCAATATGAACAAAAAGGAATATCGAATATCGCTTTGAGTAAGTTAAACAAAAATGGAATATACAAAGGGTGTGAAAGTCCAAATTTTGTAAACAATTTGAAAATGGTACAGCAGAATGTAAGCGTGACAGGCAGTGCATGCCTTGGACTTTTTTCCTCAAGGGACAAAGAAATTAAAGAGCACCTCCAAATGATAACCCTTCAGGGACCATTCATATATGTAATCATCACCATAAGCTAAGACTTAGTTAATATTGTTGAGCTTTTGACACAATTTTTTCTTGTAAAAGTGTCTGAAAACATTAAATAAAACATTTTTTTTCTTTTTTCAAAACATACAATACTATGTTTACATGGAAAACATTGGAAACATTTCAATTCTGGTAATGACCTTTACTTTAACCTTTTTGTTTGAGTGGGAGTAGGTCAGATCTTGCAGTCGTTTGCAGCCGCAAAGGGCATTTTGGTACATGTTTCCAGGCCGCTATGTCTCTTAAGGGTTAAAATAAATACGTACTGACGCATTCAAACAGACAACAAGGCTGAGGCAATAAGCCTTAGAAAATTATCTCCAGGAGGCTCAATGCCTGGCAAGGACAACTGACATCAGCTCTCCCCTAAAACCAGTCAATCGGGAAATACTTGTAACTAACAAACCTACCTGTCTGACAAAAAATCTAGTACTGATGTTGGTTCCTGATAAAGTGCTATGGGCAGAAGTTGAACTAAAATGAGTGTATCTGATGGATTTAGAATCTGCACCTCAGATATCTGTGGAATCAAACAAATTCACAATTTTATTTGAATGAAAAAAACCCAAAAAACAATAGATAATAGACAGTAACAAAAAGCATTAACATTCAAATTTCTATGTGACAAATAAAACCACAAAAAATTATTAAAAATTTGTCAAGTAAGTATTACTATTTAAAAAGAGTTAACCTCTTTATACTCAAAGTTATACTTTGAGATGATACATTTAATAGATGTTAATTTAATGATAATATAAAGAGATTATACATGTAATTGGGGGGAAAATTAAATTAAATTTATTTAAATTAAATTATCTTCAAGAAAACATATTTTCCATACTCTCATACAAGAAAAAATAATGCAACAAATCAAAAACAAAGTAAAATTACCAATTAATGAAGACAATGTAAGCAGTATAGTAGAAACAGGAGTATGGAGGCTGAGTCAATTCAATTCAATTCAATTCAATTCAATTCAATCAAACATTTTTTCCATACTCTCATACAAGAGAAAATAATGTAACAAATAAAAAACAAAGTAAAATAACCAATTAATGAAGACAATGTAAGCAGTATAGTAGAAACAGGAGTATGGAGGCTGAGTCAATTCAATTCAATTCAATTCAATTAAAGAAAACATTTTTTCCATACTCTCATACAAGGGAAAATAATGTAACAAATCAAAAACAAAGTAAAATAACCAATTAATGAAGACAATGGAAAAACAGTATAGTAGAAATAGTCAAAACTTGTAGAAATCAGCCCTAGGCCAAGACAGACGGCCAAAGAGACAAAAGACTAGACACACACATTGGACTCGGCAGACAAGTATGATTACATGAGGGAAAACTAATAACAAGCAATAGTTATATAGGATTTGAAGCAATATTTAAACAACAAGATAATAGTGATGTCTAAACAATTACAATGTAGACAATAAGAGGCAGCTTAAGGAGAGAAAGCTATGGCACATTATTGAATAAGGACTCTTTTGTATGATGATTTAAAACAGGCTACGGATGGCTGAGACTTAAGTTCTGACAAATCCCTGATAATGTGTTTTTGTTTCAATATTCAATATTCTTCAGAAAAATAAAGTGATGACTTACACTAGCATTTTCTATGTAGGTGAGGGGAAACTCTATCTTGTCCTTGCGTATGAGTCTTGGCCACTCTAAAACGGCTGTAACTGGAATCTCCATATCTTTGACCAAGTTGCTGTTTATCTTCAGTGTTGTATTAAATCTAAAACACACAGTGAGGAGAAATACAGCTTCAAGGACATGTTCAAATTAAAATGTTGCTGTTTGCAGTTACAGCATCCTCTGGCATTTCTAAGTAGAATAACCATGCAAGATGTATATATTGTCAATTACCAAAAGGAATACATTGCAAATCGTGGACGAGCAGTTTAGTGCATCGGACTCAAGTTCTGGTGGCTAAGTTATTTGAGTGTGGGTTTGAATCCTGGTCATGACACTCGTGTCCTTGGGCAAGACACTTAACTGTAATTGCTTCTCTTCACCAAGGGGTAAATGGGTACCTGTGAGGTCAGAGATGGTTCTTGTGATTGATTTAGCTTAGTGCACTACATACTTGTAGCCCGGGCTGTATACTCCCCAGGGAGCTGAGATGGTTTAAGGAATGAAATAAATGGCCCAATGACCAGGGGTAATAATGTTGGAGTGCCTTGAGCGCCACTGAGTGACAGATTTGAGCGCTGTATAACAAGCCACTGTTATTATTATTATTATTAACTATACAGTGTAGCAGGTGTATCAATTGAAGCTGTATTTGTGTTTCATAAAAGAGATTCACTTTTTATAAGCGTTTAGTGAAAACACAGGCAAGAAACCTTTCAAGTTAAAGAGGAAGGAACACTTGATAATTATTTATACTCTATGCTTTCCTTTTTGTGCATCAAGACAAATAAATTGGGCCGCCATCCGTCATGGAAACACTTAAATGAATACTTACATGGTTTTTCCCATCTGCTCAAGACCAAGCCACCTGTTGTGTAGATGGCTATAAAATAGCCTATCAACATCCTGTGTCTCGTCTGGCAATGCTAGGGATGACAGCCACACTTTACCATCTGAAGGAAGATGGGAAGAGGGGGGAAGGAAATCATTGGGCGTGGATTTAGAACCTTAACATAAAACACACAGCAACGTGTAACTTTGAAACACTGAAGGGGTCAACACTTCCGAATCAAACCTCCACTCGCTTAATCATACACTGATGTTTCTGCACGGTCTCTGGTCAGTGGTTCATGCGGTTCATAAATTAAACAGCATAGAGTACACTTAACACAGATCCGTTGACCAACCAGACTGGGGAAAATTTGCCATAACATCCAGCTGACAAGTGTGAACAGACAGTGCAAGTCTCGCGCTTCTTTGAACTTCCGGGACCAAGTTAGTCCACAACCATATTAAGTTTTACGTGTGCGCAGTTCTGTTTCTTCAAATACTTTAGTTTAACCTAGATTATGGCTATAAAAATGATATAATATTGTTGGGAAGGTAGAGTTGAGCCATGAAATGTATGAAAGTAAAATAAATTTAACAAATCATCAAAGAAAACCTGAGAATAAGACTTGACCTCTGTTTCCGGTTACTTGTAAACAATTAAGAATTTTGCCCAACTGTCGTTCATGTTATCATTAAATCTATGTGATGGTCGCACAAATTCAGGCGGGATTGGCAAATGGGTTTTAAAAAAAAAAAACATCCTTGTCCCAAGTGTTAATTTTGTTTTGTTGTTAGTTTTAACAAATTATATAAAACTTGAAATTGTATTTATAACAAACAGCTGTGGGTATTTTTTTTTTCAATAATTTTGTATAAATTATTAGAATTTTAAAAGAAGATTTGACGTCATAGAAAAATATAGTCTTCGTTCAAGTTGTTTTCTTGTTTTCAATAAGTGCAAGACTTGCACAGTCTATGAGAGTATAACACTAACAGTTAGCCAGCTAGTGTTTTAGATGCTTAGGTACATGTAAAACAAAACAAAAAACATTTCTGGAATGATACCTCTGTTGATCTAGCAAACTGACATGATCAAATGAAAGTTTAAGCTTAAGTACTACTGTGCACAAACAAAAAAGTAGAATGTATTCCAGTTTTATATGAAGAATTATACAATTGCAATAATACTCTAATTAGCAAGGATGGTAAATTCATAATTGATGATTAATTCGGCATTAACACTTACTTAATGATTGTGTTGAAAGACCTACGTAACACATCTCTTCATTGTCACAGGCTAACCTGGGATCAAAAACAATCCGTCCAACCTGTGTGCAAAACCAAACAACCAGTAATCAATTTACAAATGTTTGAGACTTAAAGAAAGTCTAATTCCTAAACATAAAGAGAGAAACATTACACAAGTAATTTGGAGAAAAGTATGAAGTTTGGTAAAGTAAAATACACATGACCGATTCTCACAACAGAATTGAACGTTTTTGCAAAGCGTAGTGTTTACGTTTACATTTACAAATAATTTGGAGAAAAGTAAGAAGTTTGGTAAAGTAAAATAAACATGACCGATTCTCACAACAGAATTGAACGTTTTTGCAAAGCGTAGTGTTTACATTTACAGTACTTTACACACATCGATGTATGGTAAACCAAATAGTATAACATAAATATCAACACAATTATAAGTTTGATTCTTGTTTATGTTGGGCAACTTATTCCAAACTGATTAAATTTATAAAAAAAACTACTCACTTTCTGCTTTTTGTGTGGCTCTATTTCAACAACAGGTGTCTTCTTAGGCGGTCTGTGGTGAAATCTTTTATCTGGGGGATCTGGAACAATGCTTTCTAATTTCATGCGGTGACTAAAATTATTTATCAGCGTGATGCCCACTGACTGTGGAGAACCCTGCAATGACAGAAATAAACACATCAGTGTCTGTTTGTTGAATATTATACAAATATTGGATGCATATGACTACAATACAGCAGAATATAATCACTCATTGAGATCTATGTTCCATTTTACTCGGCGAATGCATCCTATATTTGTTTTATATACCTCACACATAGATCCTTGTCTTTGATATTTTTCATACAATTCATAAGTTATTTCAACAAGAAATAATACAAAGTTATGAACGACTTATAATTTATTTCAACAATAACAAATTAGTTGGCTGATAAAGACATAGCTGGAGCTGTTTAAGACCGGTTGGCTAAAGTGCGTTGGGCGATCAAAGCCATACGCGTGTTGGCGCGCAAGCTCACGCACACGCTAATAACGCGTAACGCAATCAATACATACGGTTAGCTGCGAAGCGTCTATATTTATCAATAAAGGACTCCTATATAAAATGTTGAAGTGTCGAAACAGTATACATGGCAAAATAAAGTATGATACGTGACGCGTGTTCCACCAATCAAATGACAAGGATCTATAAGTGCAGTATATAAAAAGAATTATTCAACAAAAATCAGTAAGTACTGGAAATTCAAAGTAACAAATCTACTTTGTATAAAAGTAATAATGTGAGCATACATGCACAAATGCTGTCACAGTTTAGTCACTTTAACTCTCCTACTCTTGGAACAATTTTTCAGAAAGTTGACAAACCATCTGAAACCATTCAACTGCATGGGTTGTGTATGGTGGCACAATAGTGAACAGAACTAAATTTGTACATGTGCATTCAGTTGTAGATGCATTCACCACATGTTACCATATTGCAGGCTGGCATAGTTTGCGTATCATTCAAAACCACAGTGGATGACAATGAATGGTCAGAGAGTAAGAGGGTTACGGAATTTGAGAATATTTTTTTATTCAAGAAAAAGTGATAAGTTTTAGTCTTCTCTCATGACAAAAACAACAAATACCATCATGCGACATTTACGTCATGTGTCTAGGAAAACTCACTGGAAATGCAGGCCTTAGAATGATGGATTCTGGTTTGACAGCGAGGCATCCTTCCACCGTGCGTAGTTTCACTTCTATTGACATACGATTGTGAGGCGTTTCTACCACCACTCCTCCAAAGTATTGGCCCTCGGTGAGTGGAGCCTTCACATCAAGACGTAAGACAGCAAAGTGGTTTTTCTGAATCACCAACTGGGAAGAGGAATCGACAGAGAGGGTCAACTGAAATCGTTTCTTTATTTTAAACCCAAAGGGTAGGGAAATAGAGGAAACTTAAAAGGAATTAGCAACTTGAAACAACAAGAGCCTGTCTTCCCCTCTCCCTTCTATCCAATTAAAAGATAAAAGTACAAAGAAAATACAAATGCGGACAAGATGGGCCCTTTTTGAAACCACGGCTTGGGCTTTGTTTTAGGCTACATCCGCCTAAAGAAAGTGCACGTTATCTAAATAACTGACAGAGCCTAAGCCCAAGCCAAAGCCCAAGCCTAAGCCTAAGCCCAAGCCAAAGCCCAAGCCCAAACTCAAGCCCAAGCCCAAGCCCAAGCCCAAGCCCAAGCCCAAGCCCAAGCCCAAGCCCAAGCCCAAGCCCAAGCCCAAGCCCAAGCCCAAGCCCAAGCCCAAGCCCAAGCCCAAGCCCAAGCCCAAGCCCAAGCCCAAGCCCAAGCCAAAGCCCAAGCCCAAACTCAAGCCCAAGCCCAAGCCCAAGCCAAAGCCCAAGACCAAGCCCAAGCCCAAGACCAAGCCGAAGTTTTTGAAAAGAGCCATAGTCTCAGCCACTAAGGCCTATATTAAATTTGATAATACAATTTTTTACTGATATTCAAATTTATGTTGTTGTCTCTATTTCCCCACTGTTCCTGAGCTGACACTAGAATAGAAATCATGTCAATCCTTCATGCATTGCTAGTGGAAAAGTTGCGACAGGTCACGACTTTCGTGGCGTAACGTGGCCGAGCGTTCGAATGCATTGGACTCAAGTTCTGGTGGTTAAGTCATCAGGGTGTGGGTTCCAATCCTGGTCATGACACTTGTGTCCTTGAGCAAGAGGCTAAACTATATAATTCGCTTCTCTTCACCCAGGGGTAAATGGGGGTACCTGTTGGGGCAGAGATGGTTCTTGTAATTGATTTAGCTTGTTGCACTACATATTTGGGTATGCTCCCAAGGGAGCTGAGATGGTTTAAGGAATCAAATAAATGGCCCAGTGACCAGGGGTAATAATGTTGGAGCATCATTAGTGTCACTGAGTGACGAATTTGAGCATTATATAACAAGCCACTATTATTACCACTAGATCAGATAACCACAGATCATTAGATAAAACTGATCACAATTCCGAATAATACTGTGTATTACAACTTACGTTGTGCATGAGGAAGACATGTTCACAACTTCCTGGACAATTCCACACATCCTGATGCCATGTTCCGACTATTAACCAAGATATGAATGTTTCCATTCTCTAGACACTAACATCCTCCTCATTACTCACCGATCTTCTCTTAATACTGAAAATATCTTCCTTGTTTGTATGGTGTTCAGATTCCACCAGTCCCACACCGAGTACCATTGCTTCACAGTCATCTAGATCACAGCTGAAAGATTGTATGGGTATCTATAGAAGACAAATCAACTCTGTCAAGTCATCTTTAAGAATTGGACATGCACACAATAGTAATTGCATTGATTGTTGTTTTTGCAAAAATAAGAATGCTATAACCTGTCTACAGATTTTACCCAAAATCAGGCATGGTATTTGGTTCTTGGAAAAAAGTAGGAACATTTTATCAAGTACAAGGGCTGACCTATGTTATGCATAGTGTAGGCTTCGATACACTTTTCAGGCTGTCTGATTTTACCAAAGGGGAAAAATCGGAAATCAGACTAAGGTGGGAAGATTATCATGCCTGCTAAATATAAGAGGGAATCTACTGTACCGCATAACACAACACAAATGCACAGTCAACTTTTACGCCAATCATTGAATTGGCTGATTTAGAAGTCTCGTCTACCTACAGGACAATACAGCAAGAAAATAAGTGAAGCTTGAATCTATATCGGCCTGTCTCCAGCAAGTCTTGATTTGTGTTGGACTTTTATAGTCAATAATCATTTTAAAACACTATTACTAACTATCATACACAAATTAAATTCAGCCTGACTGTTGCCGATAAAGTGCATATAATTATTCAGTAATTTTTAAAAAAAAGGTAGATGCAAAAAACCCCCCATCAAGTTTTAGACACAAAAAACAGTACGAAGAGAGACGGTCGAAGTAAACAATGTTTTTAATACAGGTAAATGAACAGTGCTTACATCTATGGGGTTGTTGTTTATTAAAGTGAAGAGCATACTGTTATGGTTTCCTATACTCATGACTCCAAAGTCAAAGCTGATCTCATCGTCACTGTGAATAGAGTACTGCAGCAAGAAACAAATAAAAAGAAAATGGAGGGGAAAATCCAAATCAGTTGTTCTCATATTCCTCTGTGACTAAATTTTACAGATTTCACAATCATGCACAGTATGATATGCTTCAAATCATTACACTATGCTTTTATGCATAACCATTACAGTAGGCAAAAACATGGCTGATTTTGTGACATATTTTCTTCAAACGATAATAGTCTTTATGAATTGACGTCATCATGCCGCCATCTAAAGGTAAAATGATGAAGGTGTAAATGATGAGATTAGGGGTAAACATTGATGTAAAATGATGATGAAACAATGGAAACGTAAACCTTGGTATGCGCGGGGCAGGGGATGGGCCAATGAGCAACCTTCTGTTGATCTCTTACCGAGGGCGCCCTACTCAAATGATGTCATGTGCATAAGGTCTATTCTTGTGAAAAACATTTGGAACAGCAATATTGCTTTATTACCGTTGATTGTGCATGTAAAGTTCCAAAGGGAAATTGGTTCATGATCAACATTTATAATATACATTTTTAGGGGTTGAACGAATGGGATGAAGTCAAAGACTGTCAGCTGTTTGCAGCCACTATGGGTATAATTTGTCGAAATTATTTTTGCAACTGATTTTCAAATCAGTCAGGACTATTAGGGGACACAACAGTTCCTTAAATTTCTTTGGCTCTTTGAATGTTAATCCCACATGACCTGCTCTTGGAAGCTTTACAAATCATTCATGGTCCATATATTCTTGATAAGAAGCATATCATATGTACAGTATTAGGTATCATTACAATAAGTCATTAGTAGAAATTGTACACCAAAATGCCACTCTAGGCAGATGAAATACGAAACAGCTTGATGAAATCAACAACATATTAGCTCATGTAAGACTTGGGGTGATGTATGTGTGTTACCATTAACATCTCGCATGTCATGCAATTCATAAAAGTCTGCAACATCAGGTTAATTTGATACATACTGGAAACACATAAAACTACAAAGGAACAAAGAGAAGATTCCCAACACTAAATTTCAAATTCAACTTACAAAATCTCCATGGATTCTCAACAAATTCTATGTAGCCCTTCTGTTTGGGTGTTTTTTTGTATTACTATTTACAGGTATTGATGACAAAATGTCCATGGATTCTTAACAAATTTTGTTTAGCCCTTCTGTTTTGGTGTGTTATTTTGAAATAGTATTTATAGGTATTGATGTCTTACAAGTGTAGTTTAATGACAATTGGAATTTTTCTGTTTTTATGATGCCAATTTAAATTCTTCTAGCAATGTTCTTGTAAAACCAGACTGAACTGGACCGGGATCCACTCCCGATTTTTGCAAGAACACCTCACATTATGTTTCAAGAATATTTCTTTGCATGAACTTTCTAATGATGTAAGAGACTCAAGACAAGAAAACAATTATATACAGTGAGATTTCACATACCTGTAAGTTGCCTGTGTAGACATGTATTCCCATGGAGAACATAGATGCGTTGGTACCCAGCCTAAGTGTTGTCTCAACGGGTCTTGTGGATGCGTTGGGCGAAAAGATAATGGACAGTGAAGAATCGGTCTCTTGAGGCTTTATAGTGAGGACTTCATCAAACCCAGACACCTACGAGAGACAGTAATATGAATAAGGAGATGACCAACGTTAACAGCTTTAAAAAAATCATAAAGAAATCAACTAAACCTTTTCAAATTGTTACCTTAATTGATTGTTCAGTAGAATATAAGACAGTCCAGGCATGATGCTTTGTATTTGAAAGGGCAAGGGCACCAAGGCATTTTCTCCTTGGCAAAGGGCACCTCTATGAGGAAATTGTAATTTTCTATTGGAACATTTCAAGGGGCACCAAGGCAATGACCAGGCAACAGAGGCAATTGCCTCCGTTGCCTCAGTAAAGTATCAGGCCTGACAGTCCAATACTATACGGTATGGTGACATCTGAACCATCGGTCTCTGATAACAGTGGTATACCTACAATTCCGGCCAAAATGCTTGGGCCACCTGACAGTAAACAAACCCTCCCCCGTCCCCCGCTCAATGTTGTTATCATTTTAGATTTTATTTGTTTAGGATTCTTTTTCCCATTTTACGATTGGATTAAAGTCACAGTGGTTTGGTTCACTATTATTAATCCTGGCCATTTTTAGAATGAGTTTGTCTTGTCATCTGATTCCAGTAGTTGTTCTTGCCTTTCTGTTACTGTTCCATTACATCATTATAGTATCGGAACAGTAACAAAGATTACTTTCTTGTATTGTTGCATGTCAGTTGAAATGTTGGCAGAATAAATCATAGTAATGAGTATAATAATAGTCATAATACTAACCAACCCCGCTGGAGCGGGAGGGCAAGGAGTTATGACCAGGAATGTAGCCCCACGCCAATCATGATGGATTTAGCTGTGCAGGGCTCAATTAACATAATCAAGACAAACCTACCAGTGGTGGGTTTGGTGGCAGTTAGAGTTAAGGTTTTTATCATCGGAGTTTTACCTTTAAAATACTGTGGACCTCTTCTGGAAAGCTGATTTGATGTATAACCAGTGTGAAGTTAAAATAGTTTGTTAGCACCAAGGGTTTGATGACTGATTCTCCAGAGTCTACTAGTTGAGATGATAACTGGAACAGCTTACTCTGTTGGTCACAGCTCAAAGTGCTGAAATGCAAACCACATATGGAATTCATAAATACCTCAAAGAGTTTATGCACTCTGATTGGTTGAAGACTGGTCACGTGGGAGTGTATTAACATGTGATATAAAGACCGGCTCTGTGAATAGCGAATAAATGGTCCCTATACAAGCATCTTGTTGTGTAAAAGTTCTGTATGCACCATGCTTGTTGTTCACGGGAACTATCAAATCAACTGTGGTCTTCGTACGTATTGTTTTTGTGTTTTTTGGCAAGGAGAGATTGTGCCGCGTGCATGCACATATCACGCGTATGCATGAACGCGCAGACAATGTAACAATTTAAGGTAGCTGGTACGCACATGAAACCAACATAATTCAAAGCATAAAGCCGAACACCAACCAAAATATTTATATTTATGGTGCTGTTAATTTTCAAAGCTCATAGTCTGGTTCTTGAAAATATGCATAAAGAGTTAAATATGTGTGAGAGATTAGGTTCCATGCAAAAATTCAGCAGCCTAAAGCATGGCCCTTAAGAAAAAATCGGCATGAGCAAAATCACAATGTCTTATGATTTTTACAGATTTGTTCTTGTTAAATCTATTTATTAATGGCAATAACAGTGTGAGGAGCCAGTCTTCACTGTGTGGTAATGACCTTGGTTGGTGGCTGGCCGCTATTCAGTAAGGTCTTTTAACAGCAGCCAGCCACTAACCCGGTCATTACCACGCAGTGAAGACAAGCTCCTTACACTGTTATTGCCTAAATGTGTCTGTTGTCCTGGTGTTTGTTTTGACACTCTCAGTGAAGAATTTCATAAATTGTATGATTTTTACCTGGATTTAACTTAACTTTCTTACATGCCATCCTTTGGGAAATATAAATATTTATCACAAGCACAACTAATGAGAAACTCTTTTTCTTCCGATTTCTTTGTGAAGTTTAAACTGAAAGAAATTTGACAACTTAATAAATTTGAGGAGAACAAAAGCAAATTTCATGGTTGCACCAGTATCAGGGATAAAATTTGATGAATGAGAAAAATTCCTGAAAATGGCTTGCTGGCCTGGGTTCCCACTTATTCTAGACCCAGAACCTCCCTAGATTTAACAATTCAGGAGGTTTACAGACTCTGTGCATCACCAGAAATACAAAACTACAGGTTTGGACTCAATGTGGAGTTTTTATTTTTCCCTTTGGTAACTGCTTTTCTTTTATCAAGAATATTTGAAGGCTCAAGGAGATTTTGAGAAAATCCTGAAATCAAGAAAAAAACCTTAGAAATTCCATGCCTGCAGTTTTGACTTACCCTTGTAATACATGTGACTGGTAAGGGATCTGCAGTTTGAGATTTTTATCCTTGGTTTTAACAATGATTTTGCCCGACCACAGACGTGATGTGTTCGCCTTGAGGGGGTGAAAGGTGACTTCGGCTATTTTTGTGTGGGTGTCTGATGGCTTGAGAACCTGCGTCTTAAAATCTATCGTTATTGCATTGTTGGCTCTCATTGACGATATGCTCTGTGGGGAAAACAGAATCAAGTTTACTACTGAAATATACCCCTCCTTTTGAGCTCAAAATCATTCCAGAGTTTAAATTGTGTAGACAGTATGCAAGCAATATGATATCATGTGAGTATATCTCATCGATACAGATATTATTCTGTGTTAGATGTGCTTCGTCATTCAAGACAAGATTGTGAAGGTTTGAGTGATCAGCCGTATAATTTGAAAATGCCAGGTGGGTCAAATGTTTTTAGACATTCTAAAAATGGCATTTGGGAAAGGTAGACTTATTCTTGAATATGAAACAATACTTTTCGGCAGGCCTCGCCCAACGGGCTAGTAGACTGTGCATTTTACTTGCACCAGGATGTTTTACTAGCCCACATTTTAATCATAAATGTATCTGTCTGATGTATTCATGGTTGCAATCACAACCAGTTTAGTGGTCAAATAAAGTTACATTCACACACCCTTAAAACTTAATTTTTATAAAATCGTTATTAACAAGAAGGTTAAACAAAATTGTTATAAACAAGTAGGTTACACAAAATTGTTGTTAACAAGTAGGTTGCACAGTTTTTAGTAGCCCACAGGGCAAGTTGAAAAGTGGTGCTTACTAGCCCATAGCAGTTTTTACTACTTCAATGTACGCTGGGCTAGTGTTAAGAGCGAGCCCTTTTAAACAAATTGTTATACCAACCCCATGAGGAACTATAAAAACGAAATCATGCAGCACGCAGAGTTCAACAATAAAACATGTTCAAATTTCAATTGAAAACATCAAATTGTGAATGAGAAGAGAAATGACACTCACCATTATTTGAACACTTTTAGGACTCGTATTGAGAAGGTATAAAGGGAGCACCTTGGGTGCATCTAGCGACCTCAGTGTACCAAAATCTAACATCTCTAATGATGAGTATATCCCTGGAGCTGTGAAAGAGGAAATAAAATAGGAAATATATTAACACTGGATACATCGGGAACTCATCAAATACCTTTGGCAAAATTACATGAACTTAAAGATATTATACAAATATTGAATGCATGCGAGTGCATTGTCGCAGAATATAATCGCTAGGTTAAATCTAGATAATTCCATTTCATGAGGCGAAGCTGAGTGAAATGAAAGAGCCAGATTTCACTGAGTGAGTATGTTCTGCGACAATACACGAACGAAATGCATTTAATATATGTGTTATATAATAACTCACACATAGATCCTTGTCATTTGAACATGTTTAACAACAAACAATAAAATAAACGCGGCAACACGTCAACCCCACACTCCGAAACCTCAGATTGGTTAATAGTTGATATCATAAATTGGTGTAACACGCGTAATGCATCATCTTTTATTTTGCCACGTATTTACTGCCACAACACAACTGCCACAACGGGCCAAATTACATGAACTTTAACTGAATAGAATCAATTTTAATGAGCCAGAACTTGCAGGGAACCGATCATAAACAAAGAGAATTACATAGTATTTTGGCGGACAGTTTTATACAATTGAAAATTGGATTCTGGATTAGGCATGGAAGAGGTTTCAACATTTTCTGTCTAATTTGATACGGAACAGTCAGATTTTCTCATTTTCTCAGGGAAAATCAAACTTGTGGTGGATCTCATTGAGACATTGTGTCACCAAACTCAAGGCGTGTTGAAAACATACACCTGGTCACTTGATGAATCACATAAACTTATCTCTATTTCCAGCTTGTATAGGAAGCAAAAGGTTAATGACCTGCCTCATTTTACATTATGTTAACAGCACTGTGTCAGTCTGTCTGGACATCTTCTGACAGGCTTAAAATGAAGACTTAAACCACCTGTCTGTCATGTCTTGACTCAAGATGGCTTACAGTGGCATTTGTGGATAAAAAACTCCTGAGGCGTGATAATTTTCTTGGGTTAGTTAAAAAAATAAATCTATGTTGATCCATTAAGGCAAAAGCAACACCTGCAACTCCAGTTCAAGCTACAACTTCAATGATATCTTCAAAAATATTGCCCCATCATCATCATTATCACACCATCTAAATTATTGTAGAGCTGCTTAAGCACAAAAAGCTGCTCAGCACAAACAAAATGTCGCTTAACAGAATAAGAATACCAGCCAAAATACCATGTTACGGGTACAATCTTTGACTGGTATCCTGCTTAGTTTTGCTGAGCAGAAAATTGTTAAGCCGATATGAAAATGGGCCCTGGGCTCAGTTTCATGGTCCTGCTTACCATATAATTCTTCACTTATGTTCACCAGTCTCTACTTACAGGATTAGTATCAAATTTCTGGGCTAGCTGTGTAAGCAAAGAATGCTCAACGTGGAGTACGCATGTGCACAATACTGCAAAACTATAAAACATGCTTACTTTCACTGCTACCACATGCATTGTTTTTTTGTTTACAGTAAGCAAAACCATAAAACTGGGCCGTCATATAAGATTTCTATTGTTAAAGGATAGTACAAAATTAGATTGTGAAAGGGCTCTTTTACTTAAATCTTGTTTTTCTAAAATCAACCCATTTTCGGGATAAGTGGTATCTACAACATTTTGTTCATTTAAGTAAGCTTTT
The DNA here is from genome assembly GCA_021014325.1 of Plazaster borealis. Lineage (NCBI taxonomy): Eukaryota > Metazoa > Echinodermata > Asteroidea > Forcipulatida > Labidiasteridae > Plazaster > Plazaster borealis. Next base: position 10,214,186 of record CM037457.1, on the reverse strand, counting down.
TTTCTTCTTCTTTCAAAAAGTTCTTTATCCTTATCCCCATGGAATATGCATGCTATAAACCTTTTAATAATTCATCATATTTTAAACACAAAAGGAATCAAGTTACCTGATGAGACTTCTACTTCTACTGGTAACATGAGCAATTCATTTTCTTCTTCATCCACTCGTCTATTCCTTGTGTGATTAGTCTTGATGCGAATGAATGCTGTGTGATTGCTCTCTACTCGCCCTGTAAAACTCGCCCTCATCACAGATCTTGTTGTATAAGGTGGTATCTCCTGATCATGACAGAAAAGAAACATTGCAAATAATCAGTTACATCAATAAAGGAAATCATCAAATGCGCTTTAAAGAGGGACTCCAAGGTCAAATTAAGTTTTGTGATCAATGCACTCATTTTCCAATAAATGGAGTCCTTATGGAAGTGGGGGAAAAATTACAAGTCTCCAACCTCACGTTAAAATGGTGTAAAATGACGTTTTATTTGATACTTTTTCAGAGCGAAATTTGAAACATGACGTCATCGGACATCAAAAACAAATGAGTCTGTGCATTTCAAAACAAATTTTTCGCCAGTCAAAAGGTCAAACTCAATTTGGCTGATTTTACCCCAAAATTCAAATTTTAAATAGTTATTTTTACAGATTCAAGAAAGTTTTAAGCTTCATTTAAGGTATTGCAAAAAAATCCACCAATAATAAATTCTTTCTGCAAAAATCTGGCAATGCAAGTTTATTGATCTTCTCTTGTATGTTTCATTTGATGTTTCATTTGGTGAGTGAGGCTTCAAATGCGAACTGAAGCAAAATACTGAGGGGGAAGTCACCCCCCCCCCCTCGGTCGCTATGGCGCTGGTTTGATCATTGATTTGACAATCAAGTTACGGGGTTATAGAGTGAAAGAAAAATCTGCTGATGATTTCAACACCAAGCCTGAATGACACAACTAAAATCTGTCACATTTCCTTTCACTCTACAAAGAAATGTCTGAATGAAAAAATAAAAAATAAATAAATCGCATAGATTTGCCTCCTACTTCACACAAATGTGCAGCGATTTTAAGTCAATTTATCATGCGTCACATTGATAACGCCTCATGTTTCTTTGTAAGTCTTTCCTGGTTGTACTTCATGAGAGTGTCTAGAGAGAACGGATATTATATCAAAGAACAGTTTCAAGGGAGAGCACATCCATAGAGATTGCTGCTAAATGTCTGCCAGATCTCCATTTCTTCATCAGAAAATGTTTAAAATGCACACATTGCAAAGTCATAATGATTGGATCTTTGAGTATTAGATTTTAGATGACTGTACAGACAGTTGATCATAATTTATAAATGTGGAGACGTTTTGACAATCAGCACGGTTTCCTGAATTGTTGTTCCTTCAGTCAATATCTCAAAGACATAAATTCTATAACAACAAGTGTTTGCTGAAGTAATGCTTTGTTGCAGTGACTCATAGTAACATTGATAACAGTTGTAATCGTAGTCTAAATGAAGAGCTTGATATCAATTTCTAAATGTGTCAACCTTAGCATTCATCAAATCTGTTTTGCAGATTTTGCTCTCATTCAGAATTTTACTCAGATGAATGAGCTGAACTAATTATCTAAAACAAAACAAAACATCAGGCACACATTGCTTGGTAAAATAAAATAAGGAGCTCTGCTTTGACAGTGCTTTCTTATAATAGTAAAGATTTCTTTATACAGCTCTTAATACTACGGGAGCAATGAACACTGTCTCAAGACTACAATTCCTGTGGGGTATAACGACTACAATGCCGTCAACTAGACCTGCATACATTCAGCGACAGTCAGTACAAATCCCTGGATAAAAATTCTCTTTAGCAACTCCATGGATTTCAGCTGTTTCATAAGTCAGAGAATTAAATGCTAATTTCACACCCAGATTCAGTATCTACTGAACTTTAAAGTAATTCCATTAATGGCATTTATTCCTTCATCCACAACTAATATGATGTCTTCCGTATCAATCTATACATCGTCAACCACTGGTTGTCAATTATTAAAAACATGCATGCATGATATTTGGTCCTTGGTAAAAAGTAGGCAAATTGTATCAAGTACAACGGCTGACCTACATGTACACATGGTGTCGGCTTTAATAGACTTTTCAGGCCTTATTAATAACAGTTTTACTGATTTTTCTGAGGAATTTTTTTCTTCAGAAAACAGACTAAAGTAGGAAAAATATCATGCCTGTTAAAAGAGACGGATGTCGTACTACCTTTAATGAATATCATTTCACATTAAAGGATAATTGTTTTTATGATTGGGGTGAACTGAAACATTACCCCCAATTTATGAAAATTGTAAGATTAATGTGTATTAAATAGATGGCGATCCGTGGTACAGTTTTTCAAAGGACTATTTTTGTTTTATTTTTAGGTCAAAATGTTTTTGTTTGGAAATTGTTGGCTTTTTTTAAAAAGTTTGTTGTCCCATACATACAGTGAAATAAACTATTTTAAACCATCTTTCCTTGAAGTATCTGCAACTTTCCCTGACAAATTTCATCGGTGTTTCTTTAAAAACCAAGTTTGGGTTCCAACTTCCTGTGAGTGTTGGCTCATCAGGTTTGGTTCAAGTTCAAAGAATCAATAGTTGACAAGAGGAACCTGAAACCACAAATCAATGTATTTGGATGTGGATTGCTAACTCACCCATAGGTTCTGCGGAGCCTCTGGTGACCCTGTAGGTAACTCCAGATGTAATTCACCACCACTGGAGTACATCTCTGTTACCTATAAAGGAAACAATATAACATGGAATTGGGTCAGCAGGAATGAGCAATAAACAGTAGCCTACCCCATTAAAAACAAAACAAAACTACTTAAGTATGTAAATTTGAACTTAAATCTGAGGTCAAAGTAAGTCTTGACAAAACACTGAACTTGTAAGTTGATACCACACAGGAAAAAGGAAATCCTTGTAGATTATACACATGTAGCTATATTGTATACAAGCATATGTCCAAGCTCAGTAAGAATTTCCTCATTATTTTCCTTGTTTATATGTGAGTGGAGGGGGGACCAACAAATTTAGTTGGGTAGCACTTATCTGAGGAAGGATTTTAAGACAAATTACAAGCTCAAAATAATACAACCAACACAACTTGTGTCAAGCATTTTAAAGAGGGGCTCCAAAGTCAAATTGAGTTTTTTGATGCACTCATTATCCAATAGATAGAGAGATCATGAAAGTGGGGAGAAAGTTACAAGTCTCTAACCGCACGTTAAAATGGTGCAAAATATCATTTTATTTGATACCGTTTCAGAGCAAAATTTGAAACATGACGTCATTGGACAGCATAAACAAATAGGTCTGTACGTTCCACATTTTCATAAGGACTCTATGTATTGGAAAATGAGTGGATCACAAAGTTGAATTTGTCCTTGGAGCCCCTCTTTAAGAGAATAATTGAAGTATTAATCTTAGAGTGATGTCCCCCAGCCATGTATTTCTAGTGGCAGGATACAATGTACAATTCAGCTAAAATCATCAGGACTCAGTAATCAAACTAGCAATCACTCAGATGCCGTGGGACGTAAGAGTTAACTGATAGTCACATGACTCACAGCGTACACTCCACGTCATCGCTCTGTGATCAGTGTCTAGAATCAAGGGTTGTGTCTCCCCACTAGTTCACTTACCATAAGCCCCGAACTATATGGGTTGTGCATTGTGATGAGAGGCGAGTAGCTCGTGTTGATGGGGACCCTGGCCCCCAAGAAGGGTCTTAATCTGTAAGGATTGGGGACACCAACGCCGAAAACCTGTTCAAAAAGAAAACCGGAATGTTTATCTCTTGACTTAAATCATAAAACTCGTCTGAGAAACGGTACGAAAAACAATTGGAAATAAGCCAAACCACCCACAAAGAAATGAAAATTGCCTGATTGTTTTTCAAGGCCCCGCCCGAAAATAGGAAACAGAGCAGGATTTTAAACAAATCTTCCGGCAAGATAACAGTAAGCCTGTGTCAGTTTGTGTTAAAGCTTGTCTCAACATTGTGAAAGTTCAATGTGCTAGATACAAATGTAAATGGTTCCCTCTTATTATTTTGTATGTCTCACACAGACATCAAACATTACTGTACATGTATATTGTGACTTGGGTTTAAAAACACAGCTTAGATGGGGAAGTTAATTCCACTTTATTCGAGTGTGGACTTAGAACAAGTATATTTAATTCTTCTTATTTAAATGTGGTGGGAATAACAGGTTTATCTGACCTCTAAAAAAATTAGTTTTACTTTTAAGCCATACCTGATATGGACAGGTTCCTGCACTGGTGTGAATAAATATTGTATTTTCTGCATTGCCTGGTACCCTTGGCAGGAATACAATTTCAAATGTTGTATTGCTTCCTGGTGAAACTACCTGAGGATTTTTAGAAACAAAACAAGGAAAAGTGTTAAAATGTTTTAGTTTGTATCATATTTGTCTAAAATCTGCAGCTGACCAGAAAATTTGTGAATTTATGGTCTTTGGAAAAAAGCATGACCACTTTCTCATGTACATACATGGTAGAGGCCTTTAAAGACTTTTCACGCCATTTAATAACATTTGCATGAATTTTCTGAGGGCACACAAAAACAAAAACATCGGAAAACAGATTTAGGTAGGAAGAATACCATGCCTATTACTAGAAAAGATAATACACACTGTTGGTTTTGATACTTTCATTCTGAAAATCATTGTTCGGGAAAAAAAATGTTTGAAAATGTTTAGACATATACGTTGATTCAAAATTTCATGTTGCTATCTGAATCAACATTCCAGGGATGAACATGAAAAATAAGAAAATAGAATTAGCTGTTGCAAACTGCTTATCAACCAAAATGACCTATGGTATAAATGCAAAAAATAGTCAATGGCCTGATGTTTCGACCCTAGCAGAGCCTTTCTAAAAATCCTCATTTAGGCTTCGAGGGTCAAAACGTCAGGCCATTAAAGGGACACGTTGCCTTGGATCGGGCGAGTTGGTCTATCAAAAGCCTTTGTAACCGTTTGTTATAAAATACATATGGTTAGAAAGATGTTGACTCCACAAAATGGCCGACAGTGTTAGTTCACAAAGTAAAAGGAAAACCGCGCAATTTCGATGCATGTTTGTGTGGATCATTGTATTCTACTTTTATAACGTCTTTCTAACCATGCATTTTATAACAAATGGTTACAAACGCTTTTTTGTTGACCAACTCGTCCGATCCAAGGCAACGTGTCCCTTTAACTATTTTTTTGCAACATGAACAATTTTATTTAATAATAATAACAGTTAGTTTTTATATAGCGCTTTTCACGCACGAAAGGCGTCCCAAAGCGCTTCACATTGGGCCTTAAATCATTCCTTAAACCATCTCAGCTCCCTGGGGGAGTATACAGCCTTATTATGCAACAAATGCGCTACTCGGCTAAATCAATCACAAGAACCATCTCTGCCCTCACAGGTACCCATTTACCCCTGGGTGGAGAGAAGCTTATGGTTAAGTGTCTTGCTCAAGGACACAAGTGTCACGACTGAGATTCGAACCCACACTCTGCTGATCAAACACCAGAGCTTGAATCCGGTGCTCTTAACCGCGTGGCCACGACACCCCTGTGATAAAAGTTCCCTCGTTGTGTGGAGATAAAGCCAATAGAATTGCAAGATGTGAAATGGTAGAGGTTTACAGACTCTCAACGTCATTTCAAATAGATATCTGAAGGTTCAGTCACAACAAGAGCCAAGTCTTTCATCTCTGTGATGGCCATTTTGCATCTTTCAAGAAAATCTGAAGGTGCAGGGAGACCAATGAAAAATCCTGAAATCAGGAAAATCCTGATAAATCACATGCCTGACATTCACAACCAGTTCCATTTAATTGTACTGACAGAAGGATAAAAAGCCTACCCATTAATAATAAACAATACAACTGATAACAAACTAAACAATGTGTTGTGTCCTTCCCCAGATTGACTTCTCGTACTAGCATGCTCCCTTCAAAAACTCATTTTTCATTTCCCCCATGATAATAATTCAGCTGTTCTCCATGTTCGTCTAGTTGCCCTCCTGTCATCATCTACTTTGTACTCTGCTATTCTGTATGTTTCTTAGGCTAGGCCTATGTTTCTTGCTTTTTTTTCTATTTCAGTTTTATAGTTCTTGGATTGTATTTTGTTGTGATTATTTGTATTGTTGTGGTCGAATAAATAATAATAATTATGATAAGCGCAAAATAATGTACATGTATTCTCTACATGCATTATGCAGCAGGAACAAGGTTTGCAGAAAACATTGGTTGTCTTTTCCTTATGTTTTTAGAGACTTGCTCTAAGTGCATACTGTGGATACATAACTGGCCTCTATCTACATGTAAAATTGAGTCTGACTGCTCGTTAATAAGATTGTCTCCTAGAGCTGCAATTGCACTTTCCTTAGCGGAAAATAAATCAAATAAACTGAAGGTATTCAGAGGACAGTGTATTATTATAGCCAGATCATGATATGTAAAAATATGTATTCCTCGGGAGTTATATTTTCATAGATCCATATTAACGAAAGGTTAATTTCACACCCTTGGAAAAAAAAACTAAAAAGAGATAACGATTTCCTCACTTTACACCAAAAAAGGTGCAGGGTTTTGAGTTACAAATTTATCAAAATCATTGGCTCTAAGCATTGTGAATACTTCATGCGAGTCGTTATCTTTGACGACGTATTTTTGTTTAAACTTTGAACAGGAAAAAACACACGACCCTCTACGTAACAAAAGCAAACTGAAGTCTCAAAAGAGTCATAATGTCAACAGCTTATTTACAAGTAGTCGATTGATTTATTGCTTACATGAAAATACACATCTTTACTTTATGTGTGTGTAAAGTGGAACTTTGTTAACTAATGTGGGCCCAACTTCATAGAGCTGCTTAAGCAGAAAATATTGCTTAACAGTTTTCTGATAAGCACAATTGTGTTGTGCTTAGCTACTTTTTGTGCTAAAGCAGCTATATGAAATTGGGCCCTGGCAGTTAAAGTATTCACAGAAAAATTGTTGTTGTTTTTCCTTGAAGGAGGGCAGAGAGGGAGAAGGAGATATTTTATCAACTGAATCAGTAGTTGATCAAGATTTGACCGGTGAGAAGGTTGACCTTTAAAATCATCATGCACTTTAAAGGTAGGGTCATAGATTGTTTATCAACGTAAAGCTTATTTAATATAGGCAAAATAATAAAGAAAGATACAATGAAAATCACATGTGAAAGTTTCAGCTGATTACAGTGTCTACTTGCTGAGAAAACAGAAAAAAACTGTCACTGTATTTTCACAAGAACATTGAATCCATCCACGTTTAGCGAGGTGACAGCTGGTACCAACCGCATCTCTGGCCGCAGCATTCACAAACACACACCAACCCTCAGAAATCTGAGAAACGATTCATGCATGAATCATTCTAAAATTCAAATGTTTTGGGGTGAAAAATTATCCAACCCATATTACTTTGAAGGGAATCCTTTATCAGAAATAGTTTATTCTATAAACAGCTGCAGTGCTTCTCACCAATTAAGTTTTTATGGTAATTAATTTTTGGAGTATTTACCAATTTATGACCCTACCTTTATGTATGGAGGAAAAAGATTACAGGAGTTTAATGGTTTAACCTGTTGAATTAAGGCATAACATTGAAGGCTTAACCATTTTCATTTAGTGTTTCTATAGATATCTTAAGTACATGAGGAATCATCACCTCTCCATACTGCATACCAGACAATGTTTGCATGAAAATCACTAACTGTACTTTATGTAGTACAGCCCATAATTAGAAACAGTCTTGGCTTTTGTTCCAAACTGTAAACACAACGGGTCATTAAGCACAGTGCAGCAAATGGACAGGTAATTACCATAACTATGTATAATTTATGTGTGTTTTCATTTTCAAATTATCCTTGTACTGACAATTATCTGCAACCAGGCAATTGAGAATAACATTTTATCACTGGTATCAGATACCAAACAGTTTGTAATGAAACCACTGTGTTAAAGGGTCACAAGTACAAGGAGCGTGCAGCAGACAGGATACCATGGTGGGGTGGTGGATGGGGGTGTCTGGGTGACACAATATTGACACATCTTTATATTGAAGGGATTTATGTGCACAATTCTCCGACTTTCCTTTACACCTACAAATAGATGGACTCTGGACCTGAAGCTCAATGGGTTTCAGCATCAATGTTTGTTTTGCATCAACTATTATTGTGTTGACATTTTGGTACCTTGACCTTGTTTTCTTTTCTTTGTCAACTATTTTGTGCAGGTACTAAGTGTTGGGCACCCTGCTTTCAAGCATGATGTCTGAGCAAAGCAACGGGAAACACGAGTCTGTGAATGATCTTTCAGAAGTAAAACGTAAAAGATTTCAAAACAAAAGCCGAGTTGAAATGTTACCTTGTCCTGAAAGAACGAACAATGAAAATGCGGCGTACTCCCCGATATAGAAAGCATTCGCAATGTGTTTTCTGGATGTGGATTGAAAACTCTCACCATCGCTATTTCAGGCATACCAATAGCACTGCAACAAAATCAAGAGATAAATATTTGATCAGAATACAATCAATAATGCAGGCTTGGCCTTAGTAGAGACTGTTCTCGTCAGAACATTTACCTATGGGTTATCGGATCGTCATCACAAGCTTTTCAGGACAGTTCTAGAGGATCCTTGGAGTGCATATCACTCTGCACTAATGACGTCGCTTTTGCTCAAAATACCAGGCTTCAGTTCACCACTTAAGCGATCACCGCATATCGACGCACCAAACTGCACTAGTAGTATGGTCAGTACGCGCAAGTAAACATAAAACTTGGACATATGCGCGCGTATGTTAGTGAAATTTGACATGTTTGTCTGAGATACGGGTATTTAGCTTCTAATTAAGCATTTGTGCAGAGTGCTGATGTTGTAGCTTCTTGTACAGTGAAATACATTTTAGTGATGAGCCAGTGAAGTTATCGGTGGAGTATTTGTGAGCGAATTGAGCACTGGTGTTGTTAATTAAGCACAAAATTAAGCACTCACAACTAATATCAATTATAATTTGTTATAGGCACAAAACACCCTGCAAAAATGAAACATTTCCTCTTTCATGTAACATTTAGATGTTTTAAGGTGGGGGAGGAGAAGAAAAAAAACTTAACTTAATACACTGTTTATATTTTGATTCACTTTGATTTATTTATTATCCATGAAAACTTGGAATTTAAACCAGAAAAAAAAAAAAATGAAATTGGGAATGGAAATCTGCACTGGTGATCAAAACAAACACAACTAATTATACAGTTTTCTCAAAAAAAATATGAATGCATTGTGTGGAAAAAAAAAGTAAGCACAACATGAACAGTATAGGCTGTGCAAGTATCGCATGTGTTCAAACGTTTGGACCAATTTTATTTAGTACATGTCTTTGTTTAACAGTTTTGTTAAAACAATCTACGAGGAAAACAAAGGTTCCAAAAAGTGTTTGAATACAATTGATGAATACACAAGTACATGTACATGGTCTAATGCAATAACACTTGAAGAGGCGAGTTCTAGTTTTTCTTGAATACTAGAGATTTGGAATAAATGTACAATCCCTTACAAGTTCACGATTGATTGGCTACTGAAATAGTTCAAAGTGGCTTTAACAAGTTTGGCTTCCTGTCAAATTGCTCTGATTAACTGGTTAAAAAGCGCCATAAAGAGAGAGACAAGTCCTAAACAGGTGATTGTTAAACCCTTCTGCTTTCAATTACAAACATTTACACAGAACGACATATTTGAGCAAACTGAGTCACCACGGAAACCAGTTCAAAACCTGTATGAATCATATACTATAGAGAGATACATGTAAGTACACGTGTGCTTGTGATAATACATACTAATTTATCGTTACTCGCACTCAGAAAGTTTTTGTAGTTTTTATTTATCACACTGTGGTGACAATTTGTGATTTCAATTCCAGCTGGTGATCCATTTTACATGTAGTTTGAAAAGTAAAGTATTCCTCATCTCTTCTTTACACTTGAAAATGAAAGAATTTTTTTAAAAACTTCATCAAACGTGTAGTTTCACACTAATTTTTATGCATTTCACACTGTAGCAGGCTTTTCAATAGCACTCCCTACAAATGACATTACTTTTGCTAAAACCTGGCTGTCAGACAAACATTCCACCACTTATGCGATCACCGCATCATCTACGCGCCAAACTGCACTTGTAGTAGTCAGTACACGTGAGTACACAGTAAACTTGGACATGTATGCGCACGCATGGTAGAGAAATTTGACACGTTTGTCCGAGATCTGGGTACTTAGCTTCTATTTTTAGCATTAGTGTGGAGTGCTATTACAATTCATTCTTCTTGAAGAGAAATTGACAATGGTGTATGCTCACAAAGTTCAAAATAACCATACAAGGTTGTTTTCAAGGAAAACACCAGTTCCATACATTGCCACTTTCACTCCCAAGCCCTTGTTTCAATTCAGGAATTTAATTTGAAATTCAGGAAAGCAAACTCAAGATTATAGGGCAGTATGTAACAACAGATTCATCTACAAACACAAAATCATACTTACTGTTCCCCAAAATCTAACATTGGTGGCTGTAAACTCAAGTCTAGGCTCCATTGCTTGTAAAGGCCTAGACCCAATGTTTTAACGGAACTGAAAGGGAAGGGAAAAAGGAAATTAACGTTACTTTTTTGGGGTAATTATATATATATATACATTTTAGATTTGATTGTACACGTATGATGAATGGTGAGCAATGTGCCTTCCGAGCCCTGCAGAAAAAATCACAGGTTACTCAAGTGGGATTTGAACCAATGATCCAAGCATTCTATAGCAGATGTCTTAACCTCTGGACCAACGAGTGTGGTTACCAGAGGCAGGGTTTGCCCTGAACTTTTTAAATAACTAGCCAGCAGGACCAGTTAACATGTCATTTCGCTGGTAGACCAGCTTTTTCACTGGTCCATATTTTGGGGTTTTCTTTCAACATTGTCATTTCCATGGAACTTGTAATTTGAACTAAATATGAACAATCAGTGATTTACATGTAGTACTGGCATGCAATAAACAAGCCAGCCGAACTAGATGGAGAGAATTTTGACTGGTCCTCTGGTGTTTTAACTGGCGTTCGGCTAGCCGACCACTGTTAAGGGAGAACAATGCCACAGGCCTCTTCGAATCATTTAGCAGCAGGTACAGCGTCAATTGAATAAGAGATGTAATAATTGCATCAGGGATAAAGATAATTGAAAAAAAAATAGTTGAACTTGAGTAATTTGATAATGCACAATAAGTCTCATAAAATGTATATGTATCAAACACTTTGTTGAAAACCTTGATAACAGATAATGGTGCATTTGTACTTGTACTTTTCTATTCTATTCACGGTATCTTTTCATACACTGCAAGTTCATTTGCGTAATTCCAGAGGAAATAACCTCAGGATTGGTTTACATCAAACCACAACATAAAATTAAGTTCAGTTCAAAGTGTTTATTTAATTGATTTAAAACAATACCAGAGAGTGTGTATTAATTTGAACACATTAGAAGCCAGATCAAATGATAGGGTTTCCTGAATGGGTCAACCAGTATTTACATCATAAGGGGCCAATTCCGAAAAATCAATGTTTTAAAATGTCGATCTTTTTTCGGAAATTGTTTCGACCCACCCATCCCAAATGTTGATTTCTTTTAATATCGACTGACTAGTTAATACCCTATACACTGAAGAACAAAGTAATGCCTTTACAGATATTTTTAAAACAAATGTTCTCCCAGCTCAGGAGTTTTCAATGGCTTTGCAAAGGAACTGTACAGACAGTTCTTCTATTGTTTAAATTGAAAACTGAATTTTGATTTTCAGTTATTTCTTTTGTTCCACCAACCAACACTTTCGGGGGAAAATATCAATTTTGTTTAACATTAATTATTCTGAATGGCCCCTAACAGGTTAAGTTTGACTGATTAAAGATTACTGTTAAACCTCTACTAAATTAAATAAGATGGTAGAACAAGTTCTGGAAGATCTCAGGTCGCTTCCAAATTTGTGGCTACAGCTACAAATACGGCTACGACTGTTACAAAGTGTGTTGCTCAGGATGTAGCCACCGATTTGGACACGGCCTACACCTCCACAGAATCTTCAATATTTGATTCAGAAACTGCGTATTTGTAAATTATCTCTCTTGACTCCAATAAAAAAAACAAAAAAACTTTATCAATGTGGAACTATTCAATTTGCGGTATCTCTCTTAACGCCAATAAAAAAACAAAAAAACTTTATCAATGTGGAACTATTCAATTTGCGGTAACACCATATATCTTCTTTTGCTGTGTAGATTGTTCTTGAGCTGTTTATTCTACTCCCGTGGAGTAGATTTTGCTGAAAAGAACTGTCCTGCTTAGTAAGTACTACCTGGGGAGATAGGAAATCAGCCAGGACTACTACTTTCACTTTGTGGATCACTGTGGAACAACTAGTTAGTACTGTACCAGGAAAAGTCACTGTGGATCACTGTGGAACAACTAGTTAGTACTGTACCAGGAAAAGTCGCAGTAAAATGATTTCATTTTCGAAAATAGGTGGTTTTTTTACATGCAGACTTCAGACTGGTTAAAACTGTTTAAATACAAATAACTTTTTCACACCTTAAATTAATCAACTTTGGTTTATAATTCATCATCACATAATGAATAAACCGTCAATATTCAGCTACACTCGGCCTCCTTCAAGTCCATCAGTCCACAAATAGATTTTTAAAATTTTATTATTACGCTCTAACAAAAAGAGCATGGTACAAGGGTGTTAACTGTTTGTACTAAACACGGTGAAAATTAGCATAAAAGCACTGTGTGACCCAATTCCAGGGCTGGTAAAACAACTACCTCTAAGTCACATTATGAAAACATGAGAGCAAACCCATTGTACACGAATACAAATATTAATTTCATAATGCTTTCTTAATAACAACACAACAATATCAAGCTAAGATGTGTTTTCTCAAATACCACATTGTATATAAAACCCATGATACTAAAAAAAGTACGTGATGGCTTCGAATGAAATGAGCACGCCCCCATTAAGATGATAAATTACTCCTAGGTACACTGTGTGAATGATGATGGTTGTAGTAGTAAATGCTTCTAATCAGAAGCCCTTGGTGATCAACGCCAAAAATCAATTTCCTATTGTTTAGAGTCTAAGCATCCACGGGAGCTGAGTTCTCACAGGGTTTTTTCCCTATACTTGAAATGATATGCTATAGTGCAGACTGGTCATAATATTAACTGCATATTGTGATAATGAAAGGTTTTGTGTGGTGTTGAATGCTCACTACTCGGCCCTTAAAAATATTAAGCATATTAAAACAACTATTTTTTTGTAAGTTATCTGTACATACATGTACATGTATCAGTTTTTTTGCTATTAATGTACATATGTACATGTACATGTGTACAGTTTTTCTTTTAAATAAATACAGCAGATTTCTAACTTAAACAACAGTTGCTGTTCTTTATTTTATTTGCTCTGCAACTCACATGAAAACAAGCATCATAAAATTCTTTCTCAGTTGTTTACCTTTCAACATAAAAACCCTAATTGGAAAAAAAATTGGGTTAGAAGATTCAACAAAACATGAGTGTTGCTTTCAGCGCAGAGGAGTATTTGTGTAGTTTGCTGCATTGAGCACACACCACATTGTACAGCATAAGATTTAAAATGAAAATAGCGTTATACAAATTGAACAACTACTTCATGGCATACAGTAACCATGCACATGTTTAATAACGCTTGGTTTTTATATCATTGGTACCTTGAGTAAAATAAAAACACTCAAAGAAAATGTTCACACTGCATTAGCGTGCAGTCATGGAAACTTATGGACAGACCAGATGATACTGAGGGTTTGTTATACCATGGTTAAAGCTATTCTGGTTCAGACTTGGCATTGGCAGTTCCAATCAATAAGCCAACACAACAAAAACACTCAAAGGAAAGTATTAAATGACAGGTTATAATTATAAGTTATAAACATATCATATTTCATTTAAACTGCATTAGAGCGCAGTCATGGCAACCAATGGACAGATCACACTGAAAGTAATGTATACCATGGTTACACAGTTTAGTAATATGGTTTAGACTTTGACATTGGCAGTTCCCCCTCTATTAGCCAACACCTTGAAGCGAAGAATAGGCAATTGTTGCATCCATGACAACACAATCCCGTCTGACGTGTTGCCTCATCGAGAGCCGCCCAACACATGTAGGTCCCTGATTGGCTGACAGCTCAATGGCCACCATCTCATAATTGACCTGGCTGATTTTCCAAGGGACTTCAAGAATAACCGATCAACCATGCAACACTTCCAAAATGATAATTTCATAAACGATTACTATCTCTCTGATGAAAACTTTAGCACAGGGTAATTATTTACCTCTAATTATGATCTGCCAACATAAATGCACGCATGTACTATAACAAACTTAATGGCTGTAATTGCTACCAATTCAGTTTAGAATTTACAATGGTGATTACATTTTCTGGCAAATTGTATTGGCCTATAATTTAACTGATCTGTTTTCCCTGAAGAAAAGATTACACATGTACACCGATATTCTGAAAAATTGTGCTTCTTTGAAGCTACATAATAGAAACTGGAAATGCATTATACAAAAATATAGACATACACGTATCATACACTACATGTATGATGTGTATCATAGAGCTATATAGCTCTATGATGTGTATTTATTACCTAACACACAAGAAAACTCACATACATGTACATGTAATCATGATTACAAACTGGGATGTTGATATCAACAAATAATATTAATATCATTACTCAAATAAGCGAGCAAATGTAAACAAAAGCCATTGGGTTAAAAGGGCATAGGTTTCACACTGTGTGTGCTTTGAACACAGACTTCCTATTGATTTTAATTTGCTCTTCAAAAAGATGACAGTCACAACATGTAGTGCAATAAATCCATTCACATAACCTGTGCATACATATGACACTGGAAAATATACACAAGACTAAATACTACTTAATGTGTGTGCATTCCTCTTTCTGAGTTTCTGCAGAAAGAGACTCAAAAATGAAATTGGAATCAAATCAAACATACTATAATTTTCAATGGCAAATTCAGTTCAGAGTCATCACAGATACAAAAAAAACCCAGAGTTCTGTTATACCGTTGCGGATATTTTTGACTGGACAACCGGACCATTTGGCAAGGTGATTCAGCAGGTCCGACGCCGTTTCAACCAGCAATAGCCATCGGTAGTTTGGAGACCTGAGTGCTTAGATTTTATTTGTAAAGTTTTTATTGTGACCCGAGTGGTAGACAAAAAACCAAGCATTTTATCATCTTCGGCATCTCTGAAGGAGCGGTATTATTTACAACTGTGATCCTATTTTACGTCCGCTGCTTAGGTCTGCTGAGCACGTGCACCAATCACGTGCACCCACAATAGAGCCAACCAAAAGCTTGTCGGCAAATTGAAAACCACTAACAAGTTATTTTTAGCCTTCTGACAGATTTTGTTCCCCAGATAAAAAATATCATTCAATTAGTCCTCCGACAATGACAACTAAACTAAATTGTTTTGCAGAGAAAAATAGAGTGATAAATGCAGCAAAAACGAAAGGGAACATTTTTTATTTTTTTGTTTGGAACAAAACATGAACACTGTCTGCGACTATTTTGTCAGCTCTAGACCAATCCTGTACCCATAATCCTTTAAGTATCTTTAGCCCTGCAGTTGTTTTCATTTTAATTTCAAAGTAATAAATGCCATCTGCTGCATCCTTTTATTAATGATATCTCACATGTCCTCGACAATTATTTCACATTTTGAAGAAAAAAAAGCACTCAGAAAAATCAACCTTAAAGGCACTGGACACGTTTGGTAATTGTCAAAGACCAGTATTCTCACTTGGTGTATCCCAACATATGCATAAAATAATAAACCTGTGAAAAGTTGGGCTCAATTGGCCATCGAAGTTGCAAGAAAATAATGAAAGAAAAAACACCCTTGTTGCACAAATTTGTGTGCTTTCAGATGCCTAAAAAAGGCTTCAGGCCTGAAGGGTTTTTGTCAGATTCAAATATTTTAGTGAGAAATTATCTCTTTCTCAAAAACTACGTTACTTCAGAGGGAGTCGTTTCTCACAATGTACCATTATACCATCAACAGCTCTCCGTTGCTCCTTACAAAGTAAGTTTTTATGCTAATATATATATATTTTGAGTAATTACCAAACGTGTCCAGTGCCTTTAAACCTGCAGTCTGTGGGAGTTTGTGTAGTACAAGTTCTTCGCTATAAAGCAAGTCAATATGAACTATCATTGAGAGAACCCCCATAATTATCAATCAAATCTTTGCATTTGCATTCATTTTCCATTAAAAACAATTTGTTTTCATATATTTGAGAGGTTTCGCAAGTCTACTGATACAGATACGGATAAGTCGACACTTTGTGTAATGTGATGCGTAACCGCGGCATCCACATTTTGCATGCACGTTAGCAATGGATACGGGAGTTCTTACACGGATACCCTTTTGCTGATTTTAGTTGCATTTTTGCCTTATGGTGTCATTTATAATAGAAATGTATAAGTCATTTGCCAAAAATTGAGAAAAATGCAGTTTAAACAGGGTCTCTATTTCACCATGCTTGTTGGAAACTTTCTTTACACATGTTTAACGTTTGGGTCCGAAAATGAAAATACTACTCAATCAACCTCTCTAACATAAGAAGAACATATACAAATTTTTCCGATACAAATATGAAGGTAAACTTACAATTTCTGATTAGAGAAGAGAGATTAGCGAAATCAAAATGTATATCCCCTACAACTCACCCCCCCCCTTCCCCCAAACAATTTTTAAATCAAATTCACACTCAACTCAAAGACCACAAATTTGAAAGGGAAAAAAACAGAATTCCGGTTTAAACCGGAAGATTCTCATGCCTGATATGTATCCGTACGTTTTCAAAACCTCTCTATTGAAAACAGTAAGTGAAAAATACTTGAGGTGATCCCCGAATGATTGATCATTCAAATCAGTGGGAAAAAGGAAGTTGACACGTTTGACAGTACATGCAGAACAGTCAGATTACAAACGAAACGTATACGTGCATTATGTACAATAAAACACTTCCTTGGGTTAACATGCACTTACTTCTCAAACAAGTGCTTAGCTTTGCCTGCAATAATATGTCATGTTGTAATTATTACAGGCAATGTATGCATTCACAAATTATTTGACCCATGACACTGCCAACTGGTAAAAGTTCAAAGGGCAGATGAATGCACTGGTCCATTGAAGGAACCAGGCATCTAATATTTTGAGCAGATGTCGGTGTATAACTTTGATGAAGGTTCAAGAAGAGGTTAAATGGATAATCTGTTATCATTTATACACTTGTATCTAGTCATTTCACCATACTTTTAGCAATTCTCCTTTAAAGAAAAACTGTAGTGGTAATTTGTACACATGTATGTTAATGAGCTCACCCACCAGAAAATGCCCATTACCATAATTACTGTAAGTCATAGGGAGTGTCATCTACAATAAGAAGCGATATGCAAAGAAAACAACTTGTCAATGTGATTTCTTGTTTTGTTTTATGGTAAATCTGGACACCAAGGTGCCAAATCTAACATAATAATGCTTTAAAACAAAAATGTAGTACATCACAATATTCCCTGGTCCTTATCATAATGTATAGATCTAATAATCGTTGTGCATGCAAATTTAGTTACCGTTATTTTCAGTTTTTAATCGCAGCACCCACAAATTAATTTATTCAGATGTTGATGTGTGAGCCGCATCGCTAAATAAGCCGCTTCAAAACACTGACTTTTTGCAGCATCAAACACACCTGACTTTTTGAATCCCAAGGAAAAGTGTGATGAATTTGACGGTCTTGATTTTAGTCAAAACTGTCCACATGTTTACAAAAGAGCCACAAAGCCTTAACTTCCTGCAGGCACGATTTGTACATAGCTCAAAGGAAGAAAACATTAAATCTTATGAAATTAAATGGAGACACTAAATGAAAACATTAAAAACAAAATTAAGCTAGCAGGGACTTATTTTTTATCAACACTTGATATGGAGAAAGGGGCAGCTGTAATTTGTATATGGATTTATATTATGCTATAAATTGTAAATTTTCCCCTACCAGGAAAAACCCTGGAATAGTACAGGGTCACTGTTTTTCCAAACAAAGATTACATAAGCCGCGGTGCATAGTATGGGCTTGAAAATCAATTCATAAGCCACGGCTACTACATGTACTCCAAAAATTATTGCATTTCACTCAGCCAACCTCTTCCAGTGAACTTACAATCCTGTCTAATCAAAGCCAATATTCATTGGTTTAATTGGCCATCATGGATGATGTATACATGTACATATGTGTTTATCTTTAAGAGTATTCTAGTTTAGTCCCTAGTAATGTGCATGTGAGTAGGCCTACATGTGACACTGACCTTTTTCAGGATGTGACAGTCAAAACAGAACATAGGGGTTCTTGTACACTAAACTATTAAATGTACCAACAATTTAAAGAGGGGCGCCAAGGCCAAATTCAGTTTTGTGATGCACTCATTTTTTCCAACAGATAAAGTCCCCATGAAAGTAGAATAAAATTACAAATCTCTAACCTGACATTAAAATGGTGTATAATGTCATTTTATTTGATCATTTCTGAGCGAAATTTGAAACATGGCGTCATCAAACATCAAAAACTAATGGGTCTGTACATTCCAAAGAGGGAATTTTTGTGCCAGCTTAAAGGTCAAATTCATATTTTGTTTCCCCATTTTCATAAGGCCAAACAAAATAATATGTGTGTTTCCTATTACACTGGGGGAAAAAATAGGGTCGGTAGGGACATAAACACATTTTATTTTGGTGTTTTTTTATATATTTTTTTTTGCTCTAAAAATTAGGGTCGGCACAAAATATTGAAAATATTTTTGCTCATTTGTAAGGCTGTGCGTTTACGGTTAATTTTGTAAACGTGTAACCGTTTCTGAAACGGTCGGTTACACGTGTAACCGTCCGTTTCATCATAAACAAAATTTCAAGTTTAAAAAATTTGTTAACGCAACAGTGCATATGATCAAAAACATTGCGTCTTCATCACAGCATTTTGACTTCGAGCAATCACCCCGCAAAATAAACCGCCCAAAACAACAAAACAAAACAAAATCAAGAAGAAAAAATCTTACATTAAACAGTAAAATACTCTTTTTGTTCATCCAGGGTATCCTAAATTTGTCATTTTTGTAGAATGAAGCCTACACGTACTGTAGTTTTTCGTAAACAAGCTACAATTTTCACGGAACTGTGCTCCGTTGACCATGCTGTCGAAAGAATGTGCGTGCGCACCAGCAACGACAATGCTATTTAATGGTTTTAGCGTGCGCGCACCAGGGATGATGACATTGCAATTTCGGGGGAATAACCACTTTTCCCGAGCATGCGCAGAAACGTCAAGTCTTTGGTCAAGGCGTTTGTAACTTGGTTTTGTATGCTATCGCGTAATTTCACCAATAGAGGGCGTTTATTCTTGCGCTATCGAATTGTTCTAAAACGCCCTGTAGCGTTCAATGTTCATTGCATTTATTGTCACACGCAAAGTAACAAAATAAAAAAGACTACAAGCCTGTAAATTGGAAACGGTGTGTCGCACGGGATCATGCGTTGTGTACATCGTGATCGTTATGTGTACATCGTGGTCGTTATGTGTTCAGCGTTTCACGGCACTTTCCAGATGTAGGAGTGGGATCGGGTTAATTTTATTTTATTTTATCTGCAAATGTCATAAAACTCTGTAGGGTCGGCGTGATTTTCTAGGAACGGTCGGGTAACCGGAAACACACATATTATTTTGTTTGGCCTAAGGACTCTATCTATTGGAAAATGAGTGGATCACAAAAACTGAATTTGACCTTGAAGCCCCTCTTTAAAGGCATCGTACACGTTTGGTAATTGTCAAAGACCAGTATTCTCATTTGGTGTATCCCAACATATGCATAAAACAACAAGCCTGTGAAAATTTGGGCTCAATTGGTCATCGAAGTTGCAAGAAAATGATGAAAGAAAAAACACCCTTGTTGTACAAATTTGTGTGCTTTCAGATTGGAATAAAAGGCTTCTAGCTAGAAGTCTTTTATTATTTTAGTGAGAAATTACCTCTTTCTCAAAAACTATGTTACTTCAGAGGGAGTCGTTTCTCACAATGTTTTATACTATCAACAGCTCTCTGTTGCTCGTTACCAAGTCACTTTTTATGCTAATATATATTTTGAGTAAATACCAAACGTGTACGATACCTTTAAGACACTTAAAAAAACATTTTGCATATGTTTTTTGTAATAAAAGAAATAGATTGGGAAATATTTTCAAATATTTCATTGGGTTCCCACTTACTAAGTACATTGCTTTAACGGGTGAAATAAACAAAACTGCACTTGTAACTGATCCCAACATTTCAACACGGCACTAGTGATTTAAATAAAATAATTTTCAGTTTAGTGCAGTACAGCACTTTACCCCCCCCCCCCCAAAGAAAGACAGGTTTGTTAAAACTACATACTATGTATAAAGTATTAAAATCATAAATTGAACTTAAAACCAAGCAGATGTAAAGGTAACTTATTATGACTTTTTTAATAATATGGCTACATGTGTACACACACGTGTTATATTATGAAGATCATGCAGTACAGTACAGGGAATGATTTTGTCCAGCAATTTTGCATACATTTAGCAAAATATTTAGACTTGGAACAAAGTTTTGTGCACACTATGCTAAACTGCTCACAAAAAGTTAGGAAACTTTTTTTAATAATGTATATTTTTATTATTTATTACCCTCTTGTATTATGTTGCACATCAAAAGAAAGCTGAAGTGTTCTTCTTTAAAATGATACCAAATGTGCAATGATGACATGTTGCTGGACTTGGCCACATTAATGAGAATGAGACAAAGTCACAAATCAAATGTGCCAAAATTAGCAATTTTGTGTTACTGTGTGAACAAACAAATTGACACTGTAATTCAAGCATGCGGTAATTTTGGCACATTTGATTTGTGACTTTGCCTCATTGTCATTCATGTAGCCAAATTCAGCAACATGTAATCAATGCGTTTAATGGATCTCAAGTAACACCAATAGAAACTTGCTAATATTAAAGAAGGCCACGGCAGACACAACATGTACATATGTACAATGTAGCTATTAAAACACCAGGCCTGATACTTCAAGGAGGCAACAGAGGCAATAAGCCATTTGCGAGTTAGATTTGAATAATGTCTGGTATAATGACTTGCTAAGTCACAAGTTACTGCTTAAATTTGAATCCCACAGACTATAGAGTTCCTATGTCACATGATTCGGGGCAAGCTTTTGTATAGTTATGTAAGAGAAGGCGAACACCCATACACAATTCTGAATGAATGTGTACGACACAATGGTACCAGGGTTTGCTCACCTGGAAGTTGCTATACAAAAGCTTGCCCAATCCATTTGACATAGCAACTGTCTCTATAGTCTTGAGGAATTCAAATTCAAGCAGTTACTTCTGACTAAGTAAGTCATTATACCAGACATTATTCAAATTAACTCGCGGGCAACTGTGTCAGGGGCGCGTTTGTTTTGTATGTGAAGGGGCGACTTTGCTGGGGGGGGGGGGGAGTTGACTGGCAGAAGTTGTTATCTTTCAAAATCCAGTGCAATAATGTAACACATGAAACCACTGATTCGCTACTAACTGAAACTAAAAGAAGAATTGTAGTTGCTGTTTTCTTTAAACAGGTGGCCTCCTGAAAATGCTTTCATCAAGGCTGTGCATTTTAATACAACTTGTTGGGGGTTAGGGATGGTTCAAAGCAAGCACCAGAAAATGGTCCAGGCACACATGTACTACAGGCCCGTGAAAAATTATTAACATGCTCCTAATTTTCCCCGGAAATTATTGCAGACTATTTTGCTGCGGCCTACATAAAGTTTCTTTGTCAAGTTTTCTTTTCTGTATTCACACTGGCTCAGAAATTTGAAAAGACCAGTCGATAACCCCTCAATCTTTCTATTGTTGGCTCGCAGCCAATTTCTGCAATATTGCGGGGGCTTACAAGCTTACAAAGAACTGTCTCCATATATGTTTTGGCGTATGGTTTTAAGGATTTGATTCACCATTTCTTTTTTCTTCCCCATACACCTCTCAACAGAAAAGGTACTGAGTCTGTTTCTGTCTATAAATTCTCAAACTATAAAACATTCAGCGATCTATTTTCTATATATGGACACTCAATGAGCGTCAGCAAATTATTTTAAGATCAGGATGAAAGCAGGAGAGAAGCAAAACGTACACAAGAGGAAATATGAGAAGATGAAATGACGGGCACCTTAGGAAGAGGAGACAAGAAATGAGATATGAGATATGTACATGTAAGATAAGGGAAAACATAACTAACAAAGAGAAATAGAATGTCAATGAAAAGAGAAACACACAGAAAAATGGGAGGAATAGGGCGGAGGACACTGTGGCTAATTTTATTTTCATTCTGTTTAATGCTTTTACTGGATGAGGTGACATTTGATACAACTATTACTTTTAGCATATATACCGTCGAGATCAGATGCTCCACGCTGAAATTATGGTAATCAAGCTTACAGGGCAGTTAACAGGCAGCCACTCATGCATACTACATCAGCGTGATAGTAGCTAGTGTCGAGGTTACGCATTGGACAGTCGAGGCACATGTTTAACGCTGCGTGCATCTCACATCGTCGTTATACATGTACGTGCTGGGGATTGGGGGTGGGGTAGGGGTATGCAGTTAACAAGGCTGCGGATTGCGCACAACCCTTAAGCAATGTCTAACCTTGACAGAGCACTGGCACCATTGTACATTTTAGCAACAACCCTGTGCTGTACAAATTATATATTATTGTATGCCTCATATTAGACTGTATGTTGCCATCAGTTATAAAAATACATACCGTATCAAGGTGTGGGATGACAAATCTCTTTTAACAATGTATTTGAGGAGGCAGTGTCAAATGTGTAGCTCATGTAGGCGCAAACAAAACATGCCCAAAGGTTTTAAAGAATTTTTGAGGTACAATACATTAAGAAGCCTCAAAATTACAGTGTAGCTATTCAGTGGTTTACTTTATGCATAATGCAAAGGCATGGTATGATACATCTAGGCTACAAAATGTAATTAATTTCAGCTGAAATGTTTTTTCGACTTCAGGCAACTCATTCATCAGGAGTTTCAGTTTTGGAACACCACAATTTAGGCATTTAGCTTCACACACAGGACTATTGTTATGCACAGAATGAAATTGTATGATGAAACCCAAATAAAACAGGTTGCATTTTTAAAACACAAGAGAACTAAAAGGCTCTTTGTTATGAATAAATAATAACACTGTCCGCTTCTCTAATTTATTACTGCATACATACACATAAGTGTATACGCTGCGGCAATGGACAATTTCATCTAAGTGCTTTTCTACTAAAAAATTGCTCACAGAGATACATGTACTTGATGTGTGTACAGTATTTTTTTCTAATTACTGATGTTATGGCTACTGTAATCGCTAATTTATGTTTGACTAATTATAGAACAATTCCAGGATACATCGTCATGAACATGCAGGCTTACATTCTTATGCTTTGTTATTGAACGGCGCCAAGGTCAAATTCACTTTTGAGATGCAATCATTTTCCAATAGAAAAAGTCCTTGTGAAAGTGGGGTAAAAATACAAGTCTCTAACCGCACGTTAAAATGGTGTAAAATGCCATTGTGGATGATACCCTTCCAGAGCGAATTATTGTCAAAATCCCAAACAGTCCAATGACGTCACATTTCAAATATATGGGTTTGTACATTTTTGTACAGGAACTTTTTTAGTTCATTCCTGAATCTCGATGACATTCAATTAAAACTGCATTGAATTTGACCTATTAAATGATGCAAAATTTCCTCTTTAGAATGTACAGACCCATTTGTTGTTGACATCTAATGGCAATGTGTTTCAAATTTTGCTCTGAAAGAGTATCAAATAAAATGACATTTTACACCATTTTTACATGAGGTTTAGAGACTTTTAATTTTTTTCCACTTTCATGAGGACTCTTATCTATTTGAAAATGAGTGCAACACAAAACTGAATTTGACCTTGGAGCCCCTCTTTAATGTCGTATGTTCCATTCCTACCTTTCCTTAGCAACTGCACATATACAGTACCTGACATTTGGATCTCCCACAGAAATGGAGAAATCTTGGGACAATCTCAATACCATGGCATTTTGTTCTGTGCATTTCATTAGGTTTGCTGGATTCTAATCAATGTCTTGATCATAGAATGGCTTGTAAATGGATGAGGCAGCAAACTAATCAAGGAGAAGGGACAGGGTCCAGTTAGCAGTTTGCATAAAAATAAACTCAGTATCTACCACAGGGTCCGGTCTCACTGCTACGCTTACAACATTACATGTACATGTAGTCTGCACTTAAGATCACCAACCAACCTCGTTCCCTTCCCAGTGGTGTATGATCTCGCCGCACCATTTTCCCCAAAAAGCCTTGCTCGATCATAACCCCTCGAAGTGCGACTTTGAAATATCCAAATATATTGGATATTTGGATATTTGGTCCTTTGGTTGATCCATTCTGTGTTAGAGACGTACAAAGAGCACTATCAAAAGAGGCACCAAGTCATAGAGCACTGGTTCCCTCTCATTCTTCTTTGATCTTGTGATATGTCTAACGGTATTCAGTTTAGGGTCACCATGTAAAAACATGATTCATTTGAAGTGGATTGCGTCAAATAACATGCATTTTGACAAGTGCGTGCTAAGCGCCCTACAAGTGATCAAAGGTTTTTAACAAGCGTACAGAGCAGTCACTTTTGGTTAGCCAATCTGCGTTGTTTTTCAGCACTTCCATTCCAGGGGTTAGTGATGAGTGGTACATGTATCAGTACAGCGCGCTGCCCATAGTAGTGAGGCTGGGTCACCAACATTTAAAAACACATTCTTAAACAGAATTGCTGCTCTATACTAGGAGATCCACGTGTACTCAGAATGTAGGAAGGCATCAATATTTAAGTATCTTACACCCTGTTCAGACAGGCACTCCAGATTCGCGCCGAACCAAATAGATTAGGAGCAATTCTAGGTCGATCCAAATAAATTTCGGTTTCAAGCAGGCGAACTTAATGTAAATTTGCTGGACATAAGAATAAAAAAATAAAAATTAAAATTTATATTGCGCCAAACAATAATAGCAGGACACTTTTCAAACGTTGCTGAACACGTTTTATTCTAATCAAAAAATGTGCCTAGTACCACGGTATATAGGGTGTTCAAGCCTATTATTTGTAAACAACAGGGTCAACAACAGACATCAGTTTTGCCGTGTATCATTTTAAGGTTAAGGTAAAACAATCATAAGGGGAGCCATATATATGCAAAAAAAGCCTCCATGCTATATTAGCTGAATGGAGAAGAAGACTGCTCAAAAATATAGCCTTTAAAAGCTATCTTTCTTCTAATTACCATAAATTAACAAAAAAATTGCATAATTAGGTTAGGCTCATGACAAGATCGACGTCTGAAACCATGACGTTCCAGAGTCATTCCAAAAAACTGCAACAGTCGATCTTTCGACCAGTCGCTCCCAACTGTTTTAGACGTAATTCAATAATTTGGTTCGGCGCGACTCTAGAGCGCCTGTCTGAAATGGGTGTTAAATGCTGAGCTTTATTTTACGTGTACCGTATACCGTTTTCTCATCCAGAGCTGCCAACACTTGCATCTTGCAATCAGAAAGATTTTGTACAACAATCAGGGAGATATGTACAATTAAATTCAACATAATAGGGAAAAAGTTTCCATAATCAGGGAGATCTATAAAAATCATCAGAATATGGAAAGATTGGTTTATTTTCAGGGATTTCTTTTGCAGAATCAGGGAGAGTTGGCAGCTTTGCCTACCATGGACATTTACTAATCAACTAGGATAAATACATCCAAGTTTGATAGTTAAGCAAAAGAAAAAGGAGCAAAAACATTCTTTCCTATCCGAACAACATACTACAAGGAAACTATCATCCTCATGCTTATTTCATATTACTTCAGTCTACAGTGACAACCATCCTTTGAACATGTTTTTTTACAATATGCTAACAGCACTTCATGACTTCAAAGGGTGCTACAGTAATCATGGCAACCTCTTTTCAAACTATTGGCCATGAACCTACTGAAGCGACTATGATTTCTAAATATCAAAAGGAAAGGCACCCATGTGGGCTGCCATTTAATGATCCATAACTCTTTCCCTGTAAACTGTATTTATTAAAGTACATGTACATGGCATTGTATGTACGAAAACCCCACAAATCTGTCTTTGTCTGCACCCAGACTGACTATTCACCATTTGTCAGTATGGCAAAGATAAACAAACCAGCTTTACAAGTTTGGAATCCCCAGTGTGAACCCTGCCCCCATCCCCCACCCCAAAAAGGATTGTAGTACACTTACCTTATGTTAAAGACAACCTTGAACAAAAATGGCAACAAGTGATCTTTGCTGAAATTCATTTAAAATGTTTTTATTCAATAAGGAAATTGAGTTCACGTGAGATTAAACTGATTTTAATTGTAAAAAAACCCAATCAGTTTGAATCCCCTTCTCCAATGCTTTTCAGAAAGATTCACGAAAAGCCCTGTTACGTCAACAATCATGAAACATCATTTGTGGGAGCTCCGGTTTGTATAGCTGCTTTGTTGCAACATGGAGGTAAAACAAAGCAACATCCCACAAATGACATCAAAGTATTATCATTTGAACGCACGCCGTCAACGGCAAAAGTGTAGCTAGCAAAAAGTTAGAAGTGTAAAATTATCAAAAATACAATAAAATTATAAACAAACACATTGTAAAACAGTTAAATAAAATTCCCGTTCACAATTTGTCATTCAAGTAGCTGTTTAAATACCAATGGGGATATTTTGGTAGTTTGGATTTCTCCCAAACTTCAATCTCTCCAAAAGAAGATTAGTATAAAACCGCATTGCAGTTCCTTGTTCCTGGATCATTTTCAGTCTAGAATCTTTTGCCATTTTGATGTGACATGGTCATTATATTGACTGCTCCACCTAAATCTCAATGAGTCTGTGATTTGCCTAATGTTAATGGATAAGCCAACCATGAAGATGATGATGATGTGTGTTGTTACTCGGACAGCTTGCTATTGGAGGGTACTTTCGCATCATGAGTATCATGAAGGGTTAGCTCTTCGGTTTCAGCTTGGCATGGGACATGACAATCAGAGTCCAAAGGCTTGGATGTTGATTGATATTGGAGGATTCAGGAAGCTCTATGCAAATTCTTAAACAGTTAGGATTCAACAATAGCAAGATACATGTACAAATCCACATAGTAGTATGTGTACACCTCGCTATGTTATCATCACGCTTGTTTTCAACATGTCTGTATTGGAGTACAGGCCTGATACTTCAGGAAGGCAATTGCCTCCGTTGCCCCTTGTCATTGCCTTGGTGCCCCTTGAAATGTTCCAATAGAAATTTACAATTTCCTCATAGAGGTGCCCTTTACCAAGGAGGAAATGCCTTGGTGCCCTTGCCCTTTTTAAAAACGAAGAATCGGGCCTGAGAGTTCTAGCAATAAATATCACAAACAGAATTTTCCTCAAGAAGGCATTCAGGTTTGATATCCAGTTAACAATCTGAGCCAATTCCAGTTTAATATCCATCAAATAAAATTATGGCAATACAATTTGTGTACGGGGATTAGAGTTTAGTCCCAAACCAATTTAATTGCAATGCCCAAGCATCTCTACTGACAACAAACATTGTCATGAGAGTAGATTCATACTTCTTAAGAAATACATCACAATTCTTAGTCTAAAATTACAGAAATTGGCAAGCTTCAATGTCTAGTGAGTTCACTGAATTGACATATTATTGTTTTTACGGCAACTAGTGCCCTTGATCAACAGTTTTGTATATATGAATAAGTAAAATGTACTCAAATATAATTGCACGGCTCATTAATTACTCAAGAATTCCTGGGTTGCCATTCCCAATGGAGGGAAAAAAAGAGAAAGGAAATGGTCATGATGCTTCAAAGCCTGTTTGGTCTTGATAATTTCACTTTCAATATTTGTCATTGCAGAGAAATCTACATTATAATCATTTTCTGTTTGGGAACTTACACTGTGCAGTCGAATTTAGACATCAACCAATTTATGACAATTGTCTTGAGAAGCAAATGTACAACAGGAAAGTAACCCATTGTTTTACGATATTAATTACGCAGGCCTGGTGCTTCATTCTTGAAGAGGCAAGGGCACCAAGGCATTTGCTCCTTTGTATGTAAAGGTCACCTCTATGAGGAAATTGTAAATTGTATCAAACTTCAGGGGGCACCAAGGGAATGACCAGGGGCATGGGGGCAATTGCCTCTGTTGCCGCCTTGAACTATCAGGCCTGATGTTTATTTTTATGTGAAACAAAAAAAGGTTGGGCTTAAAAACTTGTTCATAAAAATATTTTTAAAATCCAGTGAGTACGTATACATTTACTTTATATTTCATTTAGGCACAACTGCTCCAACTTCAACTACTCTTACATGTTAGTAGTCCAGTCAGTTAGAAAAAACCTCTTAAATCAACTATTTTTGGAGTGTTTCTGTCAGCATTGCTAGCTGCATTGTGGATTTTTTTCCCCTGGATGTTTTGCCTGATGCCAAAGGCAAATGAGAACCAGTACTCTCCCAAAGACAAGAGTGAAGGATATATCAGATTATAGAGAAAGGGTCTGTGACAGATATTGATGTGAAAAAAACATACACATTAATTAAGTATTTCATAAACATATTTAATAGTAATTCAGATTTATAGACAGGTTAACCCATGACATAAATGTTCTTGATGTACTTATGGTGTGATATGTAAAATAAGAAGTCAACGTCACATACATGTAACCTACATGTAAGTCTGCTGACCTGATCTAGAAAACGCACCTAGATACATGAACAGGATGAATACATACATTCATGTACATGTACCTGTGTATGAAGCCAGGTTTCGTTTGTCAAATGAATAATACATGTGTAATCCCCTCATCCTGTGCAAATTTTCAATTGCAGCTCTCTAAAGGCCTGCGATAACCCACAGAAAGCATTATGTATCAAGGAAATGGAATACTGATCCATCCTAACCACACTTTTCATGGCCTTATAGTACATGTTCTATTTACATGAATACAAGTAGCTGTATGTGTACGTAGCTTAAATCCATAGTATACTGTGGATCCCAAGTAAACAACCAATTATCTTGAGTGTGTCTATTGAGATTGTTACATTAGGTTTCAAGAAGTTACTGCCGTATTTTCCTGCGGATAAGACGCTCGGCGGACAAGGCGCAGGACCCTAAAATGACCCAAAAAAATTCAAACGTCAGCAGACAAGGCGCACCGCCGCACAAGGCGCATGTTTAACCGCACACAAAAGAACACCGGGCGCCACCCGGTGCCGGTACATTGACACAAATACGTAATTTTGTTGCCTTTTTGAGCGTTCAGAAGCATGAATTAAACCGTAACCACCATTTGTTGGCTCTACAAACCCATGCAGAAAGAAAAAAAAACGTAAATTGATACCGACCTTCATCCATCCATTCAGCCAATGCTGTCAGTTGTTTTATTAAAATAATATGAAGTCCGGCCCAATCAACGGCCAGAAACGATGACCCACGCACTGTTTGAAGATATTGCAACACGAACCCAGGCCCTCCTAGCCTGAGCATCTGACGTCCCACAACGAGGATCCTTGCTGATACTGGCAGGTAACCAGTCTAAGTCCCTCCGAGCCAGTAGATGTTGCGCCCTCTACCGGTGACTAATACCGAAACTGGCGTCGCCTTTGCAATAATCCCGACCCGGGAAGACGTAATAAAATGTTTCATTACATATATTTGTTGAAGTTTTTGTAATGTTTTTGATGTTGTTGAATGATTTCCTATTATTCCAAACCTATAATTTGTTAATCTTGTTCAAAAGAATTTGTTTTCAAGGATCATTTTTTATTTTACAAATGAAATAAACAAAACAGACACATTACCCATATTTTTTCTAGTTTGGTTTTGTTTTTCCCGTAACACCCAAGAGGACATAAAAAATTGTTTCATTATATTATATGTATATTAAAGGTTTTGCAATTCAAATTATATTTTAGTAAATAAAGTTCGTTTGATTTATTTCAAACTAATAATTTGTTAATCTCGTTCAAAAGATATTTGTTTAAAACATCTCCCCCCTTCTTTAATAGTGTCAGTTTTGTTTTAAGGATCAATGTTTTTTTTAATAAAATAAATAAACGAAACAGACACATGCAGGGCTCGAATTTAACACTGGACCGCAGGCCCGAGGCCAGTGATTTTAGCGTCGGTCCAGTAAACTTTATACCGAACAAGTCCGGCGGTCTTGTGTTTTGGGTTTTTGTTTTACATAATATAAGTATGATTTAACATGAAATGAATAATCTTTCATTAAATAAATGTATTTAAATCTCTCGAATTTGTTTTGTTTTATTTGTTGCCGTCAAATTATTTCCGAGCGCGGAACATCAAACCCGGCCGCCCGTTCTTCGTGCTGCAAAGTTCCCTATCCAGTTTGCTCTTTGCTCATGCCCACGACCACTGAACTGGGCTCAAACCATGCTTTAGGCGCCCAGGGGGACGAGCGAACGGCACCATCCATGCATGCGTGATGTTTGTACTGGTGCCCGGCAGAACACCACAGTACAGCGCTTCGTTCGTTTACCACTGACCATGTGCATGTCATGATGTCACTTTAAAGTCTGATACCTTACACCAACGAATTATACAGTGTTGAAATCGTATTAAAGACGTATAGGTTGTGTTCTTTCAACACCACACATCCCTGTGTTGCATGGATTCAAAGTAACGTCTTGTTTCCACACGTCTTTTCATGCTTCGTATGTTAAATTTTGGCAACGTTGTTGTCCTGTCAAAACGATCGTCAAAACTTATTTCATTTTTTCTATGGCAGCAAACGTCGTGTAAAAAGAAGGTATGTGGATATTTCTCGAAGGGGTTTCAAGGCCAAAACTGCCTGTTAAGCAATCTGCAAGTGAAAAACTTGCACAGGTGCAGAAGTATGAAAAAACAAGTTAACTTTTGGTGTGTTTTTGTTGCGTTTTGGATTTTTTCTTCTCATATGGTTCGGTCTTGTAAAAAATGTTCCGGTCCAGTAAAAATTCTGAGCAACAAGCCCTGCGGTCTTGTGGATTTTTTCCCCAAATTCGAGCCCTGACATGAACCATCTCTTTTCTGGTTTGGTCGTCCTGAAAAGGACGGTTGGTTTAGTTGATTCTTCAAGATTTAATTGAAGCTGTATATCAGGTGGCCGGTGGAGAGAATACGCCGGATTTCATCCTCATCTTCAGACTTGCAGAAAAAACCAACAGCACACCTTTGAGCAACACCAAAACGCGGTGAATGGAAGAACCTTGTTGACTTGGGTTTTAAAATAATGCCGATTGTAATAACAACCCTAAAATTCACCACACAATAGAGGTTGGGTTAATGCATTGACTGTCGAATGCATTATCGGAACGAATACTCGGCCACACAGAAAAACGTTTGTACGACGCCGACGTCTGTGTGGGACCGAAAGCACCATCGTTAAGGGGGGGGCTAGACGCATTGCGGCATTGTTGGAATGAAAGCACGGTCATGGGGGATCAACAACACGTTGCGGCATTGTTGGAATGAAAGCACGGTCTGGGGGGGTTGCGGCATTCTTCGGACGAAAATAGGGTCTCAGTGTCTAAATAGTTCAGCCTTGTTTGACGTTTGACCGCATTATTGAGTAAGGATTCCTCACACAAAGACCGTTGATTTGAACTGGACAAGAAGGTATTTATTATTTCACGCAGTGATCATCAAAAAAAAAATCAATCGTCAGCAGACAAGGCGCACCGAAAGATAAGACGCACCGACGTTTTGGGGGTCAAAAAAGTCAGATAAGACGCGTCTTATCCGCAGGAAAATACGGTACTAATGAAGCTCTTCACATGTCCATCACAAATGAAAATAATATTTAAGTGATGTACAGTTCACTTTACAGTTCACAGTTCAGTTCACTAAGCGAACATGTAACGCTCGGACACCAAAAAGCATAGATAGCTGTGCAAAGTCCTTCCCTACACCACACCCAACCCCCACCATATACATGTACTCGATTATAGTGAACCATTCAAAACATTAATGCACTACATAATGATTGCCAATTAATTTTCTTCCTGGTGTTTTCTCCTCGGGAAAAAATCTCAAAAGTATAATTACTTGTTTCTGGTTTGTTTAGGCTTGAGTCAACTGTTGATGTTTGCTACCCTTCAGATCAAGTCAAACTATTTACAATACTGGACTTGCCTTTGACCCTCAACTACATGGCATGAATCAATCCTGAACAATGCAAATGCTTAATAGAGTTCGCCTTGCTCGAGAAGGCAATTAAGCTTTCTTTTTATTTCTGTGCCGTGCCTGCAAGCCCTACGTCATATTATCACCCGGAGTACAGTGTATCATATTGATTATGGTTGCATGTCCAGCGCTGAGCTGGGTGGGTCGACAGTCTACATGCACTTCATAACCGCAAGGGAGTTACAATGTATAGTACAAGAGTAAAGCATTGGTCAGATCTAACAAATACAATGTACAGACTACTATCCGCATGAAGGGAATCATTTGCATGACCGATTGTGTCTTCACAAATTGCGAAACAGTTGTCTAAATGTAACTGCAACTAGAGCATGATTTCCATTGATTATGAGGCGGCCCTTGCAAGAAGCCCCTTGTGCTGTTTGCTTCATCTTTCATTTATGAGCTGTTTTAAATTTGTTTGATTCTCTGTATGATGCAATTTAAGGAATCTTCCAGGTTTTCTATGGACTAGAGTGGAATGCTTTAATGCAATTTCAAGCACAAACATTTTTATAACCCTAACAGAAACACATGGATAAGAGATTGAAATTAATGATTTCTAAAGAAGGAAGTTAAACAATTCCTCTAACAAAATAATAATAATAATAAAAAGACCTTTGCCATTAAGAGAGACTGGCAAAGAAAAGAGAAATAAATGACCAATTAGCTGAGTGCTAGTGGATCCAAGGTCATGATATGACATTTTGCTTCAAACAGAAGTGATCTGAAGATGGCATGATGACAAATGTGTATGGATGTACATAATATGTAACTCTCATGAGAGATAGTACCATATTATAACAAGTTACTTTATCATGTCAACGACACTGAAACCTAAAATGGATTATCGGCTATTGAATATTAAACAATCAGTTGATGTATTTTTAAGTAAAGCTGTCTCATTGCATATTGTGAACCCGCTAATGTTTTTGTAGAAAGTGCACTGAATAATCAACAAACCGACTACAATATTATCAAAATCCAGTTCACTTGTCCACCATGTTATAAGTAATCCACCTGCCCTATGGCTACATATTCTAGCGATCAAATCCATCTAACTAAAATTCCACTATGCTGACCCATATTAAATGTATTTGCATCAACAGCACTGCATAAAACCAAGATTAACAGCAAGACGGTCAGATTAATCAAGTCATTGTTGTCTGTTTTCGGTCAGCATGATCGATAACACAATAAGAAAAGAGAATACTGTCTAGTTCAATTTGTATATTTAGGTAACAGAAGTGATCGTCAGCACAATTTCTTAGGTACAGTGTCATCGTTTTCAACCAAAGCCAATGCATTCACAGTTCTCCTTTAAATATGATATGAGACGCTCCATTCCAAAACCAGGCACTTCCTGCCAAACTTAACACTAGGTCATCAAATAGATGAAAGCATGAGCTTTCATATAACACCCAAATTAAGGCCTATAAATGTACATGTACTTCTCAACATATAAGATATGTTTAAGATATCACATCACATTGGTATCAAGACTGATGTTTCAGCTGCCTTTACTTTTAATGCCATTTCACTATTTCCGAGTATGAGTAAACTAAATAACTTTTAAAGGTATTATACAGGGTTGGTAGAGCTGACAAAATAGTCGCAGACAGTGGTCATGTTTTGTGTGATCAACCAATAACAAACCTGTGAAAATTTGGGCTTTCCGTTGAGTGACTCAGGGGAAAAAAAGTGAAAAACCATGCACAATTTTCAGCATGTAAACACGTTGTCCTTAATCTTGGTTGTAAAACAAACGAAATCAGCTTATTTGCCGTTTTTTAGGTTTTCAGATACAGTTTTCTTGAATATGACTTCATTTCAGAGGGAAACCTTTCACACAAAAAATGGTTCTAGTATGAACTTCATAATCAGTAAGCTTTCTGAATAAAATTAAACATTGACGTTTTTTATCCTTACAAATCCTGTATAGTACCTTTAAACTTTCTCACATTTAGTTCTACGGCTTGTAAGAATAAAAGTGGTAGATTTATTATTCCTTCATATTCCGACGCTTAGAGTATTAGTACAAAATGAATGGATGTAAATTAAATTTTCTGACCGTACAAAATATTCCTAATGTCAGTTCAGTTTATCTTTATTTATTAACTGAAGTGAAAGGTGTGTTAAAGTCTCCACGAATGGCGGCACTCCTCTGGATGTTTGTCCCCTTTGTCGATAAAAGGCAGGTTGCTTGGTAACCATTCATTCCAAGTGACACTAAAGACAGATTGCATTGCAAATCCTGTGTATGACTATCTTCATCAAAAGGTTCCATCTGAACCTACATGTACGGGTTATTGACAGTTTGGGAAGGTTCATTTCCTTTCAATAATGTACTTGTAACCATTAAGTGATACATAGTCACACGCTCACAGTTCTGCATGTCAGCAAATTTATATCAGTTACAAATCTATTCCAGTTTTATCAACCACACATGGTTGTGTGAATGGAAACTTGAACTATATCAAAGAAAAGTTATAACAAATACAACAAGATCATTTGCAGATATTTTACAAATTTGACAACCAGCCCTGATACTTCACAGAGGCAACGGAGGCAATTGCCTCTGTTACCCCTGGTCATTGCCTTGGTGCTCCTTGAAATGTTCCAATAGAATTTACAATTTCCCCATAGAGGTGCCCTTTACCAAGGAGAAAGCGCCTTTGTGCCCTTCGTTCTTTCAAAAACAAAGCATCAGGCCTGGACAACACAAAAACAAATGGACAAAGAGAGACTACCTGAATGTCAACAGAGCCTATGAATTACAATACATAAGTAAACTACTTCCAGAAACTACAGACATCTGTAGTGTGAATTGCACTTGAACAGAGTTTGTCTGTGTTAAGCACCTTCTTTCACACTATTAAGACAAATTTTAAAATGAAACTTGGGCTGGGCTCACCTTCGGTCAATTGAATTTTTCAATCTGGCAAACTCTGGGAAATAGCAATTTACAGGGAAATGGCTACCTCTGTGGGGAGTGGGAGCAGGGTTAGGTGCGATAACCCTATACATTTTTTCCCAAGAAAAAAGGCATCAAATAAGGTTAAAATTCCCAGGGATTTTCCTGGGGTTTTATTTCCTGGGAATAGGCTCAGCAGTGTGAAAAGGGATTTAGTTTTAGAAATCTAAAGTGTACAATTTAGCATGGCATCAGGAATGTTAACTCTACAAGAGATCCTAACCTTCAATCTGTGATATCTCATTATGCACAGTACGCTTGAAAATAAAGAATTTCTACAACGCCGAACTGATCCAGTATTCCCAGTTAAAGTTCTGTTGTCCTTAGGAATGGAACCTTAAAGTAATCAACCCATCAGTGAAGATCTTTTCTCAAGGCAAACACAATAAAAGCCTCACTACAACTATAGACAACCCTCAACAATTGTTGACGTTCCTCCTTGGGGATGACAAAGTGAAATCCCATTGATGTCCGATAGAACTGTGCATGTCCTGACAAGGTACTGCTGTTTACTTATCTCTCCAGTGAGACTAATGGCTCTACATGTAATCTAGTTTGCAAGTAACTGTGCATAAAATACACAAATCAACATGAATTACACATGTGTATGTGGCTTGTGCAGTATACAATGCCTGAGCGTTTGTTGGGTTTAAGGGGTCTGTGCACAATTGGTTCAGTATTATTACAATCAGGATTTTTTTTTGCAAATATGTACACTTTAATGTTTACAATATTTTAGATCTTAATAATATTTAACTTACTTGGAAAATGTTTTCTGCATTCACAAACTTACACAGGTTTTTCTCTCAGCATTTTTAATATTTTGATATTAATATTATGGTAGAGTTTACGGTCAAAATAACAAAAGGTTGTTATCTTGACTCTTTCAGCAAATAATTCAACGCATCCAAATTCTAAACTTTAAGGGGCCGTCCAAAGTTCTTAACATTTTCACGGTTTCTTCACATGGCATGATTTGTCCGTTTTGTTTTTGTTCCCAAGTTAAATCTTATTAAGATCTAAAATATTGTAAACATTTAAGTGCAAATATTTGCAAAAAAAATCCTAATAATTGTGCACCAATAATTGTGCACAGACCAGTTAAACCCAACAAACGCTTGGGTATTGTATACTGCACAAGCCACAAGTATGTTATAAGTTATTTTTAATTCTTTGTTCATCGTGTTGGAGTGGAGGATTCCTTTTTCGATTAATTATTATTTTTGTTCATTTTTATTTTCATTGTGGATTAATGTTTTAGTGTGTTATTGATAATAACTTCTTGTCATTTGCTTGTATTTCACACATTACTGTACTTTTAAGTAACGTTTATTTTCAGGTGTTATAGTCAAACATTGAGCATTATTTATTTCTAACCATTATTATTTTGTGTGAAGCGCCTTGAGCACCTTTTTAGGCAGATTCTGCGCTATATAAGATTTTGTTTAAATTTAATTATTTATGACTTAGGGGAGGGGGGTCGGAGACCACATACGACTTTAACAGATGTGTAAAATGTTTATATTTAAATAATTTGCATCAGTTTTGAAAGAAACATGTTGATAAGTAATACTTTTTTGGGGGGGGAGGGGGGTCTTTTAAAGTAGTACTCTCTGCAAGACCTGAAAAATTTCAACAACTTTGACTGGACCATAACTGCTTGTAGTTTAAAATACATGTATTGAAGCCAAAGTTGGTAAATTGGCCTGCGCACCCTTTAAACGAGGAGCACTTGACCGCTTGGGGAGATTTTTTATTAATTCTACAGCAGGCCATAAGTAAGAAACATGTATTGACTTGTACATGTAAAGGGAAAAGTGAAGACAACCTTCAATTACATTAACCCTTACATTCCCAGGGCTCGCCCTTAACACCAATTCTCAACTTGCCCTGTGGGCTACTAAAAACTTTGCAGCCTACTTGTTTAAATTGTTCATATTTCTTCCTTCAAGATGTGAATAACAAATTTTGTAAATGTGTTAATTTATTTATGAGTGTGTGAAACACTGTGAATGTAACTTCATTTAGCCATTTAACTGGTTGTGATTGCTACCATTAATACATCAGAAAGATACATTTATAAATGACAACACATGTTTAAAATCTGGGTTACTAAAACTTCCTGGGAGAAAGTAAAATGCACAGTCTACTTCATGTAGCTCGGTGGGCTACTTTACAAAAAGCTTTATTTAAGGGACACATTGCTTTCGGATTGGGCACTTTGGGCTATAAAAAGCATTTGTTATGAAATGATGTAATGGTTGGAAAGATGTTTTAAAAGTAGAATGTAATGATTCACAAAAATATCCCTCGGAATTGTATGGTTTTCCTTTCACTTTGTGAATTAAAACGTCTGCCATTTTGTGAAAACAAATTTTGACTCCACAAAATTACAGGCCATGTTAGTTCACAAAGTAAAAGGAAAACCACACAATTTCTAGGGATATCTGTGTGAATCATTATATTCTACTTTTACGACAGATATTTGTGTGTATCATTATATTTCATAACAAACGCTTTGCGCCTAATCCAAAGTCAAATTGCCGAAGTCAAGGATTCAGAAGGACTGAGGTTAGTTGGCCCAAATAACAATTGCTTATCACAGGGTCAGGGTAACAATCTTATCCAAGTCCAAACAATTTGGTGTGGAGTGACACAGGAGGAGAGGATATGGGAGGATTGAGCCCACCTACATGTATCTTGCACATAATATGATCATTACTGCTGCAAATTAGGATGCGTGTAGTAGCCTCCCCGAGAATCAAGGTGGGATCCCATACTTCTGACACTACTTCTCCCATACTTCTGACACTACTTACCAAATTAACCTTAGATAACATGGACCCTATCATTAAGGAGCTATTTTAAGCAATTAGGAAAGTCTGTAATGACCATTGCAATTGGGTAAATGTTAAGATCTATCTACACCTACATCATTTTTAATACACAGGTGAAAACGTACAACATCTTCATGGCTACTTTATAACAAATAAATTAAATTAAAAAGTGATTTTTAAGCTAAAGATTTCTAAAAAGGAAATCAGTTCAAATCTTTCCATTTGCATGTTGTACGGTGGCTTTAACAATGTCAATATTTTGTAACTTGTAAACCTACCAATATAAAACTATCAAACATTTCTAAAAAGCCTCTTTAATTTAAAATGGCATATTCCCTTGTTTTGGACAAACATTGTCTGTGTATTCCTCATGACCAGACTAATTTTTACAGTCGATATATTATTGGTGTTTCTGAGGAGTAAGGCAAGCTTATACACCCTCATGAGCACTGGATATGAAAATAAACAGTTACAGCTGCTACATGAATGTGACATTTCCACCCAAGGTTATTGCCAACATTGTTTTCCTCTGAAAATCTATGCACAAGGCATACATGTATATTCTGTGATATCCCCTTTGCTTTGTAGTCATGGCAAAATGTCACCGTTATTTTTTAGTCTTTTTCTACAGGGGGAAATTGGCTCAATTTTGTATTTCCTGTCATTTAACAAGTATTAATAAATACCTTAGCGAGTTAATGCACTCTGATAAATGGCCTCATAAAGTATGCTCCAATTCCAATAGTAATCATTCCATATGACACAATCTTGAATACTTTACACCACTGGCCCTAATAACTGAACAAGTTATTGGCAAATTATAGAATAAAGGAACATTTGGATGACATTGTTGTAGTTTTGCTTTAACTCAATGTTAGGTCAAAGAAATGAAATATTAACCTGGCACAGTCTACATGTACTAAATGATGGCTACTACCTGAAATGGATATTGGCAAATACAGATAACACAAAATATTGATATACATAATAAAAATTATAATAAACAACCTGATTATTTGAATTCTTTTTGAAACACTTGATGTGAACTTGCAGCATATCAGTCAGAAATTATTTGCAATCTAGTAATGTACACCTTACAATGAAACTAATTGCTTTTTTGGTTATTGTTGGTGTGAAATTTTTCAAAGATAAGCGACTGTTAACACATTTATTCTTATGGAACAATTTTTTTTAATGATCAAAATTCACCAGATTAAAAACAATGTGCAAACACTGAGGCTTTCACAAAGTGCAAAATGAAAACAGAATTGCTTTTCAAAAGATTGACTATATTTATACAAATTCATTGTATCGTGCCCAGATTTTCAGCTTGGTCCACTGGCAATAACTGAACAATCTTAACTCTTTGTGACAACACCAACTGCCATTTGCATTGTGTTTTCAAGGGGAAAATTAACAAATAGCACTGACTATTGTGTTTTTTTAGTCAAGATATCACAAAGGAATCCGGCATTATTGTATATAGGTCAATTTATAAACTGCGCTTCAAAGATGGAGTGTTGATAATACTACCAGAGCATTTATACATGAATTATTTAACAAGTATTGTGGACAGGTAAATGAATAATCGCTGATCCTCATAACTCAATTTTAAACCATGATACATGCTGTACAACTGTATACCAAGGGATCTCTTAAAGGCAGTGGACACTATTGGTAATTACTCAAAATAATTATTAGCACAAAACCTTACTTGGTATCAAGTAATGGGGAGAGGCTGGTAGTATAAAACATTGTGAGAAACGGCTCCCTCTGAAGTGGAATAGTTTTCGAGAAAGAAGTAATTTTCCACAAATTTGATTTCGAGACCTCAAGTTTAGAACTTGAGGTCTCGAAATCAAGCAACTTCGTGTGACAAGGGTGTTTTTTCTTTCATAGTTATCTCGCAACTCCGACAACCGATCGAGCTCAAATTTTCACAGGTTTGTTATTTTATGCATATGTTGAGATACACCAAGTGAGAAGACTGGTCTTTGACAATTACCAATACTGTCTTTAAATACCGTACATGTACTTAAAAGCCAATCTATATGGGGATAGCTTTTGGTTGTTTGGAATTCCTTTTTCCCCAACCACCCACCTGCCCTTTAGGTTTGTTCTGTCAAAGTAAGAAAACCTCTCAATGCTATTGTCATGCTATGGAGAATAACCATGGACCTTTAGTAACCATGGACCTTCTCCTTGTTAACCAAGGGGTCTGAAAGCCTACATGTACATTGTCTGAACCCAGTATGCATTCCCAGGTCACTCTGTGTGAAGCAGGTGTTAGCTTCCCATATAGAATATAGAAATAACTGTACAATGCATGGCAAACCTTTCTCTTAAAATGTACTGACTATTAGTACTGACAGGCATCGCACACATTGGCTCTTGCTTTAAGTTTAAACACTGTACAGTGTTTGTGTATTAATCTCATCAGAATTATCAATATTTATCATTTCAATTTGTTTTCTTTCGGCAATTTGGGTGGTTGGGTCAAAAAAATAATTGAATATCAAAATTTGGTTTTCAATTAAACAACAGACAGGGAAAACAAAATATTGAAATCAAAGATTTTGGTGGATGGGTGGGTTAAATGAAATTGGTGGGAATTTTGTTATTACTATTGAAAACATTGATAACATGTTTGTAATGTAATAAATAATCAAACAGTATGAATTTCAAAATGTTCTTTTTAAACATCGGAACAGAATCTTAGTGGAAGTATCCAACTTTAACAAATACATGTGGCACGATTGGTAAATTAAGGGCTGTCAAATCTCACTTTATTTTAATAAAGAATAAAATTGATCCATCAAAAAGCTGCCATTATGTTTTGGCTTTGCTAGTCTATACAGTTAACGAGCTGGCTATCTTATTAACCCTTTAAAGACCATAGCGGCTGCAAGTGGCTTGTACCAAAATGCCAATAGCGGTCGCAAACAGCTGCAATATTTGACCTACTTTTGCTCAAATTAGTGGGTCAAAGAAAAGGTACCAGACTTAATTGACATTGTCCAATGTTTCCCATGTTAACATACATGTTTGTAGAATGTACAATTCAAAAACAAGACCATGTATTCTATTTCTTTATCATTTTCCTGACATTTTTCCTGAAAATAACAGGCCCAAAAATCAACAAGATTAGCATTGTCTGGGCGTATGGAGATGATTATACAGAAATGAACGGTAAAGGGTTAAAAAGAAAGGAATAAGCACTCGTGTGGGGCTTTAAGTTGTGAAGACTTACTTCTCTACTAGCTGTCCCAAAATTTCAATCAAAATGTTTGTAACTCAAGTACATGTATATATGTATATGTACATGTACATACACGTGTATACATGTAGCCTTTATGAAGTTACATTATTGGCAAGTAAAACCAAACGTTTTCCTTATGTCCCACAATGAACACTTGTGCTCATTGACAAGCAGAACTTTAAGCCCATGTAAGCTCCTTACTGATTATGTAACATTAGGCCTACTCTCTGGGAAATACAATGCATATCTGGCACTAAATACAATTCACTTTATCTAGGCCCAGTGCAACGACTGATCAAAGGTTCTGAATAGTTCAAATAAGCAAATGGACCTGAGTGCTGATGACATCACAGTTTGCTTACCACCTTGCAGACGAAACGGAAACCATCTCTGCAAAACTGTCCGAAATGCAGTGCCCTGTTACAGCCCTTGAGCGGTCAACAAACTGTGACATCATCAGTTCAGCGGTCTATTGCATGTTAGATTTGAAAAGTTTCTAAACACTAAACACGCTATTGCTACGTCAAGCTTTTCTACAGCAACCTCCAGTTGGGCAAAGCCTGGAATACCCTTCAGAGGGCAAGGCCACTTCCATTAGAAAATGTTAAAGTCTATTGGAGACTTTTGAAGGGGCACCGAGGCCAAGACCAAGGCAACGGAGGCCATGGCCTCTGTGGCATCCGTGTAATTCTAGGCCTCACACATTCATTCAGAATTGTGTAGTGTGTGTTCGCCATTTCTTATGCAACTACATAAAAGCATCCTACCTCCATGGTAAAAGCTAGCCCCAAACCATGAGTAACACAATCTTTAGTCTAGGGAATTCAAATTTAAGTGGGACTTGTGACTAATAAAGTTAGTGTACCAGAAAGTATCAAAATCGAACTCGCAATTGGCTTATTGCTTTGACAATAAGCACAACATATGACAGAGATACAGCAGTATCCCTAAGCTTTCCTTACCATAAATAATTTCTAAAAAGCAGAGTTCAAACAAAGTTGTTAATTTCCCAATATAAACAATTATTTTAAGAAGGTGTGATTGGTGAATGTGAAAGGTGGTAGCTATTTTGTTGAAATTCTTCCTCTCTGATGAAAAGTCACACATCCAAATTTATAGAGCACTTAAAGTATAATCAGTTCAGGATGTTGATTATTATAATGTTTATTTAATATTGTTGGTGTACTTCAAAAACTTTTTCCCAAAGTGCCTGGTCCATGTGGTTGTAAATACTATCTTTCCAATGTTTATTCCTATTGAAGTACAGTATGCAATTTTTGAAAATGAAACTCCATAGTTGTTTCCTAGAACCATGAAATACTACCTCCATGCAAAACTACATAAATTTATTGATTAAAGGGACACACTGGCTGAATTGGGCTCTTTGGGCTACAAAATAGACTAAAATATGACTTCAACGGTCTTCCAGGAATAAAGAAGAACAGTCCATAAAAAAAATCATCAAATTTAGCCGTTTTTGAGCATTTTTAAACAAAAACGAAGGTCGCGTGATAGTTCGGACCACAAACTGGTTCAAATAATCACGTGACCTTCCGAGTTAGTTTTACTTCCAGCCGTTTAAAAGTAACTTACCAAACCAAATTTAAATCTTTTTTTTACACAATTATTAACGAGTAATTGACGAAAAAGATCATGTATTCAAATTATCGCTACAAGTTGTAAATAATGGTGAAAAATCCAACGTAAGATTCGCATTCAAAGAGTCCGTGTAACGGAGGCGTGTTGCATGGCCCAAAGGCATGGAGCAATCACAACGTAAGCCTTGGGGGCATATCCCGTCAGCCGGCGCTACATCCCGGGGCCAGAGAGCGTTGAAACTTGCCGTGGCTTCGGAGCCTGTCTGGGGGGGTTGGGAGCCAGACCATAATCACGTTTGGTTCCAAGGGGGTTTTAGGCAGTGCCCGTGTTGGATTGACTGCGCTGCACACACTCGGCTGGAAAAGCGTATACGCTGACCTTTGACCGCGTTTCGTTTTTTTCACTACTTTTCGTTAATTGCGTGCTAATTTTATGATTTTTTTTTTTTTTTAACATCAAATTATTTATTGTTTGTGACTCTACTTCACTAAATTACGTAAATGGTGAGCCGGTGTGCCCCTTTAATAGTAATAGTCAAAACAGTCAGACAGCCTTCCTATTTTATGATGTCCACAAAATTACAATCATTCTGACTTTGATGGACAACCATTTACAACACTTTCTAAACAGGATGGAAACTCAATGATGGTTTGATTTTTAAGATGGTCCCTTAGCTCTTCCATTTCCTGACCAATAAAGAGGGCTCCATTAAACACACCCACTACACTCCTTTATGGACAGTTCAAAGTTCAATATACTAACTGTCAGGGAGAGCCTTAGAATTTGTATGTAAAAATTCAGTTGCTGCTCATATACTTCATGTTCCTTGC
The DNA here is from genome assembly GCA_021014325.1 of Plazaster borealis. Taxonomy (NCBI): domain Eukaryota; kingdom Metazoa; phylum Echinodermata; class Asteroidea; order Forcipulatida; family Labidiasteridae; genus Plazaster; species Plazaster borealis. The sequence goes on along the minus strand of CM037457.1, from coordinate 10,170,060 downwards.
TCTATGCTGTACATTTAAAGCACATGTACATATCATGCTTTGAGTCTGTTCAGACAGTATCATTCAATGCATTGAAAATGCAAAGAATATTATTTTGTTGAACATCTGTTTATATTTACAGTGACATCATAAGTATTCATGTATTGTTAATATCTGGGCTGCTGTTCCCACACACGCAACTAAATAAAATAATGAAATATGACTCATAAAGTCTGTCAATGGTGGCAGACTGGACAGCTTGCGAAAATCTGACAATGGCATTTTAAAGGAGGCTTTACTTTGAGCAAATATCTGTAAATGCATTAAAATCAAGAGAGAGTCTAGGAACAGCTACAAAAACTAATAAATCAGTAAATTTACATATTTTACTGCATCCTACCGACAATGAAATGCAGACTCTAAAATGGGATTGGATGACCAGTAGGTGATCTTTTATACAGACTAATTCCCCTAACAATGACAACAGCATGTCAAATGGAACACCTTTTCAAGTGAAACACCTTCTTCAGATATTTGGTATTTCTACTATCCTTCTCAATCAGCCAATTAACAGTTTTTCATTTCCCTAAACACCTTTGTTATATACTGCTGCAATATTGCTTTTTATACCGCTCAATCAATGTGATTGAACTATAGTCTGGCGACTGTTTCTAAAAGGAAACTGTTCCTGGTTCATTTCTGTAGTTAACAATAGACTTGATCTTGTGTATCCCTTATTATGATACAGTACATGTTTGCATACAGAATCCTTGGACCAATTCAACATACATGTATGTAGTTGTGTGATTTCAGTACAAAGAGTTTAATTTACATACCAAAGAGACTGCCAAGGCTACACAACAAAGAAAAACAAGTTCTAAGCAAACCCTGACTTTTAGCTTTGTGGGCTACCATACAGTTAAACTTGGAAAAGGATCAAAAGTTGTTGGGAATAACAAATTCCATGAGCTTTTCCATAATAATCCATATGAGCGCGTGCATAACTTTAAAATAGTTCATCTGAATATTTGGAGGTTTCCTCCCACAATTCAACAACTTTAAAATGTAGAAATTTTCAAAAATTCTGAGATGGAACTACAGTTTTAAAGGGATTGTATACATGTACGTTTGGTAATTGGACCCCACTGTTTATTTCAATCCTATAGTTGTAACTAACCTTTTAGCCTTCGAGAAAGACTCTGCTAGGGTCGAAACGTCAGGCCTTTAACATTTTTTTGCATAAAACTAACCTTTGAAAATTTCATTTCAAAAGGTGGTAGCATTTTTGAGATATTGCCGAAAAGGTGTGAGCGATTAAGTCCACGCAGGAAGAATAATCTGCAATTGAAATACACTATCTGAGAAACATTAATGCAGTAACGCTTCTCAGATTCAAATTTTGGGGGATAAAAATCTTTTTCCATAACCGTAGTACTTCAGAGTGAAAGTTTCTCAATATGCATTAAATACTTATCCAAAGCTGCTGTACTTCTTACCAAAGTCATTACCAGACGTAAACAAACCCTTTAACCATTAATATGTCTTGTATACAATCTGCAATTTTTTTAGATGTTAATTGTACAGGTGAAAGTGCTGAATATTTTCAACCATGGACCAAGTCAATTTTATGATGTGACATTGCAAATACATTTCCCAACAATTACTCACTAAATACAACTGTCAACCCTCTTGCATACACCACCATGGCTGAGATTAAAAACAATAGAAACACACACATGTGTACATGCACCACACAAACCTATCAACCAATTGGAGATCTTCCTTTGACCTCAGTGAGGGCATTGTTTGAGCTCTTGACATCATATGCAAGGTTTATGAGGTATCTTATTTTGACCCAAGTGGTTGCACTATATGAGCTTGTGACATCAGATGCAAGGGGTCTATAGACCATGCCCAATTTAACCTGTGACATCACTTGTTTACAAAAGAGCTACAGAGTCTGGACAACTAACAAGCACGATTTGTACACAGCTCAATGGTGGAAAACATCAAATCTTTCATTTTAAAAAATTGCACTGTACAATTTGTATCAACTGTTGACATGAACAAGGGGCACATCTCAAGCTTATTTGATTACAAGTCCTTTTTACAATTCATGATTTATATGTTAATTTATATGATACAAAGTGTAAAATTGTGCATACGACCACTATCTCGCCTGCCAGGAAATGCCCTGGAATGTTATGTACAAGGTCACTCTTTTTGTAAACAAGGTGACATGGTTATAGTCAATATTTCAAACATTTTTTAACATCAGGAGAAACATTTAAATAATACTGATATTTAAAAAAATACACTTACTTTTTATCATGAATGTTAAGACCCTGGTTTGTAAGATCGCCCTGAATACATGAAAGAAAGATACACAGCTTTTAGTGACAAAGCACTATTTCCTTATTACAAAATAGATATTCTACTTACTGTTTCCAGGAAATTTACACTTCACTAACATTAAGTTCAAAGGTTATAGTGGATTGGGTTGAAATATACACTGTACATTGTTTTTAAGTTCAGCACAGATTTGTTTTTAGTTTCATTGTAAATTAGCAAATTCAAGCCAACAAATAACAAAATTTGGAAAACATGTACCTCATACATTCTAAATGTAACCTATTATACAGATACTAATCAAGTATTACCTTGTTTAGTGTAACTTCTTCCACAAGATGTCGCAGTTCATTGAAGTCTGACTGAACAAATGCTAAAAAAGTAAATGAAGAAATAAGGTTAATATACCCAACAGCTAATAATGGTTTTCTCAGCAGACTTTGTTACAGTGCATGTAAAACACTTTTGGTTTAATTGGCAAAGACACTCGGACATAAGATCCTCTTTATTTTAACCGTGTGCAAAAAATAGTTTATTACCGAATCTCATTTTTACAAACTTCTTTTCAACCCTGGAACAACACCCCACCCCCTAGAAATAAGAACCCCAATGTTTGCTTTACTTGGCGGGGAAAAAAATCATTATGAACATTGATTCATATATGAAAAAACCCATTGCATTTTGTGTTTTTTCCAAACAAAAATAATCTGTGTTGAAACTATGCACTACAGACTTGTATAAAGACAACCGTTCACAGAGCAAAATGAAATCTAGGCCTCGAATTACATGGAGGCCAGGGCCTCTGTTGCCCCTGGTCTTGGCCTTGGTGCCCCTTCAAAAGTTCCCCATAGACTTTAAGATTTTCCACTGAAAGTGCCCTTTGCAAAATAAAATTGCCTTGCTCTCTCAAAAACAAAATTCCAGGACTATAAATTATTGCTTGAGCAATGACACCATGCATATGGTATAGATAAACAGAGTCTTTACAAAATAAAATACTGATTTCCTAAACTTGCAGCACACGCATTTTTGGGATACCTCCATTGATTTATTGATTGTTAAGTAAAAAAATATATATATACATGTACATAAACGAGTATTTATCAGCATAACAAAAACTTATAAAGGAACAAATCAATTAAAACATACTGTAAACTTAAACTAGATAAACAATGGTTAGCCAGGCCTGACCTAGCCCCATTAATAGTGCCAAATACTCTGGACTTCCTCCGATCCTTGGCCCTACGCCCACGTACCTCCAGGAGGTGACATTTGTTTTCGAAAATAAACTCACGTTTTATGCCGAAATTTTTTCCCCAGTTGTCCCTTATTGTGGCTCTTTTGTAGACAGCACATCAAAACGAAAAAGAGCCCGCTCGTTTTGGTGTAATTTATGAAGAAAATCGGAGGCGTTACTCACACGATTTTGACTGCCCGGCATCCATGATGGTTTCTAATGCCCATGCGCGCTGACATACAGCGCTGTGTGTGTGACCTGTCTGTACTGCTAGCTAGTCGCTGCTTCAGCAGTTTTCTTGCGATGTGGTTTATTTGGAAGTGATACGTCAGGCTGCGTAGTACATGTACATGTACGTGTATCTCTGTCGGCCGGCGCGCCCCCCCCCCCCGGTGATAGCAAACTTAGCGGGCGATATTTTAGTTGAACCATGGAGGAAGGAAATGGTCGAACCCCGAAACACCCAGGGGGGAGGAGGGGGGGGGGGGTGAAATTATAATAATGGGATTAATGATAATAATAATTTATGATTTGTAAATTTAGAGTAAGCCTTTATTAGGTAAAATTGGAATTCTGCGGATATGTGCGATTTTCTTGGGCAAAACACTTGAACGAAAATTGTTAATTAATTATTTAATTAATTGTTTAATTAGTTAGTTAGTTAGTTAGTTAGTTAGTTAGTTAGTAAGTATAGTTAGTTGGACATTTATTTGTTTGTGTGATTGTTTATTTGTATATCTATTTCTTTAATTAGTTGTTGTTTACATAGGGATGGGTGGGATATTTTATTTGTAAGACTGTCTTCCCTCTGAGAGGGAATATTGCATTCAGTGTACTGTTATTAATTGTTATCCAATTAGTTTGGAGAACCCCTCGACAGAAACTTGTTTCTTTTGGGTAATCCCGCGGGAGCTTTTTGGGTGTTGTTTTCTGTTATATTTTTGGTTATGTTTACTACTCAGTGTTATTTGTACAAGTCATTGTTTTGTCTATGATTCACTGTTTGTAATATCCCGGAAAATGAAATAAATAAATAAATAAATAAATATAATAAATAAATGTCTTTTTATTGATATGATTAGATCAATGTTCAAGTTCGTTTTGGGGTTATCCTGAGACTTTCCTTATCTAAATTAAAAACATTATTGTTTGTAACTACATGGAAAAATTCATAACAAAATCATGTCAGATGTGTTTCAATTGATGCTGATATTGTTTTCTTTTGTTTTGTAGTTGCAATAAACGCAGTATAAAAATCTTCAAACTTCTTTATTCTTCTTAAAGGCATGGTACACGTTTTGGTAATTGGAGCACGGTTTGTTTCAAACCTATATAGTTGTAGATATATACCATAAAACTAACCTGTGAAAATTTAATTTCAAAAGGTTGTAGCATTTTTTAGGTATTGCCGATAATCTGGAGCGGTTATGTCCAAGCAGGAAGAATAATCTGCATTGGAATACACACTCTGAGAAACGTTACGCGTAACACTTCTCAGATTCAAATGTTTTATGGGATAAAATGTGATAGATTTTTCCATAACCGCCGTACTTCGAAGTGAAAAGTTTCTCAAAATGCATTATACTATCCAAAGCTGCTGCACTTCTTACCGAGTAGTACAATGGTAAGAAAATAATCATACAACAAATGGACTAAAAACTCCAATATTCCTTTTCAAACTCCCAGTGATGTCTTGTCTTATAAAAACAAAGTATGCAATGTTCAATTCCCCCTGAAAATTATGTTAATTCTTTTAAATAAAAGCTGTATTGTAGACAATAAGTTGTTCAATTTTAGAGAAAGAAGGGAGAAAAGATGGTAGGAAATGTTAAGATGGTAGGAAATTGTTACGCTTACCGAGTGATGAAGAATTGCCTAGTGTCGACGTATCACTTCCAAGTAAACCACATCGCAAGAAAACTGCTGAAGCAGCGACTAGCTAGTAGTACAGACAGGTCACACACACAGCGCTGTATGTCAGCGCGCATGCGCATTAAAAACCATCATGGATGCCGGGCAGTCAAAATCGTGTGAGTAACGCCTCCGATTTTCTTCATAAATTACACCAAAACGAGCGGGCTCTTTTTCGTTTTGATGTGCTGTCTACAAAAGAGCCACAATAAGGGACAACTGGGGAAAAAATCTCGGCATAAAACGTGAGTTTATTTTCGAAAACAAATGTCACCTCCTGGAGGTACGTGGGCGTAGGGCCAAGGATCGGAGGAAGTCCAGAGTATTTGGCACTATTAATGGGGCTAGGCCTGACCATGCTGACACTTGACAGTGTCAGTCAGTGACACTGACCACTGTCTGACACTGACAGATATTGTTTCTCTAAATAAAGAAATCCCAGACCATTGCTTTGCCGAAACAACTTAAATTTATTTCATCAAACACTTTAAGCTTTACTATTTGGATTCCCATATTTAAAGAATGATTGCAGCTAGCAACGGCCAATGAATGTTGATGTTGCGTATCGATCGCGCGCACGTTATCAACCACGGCTGTGTGCACAAAAGCTCCATGATGGTGATGACATGCAATGAATGGCTTGCCTTGTGCTTGTGTTGTGTGATCGTGAACAAAAACACAACAAATTTCGTTCGCAATTTCCACCATTTTCATCAACATTACACATTTTTAAAATAGTTCTCACCTTGTCCCTGTGCCTTTGCTGTATCGAAATGTGCGGGCAGAAGTTGTAGGATGCTTAGGGCGAGGGTAAGCCACATATGTGCCATCCCGTTCGTGTGTAACTCATTCCTCCCGAAAACCGCCATGATTGTAATAATTACATTGCTCTTTCATGCACGGTTATAACACACACACAGGTCGTTCGTGTGTGTGTAGTAAGCAGACTTGCGCGCCATGGCCAGCATGCAGTGAACAACCGCACAATACTATGCGCAATATCTGTTTAGGGGTGTGAGTCGAGTGGGGGAGCCCTTCTTCCCAACAACACGCGAACTCAATCATCACAACCGAAACGGTTTTCTCACACTAATTTACATGACAAAGACCTGAAAGTAAACATAAACTTTTAGTAAAGAAATAAACTCGTTTTACTTATTCAGTGAGTGGATTTTAGCTGAAATTTAATCTATATAAAAATTGAAGAAAACCTTTTCGATAAATATAATTATCAAGATTTGATTTATATAATTGGTTGGGTAAGGGGGTGAGTCGAGCTGCGTGCTTACTTTAGGACATTATTTTCATAAAACTCATCATAAAAATGCTTAGGCCTATATGACGATACATGGGGAAGACGAGCTATCGTGTAAGATTATTCGATTTGACCCTTTTTCATGGTGTAACTTGTATTTTTTTTATACACAATAGTCTGGTATTTTTAGGAACCGAGAATAATATGACAATGGAGGAGGCTATATTTCCATGATATGACTTAGATTTGGAGGTAAATTATATGTTAAATAAATAAATAAAACATTAAAGGGACACGTTGCCTTCGGGTTGGGCGCTGTTGGGCGCTTTTGGGCTACAACAAGCGTTTGATGTATAATGAGCACGGTCGGAAAGATGTTTAAAACGTAGAATATAATTATCCACACAAACGTGCCTTAGAAATGCTTCGCTTTTGCTCCCTTTCGCGAAACAAAACGCTCCGCCATTTATGGGAGTCAAGATTTTGACTCCCATAAATGGCGGACAAATTCTATCAGTCTTATTTCCAGTCGCAGCTGTTGAACTACGACTGAGCAATTATTTTATTAAAAATGTTACGATTACCATCTGTTTATTGTATTCCAATAAATATCCAACACCGAGCTGAATCTAGCACAGTATTGGGCCCGATATAGCCAGCCGGCGATTAGAACACATGCAGTACAGGGAGGTGAACCAAATGTGATAGTTTGTCTCCTCCCTGTACTACATGTGTTCTAATATTCTAAATATGCGGCTGGCCGTTCCGCAAATACGCGGCTGGATATTTCGGACCCAATACTGAGCTAGCTTTAGCTCGGTTTAGAGCGAGGTAGAAAATGAGATTATTACCCGGTTTTCATCTGACCATAGAGCAAAAACGACTGTTCGTCGCGCATTTTGCCCATTACATGGACGGTGGTATTTACGGCTGGAAATACGTATACGTTTCGTGGGGCAGAGATCTCGGGGTCAGATGGCAATGTTTTGTTTTTTTAATCACCATTCACTAATTATAACACATTAAAGGCATGTTATTGCACGAACAACTCTTAATAAGGATATGGAACACTTCCAAACAGCAAAATTTCTTGAGATTTTAAGGCAACGTGTTCCTTTAATGAAATGACCTGGTGGTGACTGGGATGATGATGTAAACAATGACAACCAACAATCATGCCAGCGACGATGACGTCTTTGATGACATACATAGACGATGACAGTGATATGACGATTATCTCATTAGCATCTGACCTTATTCCTTAATTTAGCATTATGGCCTACTTCTGCGCCCTCTAACGATGCAGTTACATCGCGCAGCACACTACATTGGTTTCCTTTGTATGATTGTATTCATTATACGGCAGGTGCGGTCTAGACGGATACCAGTGAGAGCCGGCGGCCTTGTTGACATTTTTTCCAATTATTCTTTGATCATTGATGTTCATCTCACGCACGTCGCTGGGTTATGAGCAAGTTATGAATTAAGTTATCAACTGTGTCGTGTGGTGAAACGGTAACTATTGCATTGATTGTGGAGTAATAATTTGTCACATTGCAAATTGTACTTTAAAAACTCATGAGTCTTATGAACTGATAACAATTGTATTAGTAATGATAATTGTTTGTGGTCTAAATTTAGTAATAATGCATAAACCGTAATTTATTTAAAATTTTACGTCCACTCCATGCATCGTTCGGTCCTCCTACGTCCTAATTTATGTTAAATCACGGAGAAAGCAAATTCCATGGTTAAATCATGGCTAGCGTAGCCCCATAAATAGGGCTAATCGATTGGCCCTTTTTGGACAGTGCCATCGGTCATGCTTGTGGGTGGAACGATTCAAACTGTGAAATTTAGCAGTTGCTCAGCAGCTATGTAGTTTTATGGATCACCAGTTTTATAACTAAGCCAAAAAGAATAGTTCAAGCAACAAAGAACAATAGACTTCACATTTATTTTCTTTATTAACATTTATTTGGTTATCATCTGCACTGGTGAATGTTCACCCATGAAAGAAGGATTTTGGTTCCCCCATATTCGCCAAAGCAGATGAAGACCAACAAAACATGTTTGAGAAAAGAGCAATGTTTAGGGTCCAAGTTACTCGGACTAAAGCCAACCCAAAGATGGTTTGGCAAGTTTTTCTTGATTTTATTTTCGGTCTTCCATTCAATTTCTGACTTCTGACCATCACACGCAAAACCAAACCCAAAAGCAATTAAGCTGAAAGCATATCAAGCACTAGTTCGTCCCCAACTGGAGTATGCAGCAGCCGCATGGAGTCCACACACAGCAAAAAACATCTACTCACTGGAATCGGTTCAACGCCAGGCAGTCAGATACATATGCGGAGTCTACGACCGCACTTCCAGTATCACACCTCTCCTAACACAACTCGATTTGGACCAATTAAACACCAGAAGACTTCTACATCAGTGCACCATGTTTTACAAGATTCACCATAACATTGTCAATATTAGTTTTCCGCCTTCTATTCAACTCCACCCAGCGATAGGCAGAACTCGACACCAACTTCATTATCTACCAATCCAGGCATCACGAGAATCATTCAAATTTTCCTTCTTCATCCGCACCATTCCAACCTGGAACAGGCTCCCGTTGGAAGCAGTGACAGCATCATCAGTCAAGGTTTTTCAGGCAGTGGCCCTTCCGGCGGTGAGAGACATGCGTCCCACCACCACCCATCAACAGCTTTAAGATGATGAGGATGTTTTTACTCGCACTTTGTAAGATACTGCACTTTCACGACCACACAACACGAGCACCCCTATACCACACCTTGGACAAGCAGTTAGCTTTCTAGGTGGTTATTTATCAAGCATCAAGCATTTCGATTCCAAGTCTGTACTTAACAAATTGAAACACGGAGGAGAGTGAAGTGTTGACTGATGTTGGGATACGGTGCCAGAATGGGGGAAAATGGATCCTGTATTCGTGTATTTATTTCAATAATAATAAAGCAGTTATTACACACATAAATCAGTGTATGGACTGGTAAGTCAATTTGCTTGCACTTTGATTTAATTGTTGTTTATGATGTTTTTTTAATATTTTATTTCAGCTAGTCTGGAGTAAACCTAAGTAGTGTAGTATCTTCAGTTCCAATTCTGATGTATGCCACATAATGAGATGTTATTCAGCTGGGTTTATGTCTACTTTGCATGGGTGTATCACCGCATGTTCAAGTGGGTAGTTCGTACATTGACGGGTAGGCATGAGTTACAGCGAATCTGTGCTGGTGAAGGAGCAGGTAACAAGCGAACTAGCAAAGTTGGTGAGTGTTAACAAAAGTAATGATGTCATTAATTAACATAACTGCAAGACAATTTGTGTATAAAAACACAGAAGAATTGGATCTAGTTCAGTCCAGATCGCATCCCGCCTACCTTTGTCAAAATATTTTATTTTAAACTTCTTTAGCCATGATGACACTTAGTTACAATTTGATGATAAAGGATACTAAGTGTAAAATAAACCCTGTTTTTCAAGATAAATTTCACCAGGCTCCAAGTATACAAATATAGTATGATCCCTCAAAAGATATTTGTAAAAAACCATTAATGGTCTCTGATTTCCTTTCGCAGAAAGCTCGTTAAGAAACTCCAAACTCGGTGCTCTGAGCAGAATAATAGAAGAGAATGAAATAAACATCAATGATGCAGTGCAAGGTGTCATAGCCATCAAGGGAATCGACACACTCCTATACCCAGAGTAAGGGCGCATCCGAATTGGTGGCTACAGCTACGGCTACAACTGTTGCTAAGGGTGTTGCTAAGAACCTACTACACTTCAACACATGATGATGCGGAAATCTATTTGTAGCCGAAGCTGTAGCCACCAATTCGGACACGGCCTCAGGTCACTTTAATTTCTGCCTTTTAAGATACATGACAAGGTGTGACAGAGGTAGGGAATTGGGTGTGGAGAGAGGGTGTAAAACAACCCTACTGGCACAGGTCTATCTTGGATAAAACTTGATAGCATATCAGGCCTGGATTTTCATTTTGAGAGGGCAAGGCCATTTTCATTTTTATCTGCAAAGGGCACTTTCATTTCAAAATGTTAAAGTCTATGGGAAACTTTTGGAGGGGGGTACAAAGGCCAATACCAGGGCAATGCCTCTGTGGGCCTTTATTTAATTCCAGGCCGTGCAAATGCACTGTTTGGCAATGTAAAGAACTTGCAGTAGTAGGACTGGTAGTTGTGGAAGGATTGCATGCCTTAAAGTGTAAGGGAATCTAAAATACAGGTAACAGCTCTATAACAAATATAGGCCTATATATTTAATAAATCCAAAACAAGCTTCTGTACTTATTAATTATTATTTATTTATTATTTTTTATCATTATTGTTAATATATTTATTTATTTATTTATTTATTTTTTTTTTTTTTTTTGGGGGGGGGGAGGTGGCCAACAATGATATAGTTATGATTTATACCTGAAAGAAATTTGGATGGACATATTTTAACCCCAGTCTAATGTTGTTTATTATTGAAGCTTTGCACCGTGTCTTCTACGGTGTCTGGAACAGATCTGTGGCTACAAGACTCTTGTTCAGGATGTAGAAACATTGAGGAAAATTCGATATCAGTCATCAAAAGAAGACCACGAGGAGTTGCTTAAGAAGGTAAATCTAAACATGTACTAAATCACAGAGGTTTATTAATCTTTCTGAAATAGACAATCATTGATTCAAACAGTTTCCAAATTCATTGAGTATATTTTAGGAACTGTGTAAAAACAATGTAAAATCAGCAGGGCTCGAATTCGTACTGGACTGCAGGCCCGAGGCCGGTAGTTTTAGTGTCGGGCCAGTAAAGTCATGATGGAACAATTTCTTAAGTCTTGTGTTCTTCAATTGAATAATAATACCTCACTGTGTAATATCGGGAACAAAAACAAAATTATGTTTTAAATGTTGATTTTGAGTTTTGATAAAATACATTTAAATTCTGTTAAGCAATGAAGTATACTTCAAACCCCCTAAAGACGTCTTCTCTTGTCTTATTGTTTGTTCAAATAAAAATAGTTAAATGTGTCTTAAACTGTCATGACTGTGTCGGGGAGTTTTTTCCTCATTTTGATTCCTGATCTTGTAAAACAATTCTGGTCCAGTTATCCATTTTATCTACAAGCCCTGCAGTCTTGTTGATTTTTCCTCCAAATTCGAGCCCTGATCATTAGAACAATTAGCAATATCCCTTCAACACAGTCTACCTAAAGTTGATAGTTTCAAGTAACCACATAGTTAATATACACATAGTTAACCACATAACATATTAGTCCAAATAGTGGGAGAAAACCAATGGGCTTGTTTAAGAGACATTTCATCTTCCAAAAGAGACATGTAAGATTAAAGTAAAATCATCAATTTGTTATGGACCTTGACCGGCTAAATGCCAGTTTTAAAACACCTGAGGACCAGTCCAAATACACTCCAGAGTCCAAGTGGTACGGCCAGATAGTTCAGTGTTGAAAAGCAGAATATGATTATGGACAAGTGCAAAACCTGATGGACCAGTGAAATTAAAACCTTACTGGTCCTGCTGGCTAGTCACTGAAAAAGTGAAAGACAAACCCTATGTTATAGTAAACTTATTAATGAGTCATAAACTAAGATTAGATGTGCTGTAACTGAGCACCTTCCTCCATGAACTGAGCTAGTGAGTAGTGACCCTGGTAGCAACTGTCCATTGATAGAGTGAAATAAAGATTGTTATGAGGTGTAGCCACGCTTCACTGTCATGTTATATTTACACTAGGAAGCATCTTATTATAGTGACAGTAAGGTTGGTGTCCGATGCACTAAGCTGGATAGTGGCTATCAGAGTCATTTCACACTGTGGTCACTACAGTCGGTGTCAAACACCCAGAGGAAGTCTATTTAAGGTTGGTCATCCAACCAACAAGTATGATGATCACACTGTTTGGGATCCTGAGCTTCGCAGTGATGCTCATTAACTTGTGTATTAGGGAAATCAAGATGGCCTACACATGAATAAAGGATATTGTTGATAGTTTGGATTCATAGAAATACTAACATCAGAAGATTTTCATTTGTGAAAAGAATTAATTCCGATTAGCAGGCCCGATGCTTTGTTCTTGAAAGCGCAAGGGCGCCAAGGCGGTTCTTTTTCCTTTTGTAAAGGGCACCTCTATGAGGAAATTGTAAATGTTTCAATTGGCACCAAGGCAATGACCAGGGACAAAGGAGGCAATTGCCTCCCTTGCCTTCATGAAGCATCAAGCCTGTGTTAGAGCAATTAAGTTCACCGAGACGTAAATTAGTAAACTTCGACTACATAGCTGAGCTTTCATTCGAAACCTCCAGTTTGCCAGATATTGTGATCATGATCATTGTGGTCGGCAATTGTACAAGACTTTTGAACAATTGGGTTTGCTTTTCAGGCTTCCGACCATGCAGAAGTATTGTGGTAGTTAAAACTCCAGAGTGTTTATTAGTGGGTTTTTATCAGGGCATGGAAAAGATAATATTACAATTATGTCATTGAGCAGATGCTGTTTTACTAATTGTTTGTGTGATGTATACTAATTAAAACATTTTTTTATTTCTTAAAATGCAATTTTTAAATTTGTTTCCCTTGTTACTGATTGTTTGTATTGTATTTGTATACAGTTCTTTGTCAATGTCATTTTAATTTCCTCAGCAAGAGATAATAAAGTTTAATCTATCTATCTATTTCATGCAATGACTTCAATACATAGATTGTTATTTTATTTTAAAATCGATTCTTAGTTGTATTTAAAATCTGAACCCCCCCCCAAATAAAAGTTATTCAACCAAGAGTGCAATTCACCATGACTGTCAACACAAGTTGAACTCTGTTTTGGTGTAGCAGTCCAAGCGTAACCATTGTGACAATAACAACCAGCATTCGCAGGTGACTCAGATGCCCATAAATCTTTCCCTTGTTTTGATTTTCTCTTTTACAGTTATGGGACCTTATGATGCCAGACACGCCACTGGAGAAACGAATAACAAAGCAATGGGGTACCATTGGGTTTCAGGGTGACGACCCAGCAACTGATTTTAGGGGAATGGGTAAGACATCGTAAAGACATGGTCTTCTTGCCAGGAACAATCCCAATGGGTGAGGGGGAAACACTGGGGGAAGTCCACTGAATAAGGGAAGGGGCTGGAATGAGACAAAGAGAGTGTTTTACCTATGGTACTTTTGCCAACATCTGGGGTTGGGGAAATACAAGAGAAACTAGACTATGAAAGACTCTATGAAAGATTTGTTTCTGTGTTTTTTGTATCAGGCCAAACTGAATTTGGCAAAGGTAGAGAAGGGCAGGAATAAGAATGTTTTGAAGATAAAAGAGAAGAAAAAACAAATACAAAGTTGTTGTTTAGAACAGATTAGATTTCCATGAAAAGAGTTGACTTGTGTTGAAGCCCTGTACACTTATTTTGTTTAAATAAATATATATCATTAATTAATAATTTGTTTATTTGTTTTCACTCTTTTTGATGAAGGTATACTGGGCCTACTTAACTTAATGTAAGTATTGATTTGGATAAATCCAAATCTTTTTGTTTGAAATTTTCATTTGGAAATCTATCGGTTTTGCAACATTTTACACATTTTTAAGGATGAGACCAATCCTAATTTATACATGGTAAAACAAATTTACTGCCTAAAGTCAGGACTAACATATTTGTGCAGCGCAAAGATTTCCATTGTTCCTAGGATATGTTGTTGACTAGTTAGTGTTGTTTTCTAATCGTGTATTGTTTAATTCTGTTTCTAGATATTTTGCAGAGACTTACAACAAAGCTGCCAGACATGTTCTATCACATTCTCATCATCCTAAATATGGGTGAGTTTTTTGCGCCTTATACTCATGTTTACCAAAAATCCAAATATGTTTTATTACTGAACAATTCAATACAAACATTTTAATTGGCTTTGATACAACCTTTCAATTTTGTGTGTTCTTTGGCTTCAGGTATTCCTATGCAGTTGTGGGTATTAACATGACCAGTACAGCATACCAATTGCTCCATGACGGTACACTCAAAACTCATCTATATAACCACGTGCACAGACAACCAACAGTTGATGATTTCCATAAAGTATATTGTAAGTTAACATCAATCCAGTCAATGTGCATAAGAAATCTTTCTTTACGTTTGATCACTAATCCACTATGATCAAAGGTCATTGCTCCCCGTCTAAATTCGTTAGCAGCACAGCACAGGGGGGGGGGGGCACTTCAGACAAAATAATTTTGCAGGATGTTTGCAACCATTGCCATCTTTATAACAAGTAGAATTTCGGATAAAACTAACACAATTTGTTTTTTGGGGGGTGTTATTACCAAAGTATGACCCTACCTTTAAGAAAGACTGATCTACAGATGGAACTACACTAACACTTCACCATTGACTGTCGTCACTCACAGAGTAATCTTTACCTTAATGCGACATTCTCCATTCTTACAGGTTATGTGCTTTTCAACTTTGACCAATTCTGGTTGGCAGAGAAGCCACGTGACATCATGGAATTCAGTCGTGTCCGAGACAAATTCGAAGAGAAACTAAGAGGTGATCTCGGAAATCCAACGACAATCTTACAGTGTGACTTTACCTTAGAAAATTGATATTTGTATTGTAGGTTTTCATATCAGGCAGCTGCCATTTTGCTTTTATAGCACAAAGTATATAATTTAAGTTGACCAAAGTGACCAGGAGAGAAAAAAAAGCTGGCACCATTCAGCTAGCACTTTTTCTATCATGGTGTCATTGGAGGTTTCTGCCATAGATATTTTCAGGAAACATTAACTTAAAATTTTTCATTGTGAGTGATCTTTTGATACACAAACGGGTTGAGAGTTCATTTTAAAAGTTTTACATAATTATATTTATCATATATTTAGTGTTGGCAATTGTTTCAAATTCCTTGATTTATATAATATAGCATGTGTGCTTTCACTAATTTTGAATACAGTATCATTCTAGATTCTTAGGGAAAGTTTTCACTGAAATATTTTTTAATTCTAAGTTTTCATTTCTTTCAAAGAGTGGTTGCAAATTGAAAAGCTAGCCACAGTCAACCTACAACCAGTTCAGTTTTTGTAAAGTACAAGAGTTTTGTACTGCTGAATACTTTTATGGGCAAATTCTTAAAAGTAAAGCATGTGGGAACAAATAATCCGATACTATGTAAATAGTTACATAATGTGAACATTTACTGCTCTTCAAGTTATATTTCAATCACTGGATGACAATTCTTGCCCAATGAGTTGTCTACCACATTTTTGTATGCACAGTATTATTACTCATTTTGACTCTAAGGTTAACAACTTGGCTTTAATTCACAAAATTTCCAAATAAATATGTTGACAAAATGTCAGACTACTTGTGATCAAGGTCAGCATTCAAACACAACTTAGCCTTTACTAGTGTGCTGGGAGATAAATAGTGTGTTCAATTCAGTGTATGGTAGGATCTTATTTATTTTTATGATGTGTACTAGTGTGGTTTAAGTGGGTTTATTTTCTATGCAGTTTTAGGGTTATTTATTATGGAAAGAAGTATTTCAGATATTTAATAGATGTTAAATTTGTATCGGAGATAAAAATATCATTTGGTTTTGCCTTTACAACGAAGTATACTCATACACATCGGTGTAAGGGCAAAAAACAAACAATATTTCAGAACCTTTTTTTTTTAACATACTCTTTCCAATGGATAATAGCACCTTGAATTGTTGGAATTGTTGTAACATTAATTAACCTTCACTGTATCTTTAATACTGCAGGTAAATAAATCTTTATGTAACTTGAATACCGAATTTAAAGTTTGCTTTCACAATAATTATTTTGTAGCACTCTTGTTCAAATCTTGACATGGAAACAGAAATACATGGGACCACTATACTATTTTTAAAGCACTTTATTATGTTAAAACAAAGAAAAAGTACATGTAATTAACAAAAGTGTTGTTTTCAAAATCTCTACTTTACACTTAACCAAGTAATTTTTTATCAACAAAAGATTTAGTTTATATGGTCAAGTATGGTCAAACATTTGGAATATACATTTTCGGGAGAGTTTTGAAAAACAAACAAACAGCAAAGCAAAGTTTATGGCCTCGCTATAATTAGTTTCAACCAAAAGATATTCACAAAGTTACTTTCTAAGGTTGGTTTCCCTATATCTCTCAGTTGACAAAGCAATGTTTTGCATGGCCCAATTTCAAAAATAAGTAGATACCATTCACAAAGTTAAGAGCACACATTACTCTGTATTTTGACTGGTAACTTTTTTTCTGGTTAGCGAAATTGATTTTTGTATGGCTATCGAGCTAAAAAAAAGCATCTCTATGAAATTAGGCCATGGTTGACGCGGGTTAACCACAAAGACATTGATTGTTGCTGTTCCAATTACACTGGGCCCAATTTCATATATGAACATGCGGTGCGCAGGGTGGGCCAAGGAGCAACCTTCTTCTGACCTCTAGCCGAGGGCGCCCTACTCAAATGACATCATGTGTGACCATTCTTTACATGGAATTCTGCAGTTAGAAGAGCCATGAAATTGGAAAATTGAGGAGTTTGTAATTGAAAAGAAAAACCAATATCCCAAGTGTTGTTTTACAAATGACAAACTGGTGAGGGAACAATTAAAAAATGCAGCCAACAAGAATTTGTCACGACATAGTGTTTAGAAAATAACGAATTGTCATTCTTCTTGATAACAACACAATATTCATGACATGACAATTCAACTTTGCTGAATGTATACATTTTTTTCTCACAAGATCCTTCATGTTACAGTTCTCATGAACAAGATTGTAAGTTTAAGGATGTACAACTTGGCAAAATCCAAATGGTTATGAAGGACAGCTAAACCATTGCTGCTAACGGCCATACCTGAAAAACACAAGAAAACACCAATTAAATCACTAACCAAGTGTGTAAACACCTGCAATCGTGGACCTTCCATTGTCCTTCTTTTGTTCGTACTAACTTTTTTGGCTACAGCTCCCATTGGTTTTGTACACACTTTCCAACTGGGGACCTTTACCCAGCCGGGACCCTATTGTCCTCTTGTTATAGGTCCCTGGCTTGAATGTGTATACCCACCCATTATCACATTGTCTATAGTTATAACTGATGAAGGAACATCAACTCATACAGATTATAGGCCTATGCCTTTTTAAACCGAATTCTCAACGTTTCATATGGAATATTATCTGTACACCGATGTGTGTTAATCACTGTATACTAATTACTTTTCGCCAGTCCTGTGAAAAAAATCCACAGGCATATTACTCTGGTGGGATTTAAACCCACAACCTTTGCTATTCTAGAGCAGATGTCTTGCCACTAGACCAACACCTTGCCTGGTGTCTCCAAAGTATTTCTTTATGATTTTTAATTTAGACTTTACAGTTTCATATGGACTTGTTTAATTTTGAAATGTCTGCTTCACAATCTACATCTAAAAGGTATGACAATATGTTAATTTGTAATTTTCTACACTGTTTCAAATTTGGAAGCTTGGGTAAATATTGTGAAAAATATACTCACTTTTGAAATTCCCATTCACGGTTATCCAGAGGGCAAACTTGTCTTGTTTTCAACCAGCGAGAGATACAATGGAAGTGAAAAGCGTGCTGAAATAAACACACACAAACCAAAATGAAGTCCATCAAATGCATGTAATCAAACAAAATTTTACCAATATGGGGCACTTAACTTGGAGCACAGGGTAGCATGATGAGGCTCCACATACCATGGTTTTGAGAATATTGTCTTTTATCTCTGGCGATAATGCACAACCATAGTAGTATCTTACTGGACATAAAAACCAGAAGGTAACCCTACAACATAGTGACACAATTTTCTGGCACATGTTTGAAAATGGCATTACATTTAATAGTATATACTTCAAACATAGATCCTTGTCATTTGATTGGTTTTGATTTTGATTTGATTTTGCCATGTAAACTGTTCTGACACTCCAAAATTAAATATATAGAAGTCCTATACCAATAAATATAGGACGCATGAGACGCTTCACAGCTACGCTAATAGGTTTTACATTGAGTACTGTATGTATTTATTGTGTTTGCGTTATTAACGCCCATGTAGGACTGCGCGCCCACACGCTTATGGCTATGAACGCAGAACGAACTTCAGCCAACTGATCTTAAACAGCTCAAGCTATGTCTGTATTAGCTGTTTAATACCTTAAGAGTTGAAATAAATTATAAATTGTTCAAAACGTTGTACTATTTTTTTGTTTAAATAAATTATGAATTATATAAAAAATATCAAATGACAAGTATCTATGTGTGAGGTACATAAAACAAACATAGGATGCATTTTGTTCATACAATATAGCAGAATATAATCACTCGTTGAAATCTGAACTGATCCTTTTCACTCGACTTGGCCTAAGAAAATAGAACAATCAGATTTCACCTTGTGATTATTTTGTACTCATGCATCCAATATTTGTATGTTGACTAACTGTGTTGAGCTCTTACATTACACACTCCCCATGCTACTGTACATTCCTCTGATGTTGCTGAGGCTTGATTAGCTTGACATTCTATACCTGTAAAACAAGAATTAAAACCAACATTTTCAACCTTGGTCTTAGTAGGTCCCAAATTAAAATATCTCCTTTTTTAATAAAGCTGACTGCACTGCACAAATATTTACAAAAAACTTTTAAAAAATTAAATCATGCTATCCCTAAATTCCAACCAATTTCTTTATTTAATATTTCCCTTTCATGTTATGTTGTTTTCTTTGTTGATTTGTTAATTTTATTTCACTTTCATATATTTCATGACTAAATTTTACTTGACCAAAGTTGTGACATAACTTGTATAGCCACACAATAAGTTAAAATAAAGTATTTGAAGAAACAGAATCACGCAAACATAAATCTCAATATGGTTGGGACCAACTCGGTCCTGAAAGTTCGACTACATGCGAGACTTGTACATGTACAATCCATTAACGACGTGAAGTGGTTTTAAACTTGAACTGTACTTGTAAGCAGAATAATTGAAGAGTAGAAGGAAAAAGAGCTTTACGTACATAGATCCATGATATGATTTCTGCAGATAGCACAGTTATCTACAACTATGTCCCATGCCCATAAAGCAACAGCATTCCACTGAAAATTAAAAAAAATAAGAATAAGATATTTTGTTTAGTACACAAACAACTCTTCTAAATATTTATCAAATAAATGTTCCTTCTACAGTTTTCTCTGTACACAAATTGTCAATTGTCATATCCCCTACTATTCAGGCCTGATACTGCATGGAGGCAATCGCCTCCGTTGCCCTTGTACGTTGCCTCGGTGGCCTTTGAAATGTTAAAATAAAAATGTACAATTTCTTCATAGAGGTGTCCTTTACCAAGGAGAAAATGCCTCCCCCCTAGCCCTTTCAAAAACGAAGCATCCGGCCTTCCTAGTCTCTTTAAATATCAGAGAAGTCTAAATAATAATGTCCAACAATGTTTCACTACAATGTTTAACAGTAACAACCACAACTGAAAGTTAAGTTTAGATCCAAACACATCAAGTACAAATGTCACGACTATGTCAGATGTTAAGTGTTGAGTGATGTAGGCCTAATATGGACATGATGGATTTTGTACTGTCTGCACAACAATCTCTTTGACAGTCTGATTCTGAACATACACACAAAATCCACATGCGCTGCATGAAACAGTGAAAGCCAATATTTCATTCTTCATTAGATTTGTAGTGTCTGTATTTTTTTTCTACATAATCGACAACAAAAATACACTAAATTAAAATACAAACAAAAGAAAGCACTGAAAACCAGCATGCCATAATTTAAGATTAAGATTAAGAATAAGAAAGAACGTTCTGAATTCGTACACACAATCAATGACAATGAATCAGTGTCATGATTGAATGAAAAATGGAAATTGAAATAAGGGTTGCCGCGTGAATTCCTTAGTTAGACAAACATCAGAGAATACATAATACGACAGAGTTATTCCATAACATATCAAATTCAATATGGTCTCACCTTCTTCACTTCAAATCGCTTCTTGTCCCCTTTTACACTACTTCCAGAACTCGAGGATGGTGGATCAACATCCATTGCAGTTGCCATTTTGTTCTTTATTTAGAATGATGTCATGGTCATTTTAAGCCGTTAGTGGCGCTATTGCAAATTAACGGTGGCGCGCTTGTTTGTCGGCTGTTCGGCTGTAACATGTAGCTAGAACTGTTGGGCCGGAGGTAAAAGTTAGTTGTTACAGAAAGGAAAGTCCTTTCTGTATCTGTTGTTCGAGTGTAGCAGCTGATATTCAACCGAAATATTATACAGTGTTATGCTATGGATAGTCTCCTAGTGTTTAAATAAGATAGTAACGTCGGAATTTATTGAGCCACACGACTGTTTTTTGGGTTAACTCAATCAATGGTCATTTAAAAAAAAAATCGTTTTAATAAAATACTATCGAGTAGGCCTATAATTACCAGTTGACCAATCAATTCATTCACAGAAAGCTTTCATACCATTTGTTGATAATTTGTACCAATGTTTTAGGTCTATGGCCCATGTAACTCATTTATGTGCGCGAGCACATATAGCGCTAGAGAGGTAGTACTGAAACTTTTGGTGCACCAACTTGTAATTTAACGGTCAACTTGTATACCGCCCTCATCGGCCTCGACCTAACCTCTTAGGATTACCCGCATGGGGATTATCCCCCCAAGGATAATGCACGAAGCTGAAGAACGATCGGAATTGAATGTACCCGACACACAGTTTTGTTATAGAAATCGGGTAAAGATGTTCTCGTTCTTTGTGACTTCATTTATACTAAGTTTAAATACAACAAATATTCAAATTAGACCACAAGCTTAGCACAAACTGTAAGGTGTTTTTCCATTTTTATTTTTTTTTAGAATTTCGAGCAATTCAAGCTTGTCTAGCGGTCTGCTTCACCACAGCAACCACAAGTCCTTCCAGCCGACGGAGCGGCTAACATTAATGCAAGGAGATGTTACATACTGAGAAACCTAGAGCAACATGTTCACGTTGAATTTATTTTTAATCTACAATTAAAATGCTTAGTAGCGGAGGGTAGGCGCAATTAAAGGATATGGTGAAAAGTTTGGGTAGGCCTAATGTCAGGGTTGGGTTAAAGTAATAAGGCACCTGACTGAGGGTTGGTTGGGATAAGGTAATAGGCTGTGTAATCTTCAAAGGCAGCAATACAATTCAGTAATGTACCCGGTATGGGGTGTTTATAAATAATTTCAAATACAGATGTTGCGGTAAACGTTATAAATTGTTAGGGCTGGGGTTCAGGTCTATGGATGGGATACAACTTAGTTCCGTTGAAGACAACCTTCACAAGTGGTTAATTTCCTTCAAAATACGTTCTTAAACAAAATATACATACAGGCGTATTGACTACTTAATAGCACATACATTTATGGACTGACCAACTAAATTCCGCTCTCATTGGCTACGACTTCAAGAAGATCATTCCCATGGGGCATTTTCTAAGATGGGACAGAGGGGATAATAACAATCGATTATTGAGGCGGGATCTGTGTTCTTTTTCTACGGTTTAAAGTTGTTGTTACAAGTGTGCCGATAAAAACTTCACATCGAAACTCAATCAATTACAATAGACATATTTCCACCTCATTTCAAAGTAGGACTACTGTAGTTAAAATGAGTTATATCGCTCGTTTCCTCCACTGTTTCTGAAGATACTTGGAAGTTTGATAAAGACACAGCTTACCTACGAACATTTATGCTGAACATCTGACGTGACTTAGTTAGAGAGGCTCGTGAAACACCTGGCCGGATCCTGCCAGTCTTGACTTCACATCCCGTTCACATGGAGATTCGCAGTCAATTCACATAAATGTACATGTACATAGTGAATAAAACTACATACATGCATGTACAAACATTATGCACACGCTGCATGCAGCGCAGACGACCCGAAGTGCAAGCTGACAAACTACACCACCTTGGACCAATCATAACACAGATATGGAAAACTTACGTCACTGCACGTTTATCCAATGAAATCATTGTATCCCAATTAAATCATTGTATCCCAATGAAATCATTGAGCCTGTGTCTGCCAGTCTAGTAACCCAGTCACGTGCCTGTCCTATTATCCTTGCGGACAAGTCTTAATATTAATCTTTTGTTATAAGCCACTGAGGGCGGTATTTATGTTGGCCGGTCGTGTAGGGTCGGCTACAAATCAAAGCACAATTAATGAGCTGATGTTATTTCAGTGGTTGTAACTGAGACAGTTTTATTTAACAATGCCTACTATAGAAACTATGGATAAAACAAAACACTTGACAGATACTTTCACATACAACGGTGCCAGATATTCTGATTTGTTTTAAAAGACATTGGGTTTGTTTCAACACTCAGAATTTGTTTATGATGTATTATTTGGTTTGCATCATGCACATTAATTGTATCAGCATTCTCTCACATTATTAATAAACAAGATGATAAAACAGAAAATGTACGCCCCCTAAAATCACATGTCTTCAAAAACATTCTCCTGTGGCATTGATTTAGTGCTGTGCTGACAAAGATGTTGTAAAATCAATTAAGTTTTAAAAATTAACTTTAATTAAAACAAACACTATTTTAACTTCTTACTGCTACAAAACATGTTCCTTGGTATTCACACAACTTCTGAAATCTTAAGACTTATTGAAGATAGTTATTCTTGTTCCTGGGTTGTTGCCATAGTTACAACTAGAAGGATAATCAACAAAGGAATACTCAGTGCAGTCACAGGAGCTGGAACAATGAAAACAACAACAATATTTGCTGCAATATGTGACTTTTATTTATGGCAACAAATAATAAGAGGGAGAGAATAATAATTGGAGAAGTACATGTAGGCATGCTAAAGTTATGAGATATTCACTTGACGACATGTGTGTAATGAGGAGCAAGACAATCAAATCAAGGCTGGTAAAGGGCCTCAAGAGGAACCAAATCAGAAATTAATACAACTGGACTTTGTTGCCTCCCTTAATTCTTGTCATGATTGCCACAGTGCTTCCACAGTGAAAAATAAAAAATTCTTTATCCTAAAAGGCAAATTTACATCACTTGCATCAATTTCCTTTTGTTTTTTTAAATCACCAAAAAGCCTAATTATACCACCTATCCAGTTTGTCGGATAGTATAAACAGGTGTCGGTGCAGTGTTCAAAATCTTATCAGGTTTCTTTTGAAGAACATACATACAGCATAATGACATTCACTGGGCCCAATTTCTTAGAGCTGCTTAAAGCAGACAAAATTAGTAGGGGTGTAATCTGATACAATAACTCGGTGCAAGGAATGTTCCGACTACCCTATGTTCCGACTTCCGACAACCTTCGTGTATTTTCCTAGCCCTAACCCTGACACCATGGAGGTAGAATTCTACTTCCCTAACCCTAGAGAATAAATTACATGGGGTTTTCGGAACATAGGGTTGTCGGAATAAAATTATATTATTATTATCGGTGTCGGAATATAGAGCAGTCACTGTATCATATGCATACCTGATGCAGTCAGTGTATTGGACTCCATTCTCACCCAGTAGACGTCATGATCTTGAGCAACTGTCAATCTGTGTTGGATAAGATAGATAGATAGATAGATATAAATTTTTTTCACAATAGTAGGCCTAATCACACAGCATAAAAACTGAATTGCAACTAAGGATGATAATGTTGCTACTTTAATTAATCCATTCATTATGATGTTAATGACCAATAATCTCCTTCCGCCTTTCGTCAGTCTTAGCCTTGCTCTGTGGTTGTATGCATTGCTACTTTTGAGTGGCACTGATAGAAGATAAAGCAGGGAGGAAAGAACTGATTCCGTAAACGTATCCCTCTTAATATCAACGAACATAGTATGAAGAACCTGAAAAAAAATTACATAATGTCATACAAAATCAGCTTAAAGAAATTACTAATGATACTGAAGAATTACTCACAAGAATCTGATGTCGCCGACACCTGCCGTGGGGGCTTGCCACATGAACGACATCCCGCTTTGCTTCTCAGTGGCTGCCGTGTGTGTGACGCTGTCACCGGTAGCGTTGCAAGTGATTAGTTTGCTTGCCCCGTCCGAACCGGACAAGAAGGTACCCACGGGATCGGTGCGTCCGATGGCACGGGCCTGCAGAAGAAACCCCTGAAATGTGGTGGTCGTGGGGTCAGCGTTGATCGTCACTGATGATAAAGTGTTTTCATATAAACAAGTATTATTTAGAGAGCAAAGAGGGCAACTTTTAAAAATATTATTTTGACAATCAAGCCGTATGAACTATTTGATATTTCTATCCTAAAAACAAACAAATACATGTATATCTTACCTCGCACCATTCCGCCTGGGTTGTACTCGGACCCGTCTGCTACGATACTATACGGACTTGCAGATTCTTGGGGAACTAGTGGAGTTCCTTCCCCAGAAACAATGTGTCCTGGAACCATCTGCACACAAGCTTTAGGCGATGCCCCACTCGGGAAGGCATCCCTTAGGCCACAGAAGATCAAAATCCAGAGTGCAGCAAAAAGAGCACCAAAATACATTGTTAACAATTCTTGATTTCATGCAACGCAAATGTTTGGATGTCTGCTCACTGTTTGCCGCGTAAAACAAATGACACGGCAAAAGTAAGAACTTATAGACTAGGTGTGGATAACCCCTCGATAAACCCTCGATGTTGATAATGTTGATAACCCTTCAAATCATTTCCGCATAGTTGGTCTTTGTCCATATAACAAGTGGTTATAATAATTGACATAATTGACAAGCGGTAGACCTAATGATTTTCACTTCCTTAACAAAATGTGCACGATGCTACACTTGAAGGTTACCAATACCACTCCCACAAGACAAACATATCTTAAAAACAGATTAGGATCCATGACCAAATAAATGTCAAAAATGGCCACCAAAATTTTAGGGTGGGGGGGGGGCACATTGGGGTGCACCATTTTTTCTAGGGGGCACTTCTGGCCAATAATACTGTAGTTTCTGTTTGCATCTCTCTTAAACAAGCACCTTTTCAGCACTCTTGATATGCCATATAGTTTTTTTAATAAGATAATCTGAGGTGAGTGTAAAAACAAATACATTGCCAGTCTGTGTGTAAATGGAAAAATAGTTTTAACACAGTAAAACTGTTACATTAAAATGTAACATTTTACTCTGGTAACTTTTAATCTCAAGAGTCAAGATTTCAAATGGAGGGGGGGGGGGCACGGACATCAGTTGGGGGGGGGGCACTAGGTCTGATTGGCCAAGCTGCTTCTTTCCATTTTTTTCTTATACATAACAACTAAAGAAGAAAACCTTGGTCAGGTCAAAGCGTGAAGCTTTTTCTTCATATTTTGTTTGTAGTAAAAAGAAATTATAGCAATGCAAGATTTATTTTAAAAATCCATAGTTTTGATCATCAAGAATGTGATCGCCATCCCAAAAGCTAACTAAAGATCAAAATTAGCTTTCTATATGACTACGATCATTTGTACTAAAAAAACAAAAAACTTTGTATTGATTTATTATAGCTTTTTATTTTAACATATATCAATTACAATACATGTCAAATATTTTGTTATGAAATAATAATCAACAGTGGTCGTCAGTCACTAGAAAATATGCAGGTAATAAATAATACCCTGATTTTCAAAGTAATAAATGATGTAATGTAACACCGAAGTAGATCCTTTTTATTTGATTGGAGAGTTGTAGTTCAGGTG
Source organism: Plazaster borealis (assembly GCA_021014325.1). NCBI lineage: Eukaryota > Metazoa > Echinodermata > Asteroidea > Forcipulatida > Labidiasteridae > Plazaster > Plazaster borealis. Next base: position 10,143,507 of record CM037457.1, on the reverse strand, counting down.
GTATTCATATATTAAAGCTTCACATGAACTACATCATAAACCGTACATTTCACATTGGCATTTTCATCCCACCCTTTTTTACTATTGCAGGCTAGACCACACCATGCAGTACAAAATGCCCTTGTAGTGGATGCCAGAATACAATCATGTTCAGTTTGTCCATTCTCAGATTTGTCCTCCAATCATAAATACCTCGGAAGGTTTTATACCATGCCCAATATGTGGCAGATCAGAGGGTGTCCCCCAAAAATGTTCCCATACTTTAACATACTCTTTTACTCTTCCTCTATAGAATTCCTGAGATTCATAGAACACAATGAAGACACAATAGGAGGGGGGGAGGTAAACGATGCCACCAACCAAAAGGAAAGTTAAGGCAGTCCTATTGGTTGAAAGGTGGTCACATGACCATGTTTACCCAGTTCTAAACAGCTATTTTAGCGCGTTCGGCGTTCATAGTCATATGTGTGTTGGTGCAAAAGCGTTACACAGGCGCTAATAACGCAATCAATACATGCAGTTTATAATGTAAAATCTATTAGTACGCGAGCGTATGCACAACAGTTGAGTGTTGCATGCAATCTGACCCTTGGCCAAACAGCCCGAGGACAGAAATTGAAAAATTCAACAAAAAGACAAGTTTATTTAAAGTTTGTCCTTCACTTTTGCATTATTTTTCATTAAACAGTTTCATTTCATGATAAGACATTATTTTGTAAATATTATTATAAGCATAATAAAATCTTGAGTCATAAAATACAACCCTTTAATAAAATTTCATCATTTTAAGGAGGGGGGGGGGCAAGTTGGTTTTGATGACGACTACTTGGCCATGGAAACTAAATCTGGAACATTGGTGATTTGGAAATCCAGTAACATCTGTCCATAGCCCTTTCCCTGTAGCATAAAACAAATTATACACAAACAATCAATTACAAATCACAATACAAACGTTGCCAGGATTACAACTCAATCTTTCTAAAGAAAAATAACACACTAGTTACACCAGAATATTCTGCAAAATGTGAAGAAAACAAACAACTATTTGAAAGTAAGTTCGTGTGGTTTACCTGTGGATCACTAAGCAATGATGCCACTCCACCACCTCCGAGGGAATTTCTCAACAGAAAACTCAAACCATCAATTCCTGGGAGCTCATATCTGTAGGGGAAAAAAATTAAATGGATGTGAAAAACCTTGTTTTAATTTCTCCTACCAAACAAAGATTATAATACAGCTCTTGCTTACTTAGCCACCATAACAGGTTTTATCAGCAAATTATGTTTCGATTCAAAGCAGAAAGGTTAAACTTTTTCAAACAGATGCATAATTAAATAGAGAAAGAAAGAACAAGAAACAACAATAATACAATGTTAAGATTTATAAAGCATCAAAATTCAAGAAAACAAGCTCAGGAAGAATACAATAAACCAATTTGAAATATACAATTTCAAATTAAAATGTAGTCTAAACGTTAAGAATATATACAGATAAATTCAAGAAAACAAGCTCAGGAAGAATACAATAAACCACTTTGAAATATACAATTTCAAATTAAAATGTAGTCTAAACGTTAAGAATATATACAGATAAGTGGTTTATTTATATTAAAAAAAGACATCACAGTCAGAAAATTGAATGCGACTTAATTTACATCAATTCAATTAAAAATTCATTCAAAAATTACAAAATTGCTTAATCGATACAAAGCAATATAGGAAAAAGGCACGGTAGACAAAAATGCACTTGTCAAAAAAGGGTAATTAAGGTTTATCAAAGAGTTAGACAGCTCATGAAGGGGAGTAAAAAGATAATGTTAAAAAGCTCACGAATCAAGTAAAAAGCCATTCTGGATGTAAAGACAAGTCGTCAACAAACAATCATAACAAGTGGCAAAGATACAGATTACCCTGTCCTGCCTGCAGGACTCACTCCTCCTCCTCATAAGAAGAAAGTACAAACTAAGACATCCAAAATCACTTTACTTTACATAAGACAACCTGACAATTTGAAAGGATTAGCTAGAATTGATTAAATCAATGAGGTAAAGTACTGCACTCTGTTAGAATCTATTAATTATGCACAAGGTCAATGGAATCAGAACCAATTACATAAAATAGTTCAAGACAGGGCATTAGTACACAAGGAATTCCACATCGTTCAACTAATTAAACTTTTTAAATATACACACAACACAATCATTTACACAGCAAGACCTTGTGTTTACCTGGTGACTGGGTCCACAGTTTCTGGGTCAATGACATGGTTGAAGTAAGAATGTACAGCATCTGCAGTCAGATACTTCCTAATGTAAGGTACATAGGATGGATGTCTCGCTATAACACCTAAGAATCAAGACAAGAATAACCGATCCTTTAACAAAGACATTTCTTTGAGTTCTTACAGAAGTATTATTCTTCAAAGAAACAAATTCATAACCTGGAGAAAACGTCACAACGGCACAGAGATGCTATTGTCATCACAAAACTCATTTGATTTTCGATATGTGGCATGGTGTACCCTCACTCACCTCCTATTGTGTCTTCATTGTGTTCGGAGAAACTCAAGAATTCTTGAGAGGATTTTAGGGGGGGGGTGAGGAAAAGAGTGTGTTACAGTATGGGAACATTTGGATGGGGGGGGGGGGACACACCCTCTGCCACATATCGGGCATGGTATAAAAAAACTTGCTTAGCAGACATAGTTTACCAGCGAAAAGACTATGTAATATACATCATTTGTGACTGTTCCCTGTTGGATTTTTTCTTAGCATATACAAATTACCTAAGCACCATGCTCTGCTTAGGTGCTCAGTGTAGTCTGAGGTTGCCAAGGTACTTTACCTATAGTTGCATTGTTTCCTTTGTCACCACTCCTTGTGTATGCTAAATCCATGAGGCTGAAGGTGTGATCTCCTGTTGGTAGAGCCTCATCATGAGTTACTGTCTCCTCAATGGAGGCAGCAGAATCTTGGGAGGACTCTGTTGATGATGCAGTGATCGTTTCCTCTTTGCCATCAAGATGTACAGTAGCCTGTAAGATGACAAATTAGTTGGATGTTATAGCGTATTCTCAAGTACTGCACAGCCCTACTGTAAAGCCAGGACTCTCCCTTAACGCTAGCCCAGCGTACATTGTCAAGTAAAAACTGCTGCTAGTAAACACCACTTCTTAACTTGCAGTGTGGGCTACTAAAAAAATGTGCAACCTATACTTGTTTAAGGTGCTCATATTTCTTTCTTTTCAGATGTTAATAATAAACTTTAAAAATGTTTAAATGTAAGTTTATTAGACCATTTGTTTTAAACTGGTTGTGATCGCCTTGTCTTGTCAATACTGCACAAACCACTGAGTGCTTGTCAGTAAACATGCATTTAAAGGCTTCACTCCCTTACAGTATTTATTGAGAAACCCAGAGACCATAGACCATGGTCCATGAGCTTGTTTCAACTTAATCACTTTGCTCTCAGTACACCAATATTGTATTTGACCACTTAAGTAAAGAATGGAGCTAGCTCCTTGGTTACATTCTTTCATGGAAACTTATGAAAAGTTCCAATAACATTTTAATGATAATTTCTTAGTAATAAACAGTACAACCCATACAACATACAACCATTTCCAACACGGAACATCAAAAAACATGAATAAAGTCAACATGGCATGTCGTAAACGAGCAGTTAAGAGCACCAGAGTCAAGCTCTGGTGTTTCTGATCAGCAGAGTGTGGTTCGAGTCCCAGTCGTGGCACTAGTGTCCTTGATGAAGACACTTTACCACAACAGGACACTTATTGTGGGAGAGTAGGGGTTAACCTTGGTGTTTCTGGTTCACATAACAAGCACCCTTGTTTACAGCTTTCCACAGGCTTGCGAGCTACAGTGATTAAGTTCACATAGGAGGCATCCTTTGTTTCATTACAAGAAATAAGTAATAATAATAACATAAAAGTCAAATTTTTACCTGTACTTGGTCCTTTGGATATAGGAAAGAAAACAACTTCAAGACTGGTGACCTGGAGGATAAATCAAAACAATTATTATTGTTAATGTTCATACTTCAGAAAGATTATCAGGTTTCACTTTTAGGGTAACAACATAGCAAACTGTGACTGAGATTAGAGGTATATATCTATGAGTTTATCCAGTCAGTTTCCCTTGTGGTTTATTACTTGATAGATCAATGACTTACACTCTTGGACGACCTCCAATAATGCCCGTCAAACCTGGAGCTGTGTATGAAAAACAAATTGAATGAATAGTTACTCTTATAAGACAGTAAAAGTCTAAGCATACCATCATAGGTTAACTGAACTGATTTCAAAACAAATATACAACAAAAACATGATGACAACTTTCAAAGAATGGTCTATATTCGACTTCAACCAATCATCTAAGTCAATACATTTTTAAGTAATAAAACACAAGGAAAACTGACTGGGTAAATTCTAAATAGTTTGGGGTTAAACAAAGAAAAATTGACTACAGCGGGACTTGAAACTGCGACCTCTGTATTAACTGGCCGGCGATCTTCCAACTGTGCTATCTAGCCCTAATGTTTGCGGTCTCCCTATTTTGTCAATAACTTTGTTCGGGGTGCCAGTCAGAAGCCATTCAACCTGTAACCTCTGTACAGCCAGGATCACACCCAAGTTTACGATAAAACCTGGGAAGCAGCAGCAGAGGGATCACCTTGAGTGGGTGTGACTTTTTAATTCAAATATCAAGTAATAAACCAAAAAAGCAACTGACTGGTTAAATTTTAAACAATTTAATCATCCGGAGGTCGCAGGTTCAAGTCCCGCTCTAGTCACTTTTTCTTTGTTCAACCATAAATTAAATACATTTTTTCAAACGAATGGTTACAAACATTTATAATGAATTAGCTATCCTTGATAGCTTGCTTATATGCCAATGCAATCACTGCATAACAAATGTAAGGGCCAGTCCACACATGTACCTGGGAGAATAACTTTCACAGTGAAAGGGGCACTGTCGTCATGATCAAAGCAGGCCTGTTGCTGTACATGGAATTATGAACTTATCACCAAGTTACTGCACGAGCACGCCCTCCCTCTAAATCATATCTATGGAGGGCGCGTGCAGTAACTGGGTGAGAGTGTACAGCCACATGCCTGCTTTTATCATGACGATAGTGCCCCTTTAAGGTAACAATGAAATTGGTTAAAAAGTATATTTGTTGATGGTTCTCTCATACTACTCAATATAACCAAACCGAGGCCGAGAATAAAATAGTCTGGCCCAAAAATGGTATAATGAGAATCATACGTCATGATTGCTGATAGCACACAGGGAACATGACAAACATGAAGGTAGCACGACATTCTGACATACCCATTCCTGTTCCAGCCGGAGCAACCTCTCTTGCGAAGATCTCCAAGGCCTTTTTCTGTGAGTGCTGCACAGCAATCCATATCACGGCCTCCCTAGGGTTGACATTCCTTGCGTGTGGACCATAGCTTTGCTCTGAGCCCAGGATCTGTACATTAGTCTTGGTGTAGTCCTTCAACCCCAGCTGCTTGAAGATGGTCCTGGTCCTGTGTGTAAAACGTATTCATCAATTCTGAAATATACACTTTGTAAATCTTCTCCTTCAAAAAGAAGCTACACTTTGTCTGTCTGTTTATCAAACTAAGTTCCGTTATAACAGGGGAAAAGTGAAGTAAAATGTTGAAAACAAACTTTAACACCAACAATTCTGTAACACTACATCAAACAACAAAGTGATGCAAATGTGCACATAATATACATTTAGTTTATATTTAGCCAAGAATGTTCAAAATGACAAGAATAACACATGAATACACCAGTGATTCAGTATATTTTTTTATTACATAAACTGGTATATTAAGTTTGAGTACCTTTTCAGAATACCGTCAGCTGTCTTTCTGCCTTTCTCTGCTGCTTTTGGGCCAGTGATAGGAGACACTGAGGTTGCTCTGAAACCATCTGCATAAGTACCACTAACCTACAGTACAAAACGTAACAATACAAATATTTAATAGATGTGGTACTCCGAACCGAAGGACTTCAGAAAAGCACAGAGTACAATACAAAGCTTATGACACATCGGTGTTGGGTAAAAAAAAAAAAAAAAAAGTGTAACATTTGTAAAGAAACAATAACAAACAACATTGGTGATTTTTCTCCTATGTTAACTAACATAACTTAACTTTTTTTAAATGTTACTTAAAAAAGAACACGTTATGATTTAACAAAATTTTCAGAAAACCTACCAAAGCAAGAAGAACAAGCTTAACATAAAAACATGTCCAACCTGATCGGTCGCTAAAAGAAAAGAGGAGGCTATGACCCTGGGTAAAGGGTAGGGGCTCGTGAGGGCGCTGTGGCACATACATGTATGTGAAAAACTTAGCGATTGAGACCTTTGGCCTAGAGAATAATGCAATTGTAAGAATTGGCAGGTAAGAGAGGGCCAGCTGTGGACCCCAGTTTTCTTAAGTGATGACATTCCAAACTTGAGAGCAAAGAATCACAAAATTATTCTAGAGTACCTTGAACTGTGTTGATGGTGGTAAGCCTTTGGCCCCAGTCACAAGAACAGCTCCATTTGGGTCACCTGTTTGAAAATAAATCATAATGAATCATTTACTTTTAAAGTGGACTTGTTTATGTATCAATTACTTAAAGTGGACTTGTATATGTATCAACTTCATTTGGAACATGTATTCCTGAGATTTATACAATGTTTTTATTATTATTATTATTATTATTATTAATATTTTATATTTCTGGTAATGAAACCAAGGATGCCTCATAAATGAACTTTATCACTGTAGCTCGCAAGCCTCAGGAAACCTGTAAACCAGGGTGCTTGCTATGTGAACCAGGAAATTGGGGTTAACAACTACTCTTCTATGATAAGTGTTCTGGGTTCTTTTACGTGCACTACCATTCCTAGTACACGGGACCTACGGCTCAATGTCCCATCCGAAGGACAAAGCAATAATATCTTGCTCAAGGTCACAAGCGCCACAACCGGGACTCGAACCCACACTCTGCTGACCAGACACACCGGAGCTTGAGTTCGGTGCTCTTAACTGCTTGGCCACCAGCCACGACTGCTTTGTTGGGCTTTAATGGCTTTCCAGTTCTTCAAAAGGTATAATTCAGTTTTTAAAAAGTTACTTGAAAATGACAAATTCTCACCTTCCAAGTTTTTGAGTGTAACATTTCTAAAGTCGCATATTACATCAGGGAGCATGTATCTGGCAGGATCACCAAGCTCATACACGAGTTGCTCAGCAACAGTTTCCTTGGAAACAAGCCCACCTGTATTGGGAGGTTTGGTCACGACGAAGGCACCATCCTCCCCACATTCTACGATGGGAAAGCCAATGTTGTCCCTGTACATGTAAATGAGAAAGTAGAAGAATGCAGTCGGTGTTCTGTTTTATCTATTTACTTACAAGAGGACTATATCATTTATGGATGTTTTTCCACATCCTACATCAACAAATGCATGCAACAAACTCAAGACAACATTTTAAACCCAATAAAGGGGGGCTTCAAGGCCAAATTCAGTTTTGTGATCAACTCATTTTCCAATAGATAGAGTGAAAAAAAAAATTACAAGTCTCTAACCTCACATTAAAATGGTGTAAAGTGCCACTGTGTTTGATATCCTTCAAGTGCAATTTTTGTCAACATCCAAAAAGGTTTGATGACAGTACATTTCAATTTTATGGTCTGCACATTTCTGTGAAGAGAATTTTCAGTTTGTTCTTGAAATTTGATGATATTCATTAAAAATGGCATTGAATCTGACCTTTTGACTTGCGCAAAAATTTCTTATTTAACAATGCAAATATGCACGCGTGTACGCGCTACGCACAAATCTCAGCCAATGAATTGATTGGTTTTCATTGACCTCAGTGAGGGCACTGTTTTGGGCTTGTGACGTCATCTGCAAGGGGTCTATAGGAAAATGAGTGCATCACAAAACTTAATTTGACCTTGGAGACCCTCTTTAACCCAAAGCAGCCCAAAACCGTCAAAATCCAACTGCATGTTTTGTTTGATTCTGTTGAACTGAGGACTGCACTAGTATACTGAATGTTCTACATTAGATCTGGCATACCACCATAATCAGAGTCTAACAGTTTGGGTGTTGAGTTACCATATGGAGTTGGATTTTGTTGGAGTGAGGAAGGATCCTAATAAATCACTCAAAGGAGTTAGGTTTAATGTGTACTTGCCAACCTTCCTCATAATTTCTTTAGTATCACTGCACAAGTTGTATAATTATAATATATTGCATTCACAGCATTATTGGCCTTATCACAAAGGCGAACGTTTCCACAGGCATTACTATGAAATCAATAACCTGTACAATATGTTTGAGTGTTAACATACCAATCTTGAACCAGATGCCAATCAGTAAAGACACCCCCAGTAGCCTGTGCCCCACACTCAGCTATATGACCAGCTAAAGAGGCTGATGCTAGACATGTGTAGTCACTTTGATCCCAACCAAACTACAAACAATAAGAACATTCATTTTCATATACACTGCAATATTGAAGTAAAAATAAACATACTACATATTGCTGGGTAGGTGCCAGTCCTTATAAGATGTTAAATTTGTATCAGGGATAAAGAATATTATTTGTGTTTTACAGATACACTGATGTGTGTCAAGCACTGTATACTCATTACTTCCCGAGTCAGGTGAAAACAATTCCACAGGCATGTTTATTCAGGTGGGATTTGAACCCACGACCTAGAATGGCAAAGGTTTTGGGTTTGAATCCCAACCAAGTATTAAAATACCTGTGGATTTTGTCTTTATTCCTGATGCATATTTAACATCAACTAAAATCATTTAGGTACCCGCTGCTAAAATAAAGGATTCAAACTGCCTCTAGCTACCGGGCAAACTTTGTGGTCTAGTGGTGAAACATCTGCTCCAAAGGTCATGGGTTCAAATGCCAGTGGATTTTTTCTTGATTTTACTATACAGTGCTTGACACATATCGGTGTATGCGTAAAACACAAATAACAGTATTTATAAGCTTGGGAAATGTCAGCTTTTAAGCGCAATTGTAAATGCCATTATAAGATAAATTTATAGAATATAACAAAATTGAGACAGAGGTGAGAGTCACTTGAGTTTCTGAGAAGCTTTCTTTTAACAGTATCCTCTGTTTGAAAGAAGTATATCAAAGAACATTTTTTTCTTTACATCTGAAACAAATTAAATTTTTGTTGTTTTCATTCCCTTTCCCACTCACAATTCTATCAATGGATACTTACCGTATGCATTAGAGGCCCAAGGACCACAGCACTATCTACACATCTCCCTGTTACCACAATATCTGCACCCATGTCCAGGGCTTTTGTGATGGGTCCAGCACTGTCAGAAACATTTATTGAATAAAATAATCAACAACACCATCAAGTTGTTACTTGATACAAGACATTAGACATGCATTTCATATGAAATTACAATCCTGCGACGAATATATTTCAAAGAAACTGTGACCTTGAAAGTGTGAGATTGAGAAGGGGGATACGAAGAATGGAAAGTGACTCACCCAAGATAAGCATTCATACTGACTAGCGTCTTCGGTGCTGTAATCCCACAGTCAATATCTTTTGTTCCTGATTTAATAATTTCATCTTTCTGCAAAGGATTTAAAAATGCAATGACAGATGTTACGTAAAAATTATTATTTTATATTTCTGGTAATGAAACCAAGGATGCCTCCTAAGTGAACTTAATCACTGTAGTTCGCAAGCCTGAGGAAACCTGTTAACAAGGATGCTTGCTGTGTGAACCAGAAACGCCGGGGTTAACCCCTACTCTTCCAAGATAAGTGTTCTGGGTTCTTTTACGACCACTTCCAATCCTAGTACACGGGGACCTGCGGTTTAATGTCCCATCTGAATGAAAAAGCAATTATTGTAAAGTATGTTGCTCAAGGAGCAACGACCGGGACTCAAACCCACACTCTGCTGATCAGAAACACCGAAGCTTGAGTCCGGTGATCGCAACGGCTCCGCTCCAGCACACCACACCACGCCACGATACACACATTAAATTGTATTCCTTTTTGCTAGTTTGTGGTTAAACATTCCGCAGTCTCAGCAGCATCTGCCATAGAACAGCTGATAAATGGAGTTCAAAACCAACAGGCTGGACACCTATTGACTTGAGGGAAAAAGAAATAGGGAACACCAGCGAAAGACATGCATGACATTTGGTCCTTGGAAAAGACCATTTTATCAAGTACAAGGGCTGACCTATATGTACACACGGTGTGGGCTTTAATAGACTTTTCAGGCAATCTATATCACAACTTTTCTGATTTTTCTGAGGGCAAAAAGTCACACTAAAAGTAGGAAGAATATCATGCCTGGAAAGAGATGGAGAGATAAGCAACAGTACTGGGGCCATATAAATTGGTATCACCTAGCTAGAAATAGAGGCAATTAGAGACATCATTATGAGGCAGCCATCCTGCAGTGGATTGACAACAGTTGAAATACACATTCCACAATACTTGTTTTAATAATATAGACATTTACTCTAAGTATTTGAGGTTTTAAGATGACTAATGAGTGGTGTTTAGTAGTACCTTGTGCATTAGATCATCACCAGTAACCACAGCAACCTTGATATCAACGCCAGCTTTCTTGGCTGCTTCTTGTAATGCTGCAGCACAAGCATGAGGGTTGACTCCTCCTGCATTGCTCACCACACGGATGCCTCGTTTCTTGATCTCATTCAGGAGGGGACCCACAGCAGCTAAAACAAAATCTGGAGCATAACCCAAATCCTGCAAGTATCAGTCGTATGTTATTCAACAACCCAAAATGGACTTGAGTGTAAATAGATAGAGTCCTTGTGTAAATAGAAACAAATTACAAGTCTCTAACGTCACGTCAAAAGGTGTAAAAAGCCAGTGTTTGATACCCTTCAAGTTCAATCCTGAACTTTGATGATATTCAATAAAACCGCATTGAATTTGACCATTTAACTGGTGCAAAAATTCCTCTTTTGGATGTACTGACCCATTTGTTTATGTCCAATGACGTCATGTTTAAAATTTTGCTCTGAAAGAGTATCATATACATTATACAATGACATTTTACACCATTTTAATGTGAGGTTAGAGACTTGTAATTTTTTCTGCACTTTCATAAGGACTTTATTTGTTATAAAAAGAATGAGTGCATCGCAAAACTCAATTTGACCTTGGAGCCCCTCTTTAATAATGATATGGATTTACTGACCTACATGTACTAACAATGAAACAACTCCAAAGCATTTAACAACACATTCATAGACCCAGACAAAAGAGGATAATTTTACCAAGAATGATAAACAGGTTCTGGCCAAGTAACAAAAATAACGAGTTTCTCGTCTGGACTTTTTTTTTTTAAAAGGAGGAGGCAGGGTTTTACTATTTACTATTTTTCGCAATTTTTTTCCAAGATGGCCGCCATGCTAAATATGGCTGGCCAAGGTATATTTATTCACAGATATTGTGCTATTTGAGTATACTGATGCAATGTATGACAAAACTAATGATTTGTATCATTTTAGTCCACTTGCTGAGCAAGATTAAAAATTCAGAAAAACGGCCGTTGTATTGCAAAGGTGAAAAAAGAGTCTAGACAAATTCTTCGGAAAAAATAAACCAAGGAAGTTCGGGTTTTTTCTTCGAATTTTACTCTTTTTTTAAATAGTAAATAGTTAAAAAAAGCAGGCAGCGGCCAAAAGGAGGCGAGCGGGGACGAGAAATCAGACAACCTAGATATGGAAAGAGGAGAGGAAGACAGAAGAGAAGATGGAGAGACAAAATCCAAACATACACGAACACGACAACATGGGCTAGAATAGCAAGGAGGAGAAGAGACTGGAAATTGCATGAGGAGGGCTTCATCGAACAGTGGAAGAACACAGCCTGATGAGGATGATGATGATGATGGCATTTTACTTAATGAGAAATGAAACTGAGTTACTTACAGGTTTCTTGTGTTTGGCAGCAGTAAGAAGGGACATTGTGATCTCAGACAGATAGTCGAACACAAGGAAATCCAGGCTTCCATGATGTACAAGCTGAGGAGCTAGACAACAAACAAAAAGATATTCAATAGAAAGTGTCCAGAGTAAAAATTATTACAAACTTGAAGTAGATTCAATCTGAAAGTATGGAATGTAAAGTTCATAATTCATACCAATACTAAACCTCCAGAGAAATAGTTCTGTCTGAAATATAGCCCATAAAAGTATTGGCACTTTTTATGGGGCATTCTGAAATACTTCCCAAGTAAGAAAAAAGTTCAGCATTTGATGACCTGTGTTGCTTATTTCGTCGCTGCAATCTAAATTGTCCAATGAAGCTTCATTTTTGATCGAAGATTCATAGAATGAGAGTTTTTGGATTTAACAAACCATTCATTTAATTTATTTTTTTAATTCAAAGAAAAAGCCATGGACCTGTGAAAAATGGTGACAGGAGGATATCATGTACCCTGGACTCCGTTGTCTTGTATGCAACAGAAAGGTCCAACCTCAGCTATTTTTAGTAGGCATATAAGATAAGATAAGACATCAGACATACGCCGTTTCTGTTCCGAGAAGACACTTGACACAAAACAAAACAGCAGAAAATGTTAGTTTCTAGTCTGCTTAATTTTCCAAAACAATTTGAGGGATATTTGAAACCAATGTTATAAACATTTTCACGAAGTTTCAATCAATGGCTTAATTAAAAAATACCTTAATTTATTTCCAAAATCACACTTTTGTTGGACAATTTCACTCCAAACACCATTTGCAAGATTTAATAAAAAGTTGTGACGGTGCCACAGTTGTTCACAATATTTGTACCAATGGAAAGCTTACAACGCATGTGCACTGAATCTGATGTCGTTTCTGAAGGTTTCAGTGTAGAGCTCCGTCGGAACGCAAGTTTAACTCTTCAAGTACAATTTTCTCCAATCTTAGTAAACTTTTCCCCCAAAACTAGTCTAGATGAGGTTTCTTCTGTTATTTCCCTTTATATATTTGTCAAAAAAGCTATATATACTGCAACCTTCATCAATAAAAAGCAACAAAACATAGGCCATAAATCTGCCGACTGCAGCGGCTGTGGCGTCCTACACACAGGATGGCTGACAACAGCTCCAGCGGGTCCTACTACTTGCCGTCAACTCGCCGTCAACTCACTTGTGCCGTCAACTCGCCGTCAACTCCTCCAATATACATTTAAAATCCACAAAAGAAGCATAGAACTGTAAAGTATCAGCTAAAAGAGGATTCTCATAAGTTTTAGGTTACATTTCGGAATAATAATTTAGTTTTTTTCTTGTGAAAAAATTATCTCGCTTGCACAACATGGCAACTGAGGGCGCTTTTCCTGCATATGGATTAGTCTTGGCCCAAGATGTCAATGATTGGTACTATTTATTTATCAACACAAAATCGTTTTTGTAAATGAAATTTTACCGAAAACCATAGGAAATATGTAGTTTATCCCAGACTTAACACTTCCATGCCCCATTTATAAATTTTTGATGTATATTTAATGAGTTGACGGCACGAAAATGAGTTGAAGGCGAGTTGACGGCAAGTCGGCGAGTTGACGGCAAGTAGTAGGACCGGTGTCACAGGGAATTCTGTCCCCCCGCACAGCGGTCCGGGGGGACAGAATCCCCTAGGGAAATGTGTCCCCCGCCCAGGGTTTTCTGTCCGCCAGGGGAATTTGACCCCCTCTCACATTTGTTCCCTTGTTTGCCTCTGTGCGACACTTGAAATCTTTTTAACGATATAAAATCAAGCATGAGAATGGGCGATGATGACAAAACCGGAAATCCATCCTACGAAAAACAAATCGGAAAGTCAACGCTAAAAATGCATATCCGGATTCTGGGCAATGTCCGTAATTTGGGCAAAGTGACCCAGGCGTCACCGCCGCACTCAGTGAATTGTTGTCAGTCGACTTTTCTTTTCAAAGTCTCCACACACAAAAATGTTCCTTTGCTTAAAATTATTGACTAAAATAAGTAACAGTAAGATAATACTTCTATTAAAATCCAGCAAAGCCAGGTGAATAAAGCAAGTTTATTGATTTAGTTCCGTCGGTGAACGATCGTGCCTGGGGGACATATTCTCCGTTGGAGGACACAATCTCCGTTGAGCACGGCGGACAGAATAACCTAACGAGAGACAGTTTATCCTAGGAGATACTGTCTCGGGGGACGTTGTACCCTATTAAACAAGCCAGGTAAAGTTGTCCGGGGGGACAGATTCATCGGGGGGACAGAATCTCCGTCCACACCGGCTCCAGCGGCGCCGCGCATGACCTCAGTCATATCGTGCAGTGAGTAGTCATGGACTTATAATTTTTTTCAATGGACCATGCGAAATAAATGTGGAATATTGCACAATTGAATTGAAGATGTTTCCAAATAACTCCTTTGAAAAAAAGACATCTGCGGTTGTACTAGAGTACTATAAACAGTACACGAGCTAGAGTAGATGTAAAAAAATAATAACAAAGGAGTACAGCGCCCCACCCCCATCCAGTGACTGGGTCCAGTATCCTCCCGTGTCCGGTTTTCGATGTACTATGCTTTTTTCTTTGAATTGAAAAATAAATAATGATGCCAATTGCCATATATCAACTGATGCCCTAATTACCTTCCTTTGTTTATAAGAAGTATGTAAAAATATATTAAAACTTGATAGACATTGAAACTTTCACACCACGCACCGATCTTCGATGACTTCAATAGACTGTGCAAGTCTCGCGCATCATTTGAACTTCCGGGACCATTGTGGTCCCAACCATACGGAGATTTACGTGGGCACGATTTTGTTTTGTCAATTATTTTAGTTTAACGTGGTATATGCCCGTGAAAAATACATATGTTGTTGGGAATGTAAAACTTAGTTATAAAAAAATATGAAAGTAAAATCATTTCAACAATATAACGAAGAAAACCCGACAATTAAACTTGACCTCAACTTCCGGTTGCTGCAAAAAATGAAGAATTTTGTGCTCACCTCCGATCACAAAAATTATGTAAACGCTTGTTTTAGATGAGCGATGATAATCGCCAGATACTGTAATCGCAACGCGAAGCCTTTTCATTGCAGTCTATGGTTGTTGAGGCGTCAGCGTCCTCTATAAACTGTGTCAAACGTTAATTTTACGCCCGTGTGACCTTCGCTAATCCACGTAAGTGGTTTCTGAAAAGTTAAGATCGGATAAGCATTCTTGTCCCAGAGTTTTAATTTTGCTGCACTAATAATTAACACATTATTTGTGTATTTTTTATAAAAACTAAAACTGATTTTATTAACATGTAATGAGTATTTTTGTTTTTCAGATTTTGTCATTAAATATAATTTAAAACAAAGATTTGATTTCAGAGAAAAAAATGTTCTTCTATTGACGTGTTTTCTCGTTCCGATACGCGCGAGACTTGCACAGTCTATAGCGTCCCCGTGTTTTGAGTTTGACCTGTTTTCGGGGCAAACAAGAAAGTATGGTGTCCTGGTGAAGCCATACGCAGAAGAAACATCTGCAGTGACTTCATGTGTTATGTGAGACGTTGTGTATGACTCTATAGCCAGCAGTTGTCTTCATTTTATTCAAGATATTTTTTATTTCATTTTAAAAATTACGATGGTAATTTTGCAAAAACTAAAAAAAAAAAATTTAAAAAAAAAGTGTCAATAAGTCTTGGCTTTCAAATCTGATTTTTTAAAAAGTTTTGAATCTTTTTATGTTTCTTAACATTTATAATAAAGCATATCAATAAACAGTGATATTTGAATCACCAAGCCAATGTTTAAATTTTAATGTTATTAATAATAAATGATATGAGGGTTTTAAAAAAAATTCTCCAGACTGTTAGAAAATGATATAAGGCACATGGCTTCTTTAAGCCTCTGTATTTTTTTCCCCAGAATGCTCAGCAGAATTTTAAGTCACATGATTTTATCATCGTGAATTGTGAATTGAAAAATTGTTCGATGAAACTTTTTCGGCGGGCAAATTTTTTGTTTATGGCCCCGACAGTATGACATATTTTTGTACCTTGTAGAAATGCCTAAAATACCACAAATTTTTGCAATACAAGTGCAACTTGCCAGTGGAGCCTCACATAATTCTAAGTTTTGGTCAAAGGAGAGGAGACTCTTTGCTTGGCAAGTCAAACCACAAAAATTGTATCTAGGGACTGTTTACATCGCGCGCAGAGAGGTAAAAGATTTGCATCGATTTCAGGGACGCCCTGAAAACAGGACCTCCTACGGTACTTTATTAACTTTACTAACCTGCACACGCAGTGTCTCCCCAAAAACCGGACGCATATCCAATTCTTACAGTTTTATCTCCTAAAACATCGCTAAACTTGCGAACACTGTGTTGCAGGATACATGGTGGACAATATTTGTTGATAAAACGATTGTAATTTGGTCTAAAATACGCAAATTTACAAAAAGATTTTGCTCCTGGGCAAGAATTCCGAAGTAAGGAGGCTGCCATTATTATTCGCGAGACTCAATTATTAATGGTCTCGTTAAATACCGCCCCCTGGAGATTGAGTTAGTTTAGTCCAGTTAACGGTCTCCTTAAATAGCGCCCCCTTACGGTTACATCAGGTTAGTGTTGATAAGATCAACCTCGTTCCAGCCTCGCTCTGTCAATATAGGAGTTCGATCAGCTCAATGGCCTCGTCAATGTGGGGTCGAAGTTACTAATTGGCATGTTCTACACGTTCGATAGTCGTGATGATCTCTGTATAGTAGCAGTAACCCCGCGAAATCTGGAACTGGAGTCAGTCAGTAGTTCATGTCCGTGTTTATAACTTTGAAAAAACCCTTCGAAAAGTCATCATGAGTTTGTGGGTTGATAAATACCGTCCGACGTCGCTTTCTAAACTCGATTTCCACAAGGATCAAGCAGCAAACCTCAGAAAACTGGTAAGTATTCTTGCAATAACAAATGTCATCATGGATCGGTAGCCCAGTAACTCATGTAACTGGGGCGTTATACTCGTTTTTCGCCCAGTGAGTTACTGGAACTGCAACTGGGTCTACATGCAATGCATGTACGTGTGACTCGACTGTGAGTGTGAGTGTGACTGTCTACATCTACATGGTCTAATCATGGAGCTAATCAATAAAGAATAACAAAGTAACAAGTTAATAATATTTGAACAAATCAATATAAGAACAAAGTGATTCAGTGAAGATGTGTTCAGAACAATGCAATAAACACCTACAAACTTACAAAGACAAACTTCAAAATTAATATGCAAATTGCAATGCAAAGTCTAACAAGATTATTGACATCATTTACAATTAATACATTAATTCATCGTTGTGAATTTATGTAAACAGGAAAAAAAACGTATCCAAAGTTTGGCTGCTTAATCAACAGCTTACCCCCCCCCATAAAAAACCTTGAGGGTTTACGGATTGTTTGCAACATATGAAGATTGCACTTGCAGGAGCTTGCAACAATGTACAATGCCTTGGGCCCTCTGCAGGGCTCAGAAGACCACAGGGCTTGTCACTCTAAAGTTTTACTGGACCAGAGCAGAAATTGTTTTTACAAGACCAGAATCAATATTATGAAGAAAAAAAACTGTTTACACTTGATGAAAGTACTATGTGTAAGAGAAGATTTATCTCATTATGGACAATTATGCTTCAATACTAAACAAAATTGAAAGATATTTATTGGACAAAAAGTTAAAATTTGAACATCATTTTGTTTACGTATCATTATTCAATTGAACAACACAAGGCCAACGGACTTGTCCAGTCGTGAGTTTACTGGCCTGACACCAGTGTTGTCACTAGCCCAAATTTAGTGCCGGTCGGAATTTTTTTTCAAGATGGTAAAATTCACGCTAAAAATGTGAAGTGAGCGTTGCAATGGACGCCATTGCAGTAAGCATCTCTTTTGATGAAACAATACATCATAGCAGACAATGACAATTGCTATAATTTCTATCAAATTTTTAACAAAATATTTACTTAACGAAATGGCACCACCACCACCCCTACCTTATGCCTTAAAACTTAAGGCGCCAAACGAACCATGGATGAACGAACCATGGAGATACAGAAAATACAACAAGATCGAGGCAACACGGCGATAGCGTGTTGAGCCTGCCACCCAAGCTTCGTTCATTCATTGTACAGGATTATTCTATTATTCAATAGGTAAGTTTACCCCATGCCGCCAAGTTTGTCCGATTTATTGAAGATTCTAAACTTGTCTCATAATATTTTATAAATGTTTTCTTAATCAACTAAATTGAATAACCTGATTCCTGAATTTCTCAAAATGTTTGACCTCTACTACGGTACTTATTGTTATATTTTACAAGTAAAATGTCTGAGCGACTGTGATTGCTGAAAAGATCCGTCACTGCCAAACTTGGCAATCGCCCAAACTATAGCACCTTGAGTGATACAGTTGGGGAGCCGCAACTATAGTTGGGATCACCCATAGAGCTCTGACAGTAACCTCACTGCAATGAGATACTGCGATCCCAACTATAATTGGGCGATTGTCAAGATGGGGCGGAACTACTACACGTGAAAAGTTGCAGTCCCGCGAATAAGGTAGACGTTACGTAGCACATTGCTGCATATTTGCACGGTAGTTGATACGGTACAACCAGACCGGGACAAAATAAATTAAGACGCACGAAAATGAGAAGTTATCAGTGAGTATTTGTCAGAAATTGTCAGGGACTGTCAGGAATGGATATTAAAACGAAACGCGATGTATTTTGTCATAAATACTGGAATTTATTGTTGGCTTCTGATGACAAAGTAATGAAATATTCAGCATTGCCGGTCGAAATAGTGCTCCGAGTGCCGGCAGGCCCGACCGGCACCGACCGGCGTAGTGACAACGCTGCCTGACACTAAAAAGACTGGCCTCGGGCCTGCATTCCAGTGTTCATTTCGAGCCCTTGCCCGATTATTTGATTACCTCGGGTTTTTTTACCTTCCTCCGGTTGTAAAACATCAGATGGGACCTCACATACTGTTACAAAGAAGGAAATGACTTCAGTTGTTTTAACTGTCAGACTGTCTTTATTCTGTCTCATGAAGGTACAAGGAGGAGACTTTCCTCATCTGCTCATCTATGGCCCATCAGGAGCAGGCAAGAAGACAAGAATCATGTGCACCCTCAGGGAGCTGTATGGATCAGGTGTTGAAAAACTACGCATTGAACATCAGAGCTTTACAGTAAGAGCCAAGAGGCTGTATCTGAATTTGCAGCTACGGCGACGGCAATTGCCAAGGGCTTGGCTGAGGGACCTCCTATACTTCAACACATGATTCAGACACGGCCAGACAGTCCTGTTTGTGTCCAGAAAAGATGCTGAATCCGACCGCCATTCATTGAATGAAAAAGAAATCTTATTACCCGTACATGTATAAGATTTTTTGTGTGTGGTCATAACAAGTGAAAAAAGGGCTGTCAGATACACCATTGTAACCTTAATGTACACCTGATGAATGCAATTCTACAAAATGTAAAAGTAGAAAACAGAACGAGTGTGAAGGCCATGTCACACAAGGCAATTTACAGGCAACCAGTTCCAGGCAATCTACAAGAAGAAAATTCATTTACATTTCATTTTTTCATTATTTTCCTGGGGATAGTGAGTTACAGCTAGAAGAATGTCTCTTGTGCTGCCAAAGTGTTCCATTTGCATACAGTGCAAGTGGTTGCTTCCAAGTTGCCGGAAAAAGTTGCCCTGTGTGACATGGCCCTAATGATTAATATTGTTCACATTTAAGTCAAGGGACCATTGTAGTTTTATCATTTTGCTACCTTAGAACACAACTATTTTGGAAAGCACACTTTTCTGCACAGCTACATCAAAAATTCTTTCTTTGTTTTCAATTCTTAGACTCCATCCAAAAAGAAGATTGAGGTATCAACAATAGCCAGCAACTATCACATAGAGGTTAATCCCAGGTTAGTATTAAACACAGAAGACTGATCCATTAAGCTCCGCCCCTTAATGTATGGACAAATGTCAGTGTTGTCGTCAAGTACTTATCAGTCGAGTATCAAGTACTGCTGAGTACTAGGGTGGCCGAGTAGTACTTGAGTGTCCAAGTGTCCGAGTACAAAGTATTTTGATATCCGAGTACCGAGTCCAACAGCCGGGTACAGTGGGCTGACTTGGTGCATGGTGGGATGCATGTGTTAGCTTGGGCTCTGTCTCTGGCTTAGGCTCTGTCATTTATTTTGAAAATGTGTGCTTGCGGTATACAGCTTCAAAAAGGCTGTAAGCCGGAGCCTAAGCCAAAGCCAAATCTGGGGTTTATTTTTGTTATTACACATCCAACAGCTCATTTAGCACCAATAACAGGATTAATAGGAAACAAGAAGAAATGCTCAGTTTTAGATGTGGGAGGAAAACCCAAACGGGGAAAACCTGCACAATCAGGTAGGGACTAAAAACACAATCCACGTGCAAGGCTCTGGTTTGAGGTGGGATTCGAACCGAGTCCACAGAGGTTAAAGGCAGGGAAAGAAACCACTGAGCCAACCTGATGCCCTGAAGAGTGAAAAGAACCCGTGGACTGACTATTTTTGAACTTGTTTTGTGTTCTTTTGTTTTGTAGCGATGTAGGGATTTATGATCGAGTTGTCATTCAAGAACTTTTGAAGACGGTGGCACAGACACAACAGCTAGATTCTTCAACACAGAAAGATTTCAAAGGTAAAACAAGAAAAACACCGTCCATGTATCAAATCCCTCAAAATCTCTCACTTGATTACTCTTGTCAAAGTAACATGAGTCTTTTAAATCAGGTTGGGGAAAAGTGATTGCGGATAAGTTGTTCTGGATGCTAAGCATCTTCATGCAAGCCAACTCATAACTTGTGGTAAACTTTTCATTGCAGTGGTTGTGCTGACAGAAGTTGACCGCCTGACCAAAGATGCACAGCATGCACTGAGACGTACAATGGAGAAGTACATGGCCACATGCCGCCTCGTTCTGTGCTGTAACTCCACTAGTAAAGTCATCCCGGCTATTCGCAGTAGATGTCTGGGAATACGAGTGGCAGCGCCCTCTGTTGATGAGGCAAGTCAAATCGAGTTTGATAGTTGCAACATAGGCCTACAGCTATTCTGTGATATCGGCTTTTATATTCATGCACCGAAACTGGTTGAAAATTGGACTTGGAAACTAATAATAATAAGAGGTTAATTGGATATAGATTTATATCGGGTTGAATTTACTGAATCGTTGGAATCATAAAGGACTTGACCTCTGATCCTAACCTTTCCTGTTACCAGGGGGCGCTATACCCAAAAATCAGAGCCTACATAATACGATACACTTTTAGTGAAAAACAATCGGAAACAATAATGTAAATCAATGCAAAAAAACATCTTGCCCAAAACAAGAATGTACAATCTTGCCTTGAATGTTTAGTCTAATAACCCTCCTACTGTCTGACCATTCAATATCATCCACTGCGGTTGTGAATGATATACAAACTATGCCAGCCTGCAAACTTTGTTTTAAGTTTATAAATTCATTGAATTTGTTTTCATTCAACTTGTAGATTTGTCAGATTCTTCAGACAGTTTGTCGTAAGGAGGGTCTGAACCTGCCTGCCCAGCTCGGCAAACGCATTGCTGAGAAATCAGACAGGAACCTCCGAAGGTCGTTACTGATGTGTGAGGCGTGCAAAGTGCAGCAGTAAGTAACTGCATATGGTTAGATTTTTCAACTTGAAGTAACATTGAGATTTTATGGAATGAGATTTGTTCACCCCTGTCTGACCATTCAATATCGTCCACATGGTTTTGAATGATAAATAAATCATGCAGCCTGCAATATGATAACATGTGGTGGATGCATCTACGCATTACACAGATAGTTCTGTGCACAGTTGTGCCGCCATACACAACCTGTGTAGTTGAATGGTTTCTAATGGTTGGTTCACCTGACAGAACATTATACCAAGAGTAGAAGGGTTTTATATTTTAGTGTGCCAGTGCATGTGAACTATGCTCAATAGCACAGTTTCCTTATGACATCACATTCACTCCATCTACCCTTACAACATTTGACAAGTTTGAGCACATTTGGCTGATATGACAACCACTGTAACCATACACAAGCAAGTGTTCAATTCAAGAACAAGCATTTGTTATATGTGAAAAAACTCACTATTGGAGAAGGATTCATTTGTATTTAAGAGCTGTGCTCTTGACTTTTCCTGGTTTCGCGATTTTTGTGTAGATCTTTATTTGCCTTAAAACCTAAAACTTGCCATTAAGGGAAAAAAAAGTAAGCTCCATTGTAGTGATGTAGATAAATTGCAAACTCAGGATTATTTCGTTTTTATATTTATACAATTACACCAATGATATGTTTCCTAGGTATCCCTTCAGCGAGAACCAGGTGATACCAGTTCCCGATTGGGAAGTATTCTTGCGCGAGACTGCCAATGCCATCGTCCAAGAGCAGACACCGCAACGCCTGATGCAGGTCAGAGGTCAACTGTATGAGCTTCTAACCCATTGCATTCCACCTGACATCATCATAAAGGTAAGGCACAAGGAGTTTGGACATTTTCCACATAAACCCCGGAAAAAGGGAGATTTCAAGCATGAATTCCAGTTCCGGTACCGTCTGTCCCTCTTTGAACAGGGGACACAAAGCATAGCACAGTAGGTGCATGAATGTGCATGCTAAACAATGGAATGTCTGGGTGAATATTCACGTCAACCGTCCAGCTGACCGCAAAAAAATAGAGGGCACTCTAAAGTTGTTCCAAGTGTTACAAAACATCTGCCGTAAGCCAGTTTGGAAAAATTTGGCATGTTTACACGTCATCCGACATGAAGTAGTTAAGCAGCTCTATAAAACTGTATCATAGAGTTGCAGGCAACATTTACCACTTTTTATCATCCGTTTGTACTTAAGACTTGATATTGACACATTTTTACCTCAGGGCCTTTTGAAGGAGCTGATCAGCAATTGTGATGGGCAGCTCAAGTCCGAGATCACTCAGGTTGCATCCTTCTATGAGCATCGCCTTCAGCTCGGCTCCAAACCCATCTATCATCTGGAAGCATTCGTCGCTAAATTCATGAGCATCTACAAACGCTTCCTGGAAGAAGGATTTGACGATATGGCATTTTGAATTGAAATAAATATATATCGGATAGCAAAGCAAAGGGCAAGCCCGGTTCATACTTCACGCAAATTGCGCAAGCGAAGCAAATTTCCTGTTGTCACAATTGGAAAACAGTTCGTATGTGATCGTTTAAACAGTTCGTAAGTGATCGTTTGCATCACGTAATTCGCTTTGCATTCATTTTTGCATGAAGTATGAATGGGGCTTAAGCCTGCATTTAGAAAAAGGGTGTCCACATTCATTAACTATGTATTAAAAAACAAAAACAAAAATGGGGCATCCCAATTGCTTACTTAATAACGTTTACATACAAATTTATGAAAAATATGTATCAAAAAGGTTAGAACACAATCGTGGGAAGAAATAAGTTGTCATGTTGCTACATATAGACCTTATGCATTGTGTCATCCATGCGCTCAAACGAGTTAGTCGAACTATGTTTAACTATTGTCCTCGATAGGATTTATTCAAGATACTTTAAAGTTTTTGACTTGCCTTTCACTGTGCATAGACTTGGAGGTTCATGACAATTGCAACTTTCTGTCTTCATTCCTGGACAGTAAAACAATAGAAGGTTAAATTACACACAAACTAATGCCAGCTTTGGAGCTGGAAGTAGCATAAAGCTAGAGTATGCAACAAGTGTGATGTATTGCACCAAATGTTGTTACAAGAACATGGTTCATACTTCCGACGTATTGCAAGAAACTTTAGTTTTGGACTTACCTTTCACCGTGTCGTGCTCCAGGGTTCTGGGTTTCTGACATTTGTAACCATCTGTCTTCATTCCTGAACAGTCAAACAATAAAAGGTTACATTACATACAAACGTATGCCAGCTTTGGAACTGGAAGTAGCGAAAAGCTAAGGGACCAACCAAAGTTTTCAACATTTTTCAGGTCATGCAGAGAGTACTACTTTTGAGCCCCCGACCCCCCCCCCAAAGTAGTACTTGAAAAAAGTCTTTCAAAACTGTGCAAATTATTTAAATATCAACGTTTTATGCACCTGTTAAAGTCATACATGGTCTCCAACCCAACCCCTGTCATACTCTTTGTATGACCGTGAAAATGTTCTTTGTATGACCGTGAAAATGTTGAAAACTTTGGGCGACCCTTGAGCAACAAGTATGATGTAATGACTTACCAAAAGGATTGGCAAATTGGTTGAAGCCGTCTTCAGCTACTATTAAAAAATCCTCATGGCTTGTACCTTGAACACTTGAATGAATAAAGTCAATATATAAAGAAAACCACTTTTTGTATTTCAAATCATTGTATTCATCGAAGTATTTATTGACATTCATCATAAATCTCAGAAAAAAAAATCAACGCATAAACAAGCTTGTTTATAATTCATCATTAAAGTTAACTGGTTCACTGTCGATGAAAGACCACACACAAGGCATCCCTTAACTCCACTATTTACAGTGCAACAAAAATACAGTTCTTTAAAAGATATATTTATATATATGATGTAATTTATATATTTATTTTTTGACAAAATAGGGAGACCGCCAACATAGGGCTAGATAGCTCAGTTGGTAGAGCGCCGGCACGTTAAACCGGAGGTCGTTGGTTCAAATCCCACTCTAGTCAATTTTTCTTTGTTCAACCCAAAATCATTTATATATATTTTATATATATTCTCAAATATTCTCAAATTTTTAATGGACGATTAATTTTTAATGGACGATTAACGTTTGCTACATACAAAGGTACATTCTTTTTCTCCTGCCATTTAAAAACAAATCAAAGTTAAAAACATTATTTCAACCATGATGGTTTGTTTAGTTAAGAATTCATTATAACACCTTTTAAAAAAACAACAAACCAAATATATATTTTTTAAAGGGGAATCATAACACCTTTAAAAAAAACAAAAACAAATACATATATTTTTTAATAGGTGTAATAATCTATGATCAAGGTTAAATATGGGTTCATAGATTGGTTAATGCTTATTTATAGGCAAAATCAAAAGAAAGATACAATAAAAGTCGCATGTGAAAGTTTCAGCTGAATACAGTGTCAACTTGCTGAGAAAACATCAAAAAAACTGCCGCAGTATTTTCACAAGAACGTCAAATCCATCCACGTTCATCAAGACGACAATGGGTACCAACCGCATCTCAGCTAGTGAAGAAATGGTCAAACTTTAGTTTGTGAACACATGTTGCGGGTTAGCAAGTGACCTTTGCTTGTGCACGTACGTCCTTCACTGAACAATGCTAGCACAGAAAGTTGGCAGTAACACTATATGCGGAATAATACAAATCTGGAAAAGTAGAAAGGTTTATCACCATGCAACTTGACAGATGTTTGTACACCACTTTTGCTGCCGTGCTATCATTTACTATTTTTAATATGCATTATTTTTTATTTTTCATTATCTAAAAACAATCCCTATTGGGTAACTCTGGGCTCATTTTTGGGAATAGGTCAAATTTAAGACTACAAAACTATTGTTACATCACAAAGTGAATTATTGAGCACCAGTATTACCTCTTAAACATTTCTTGTTCCCTATCCTCTCACAACAAAAATAAATGAAGTCCTGTCTGACCATAGGAAGCACACATTGTTAAAAAAAGAAACTACCACTTGGCTGTTTTTCGTTAATACAAAAATACAATTATTTCAATTCCCAGAGTAGAACTTGATTGATGGTGAGCAGACAGAAGAACAATTTAGGACGAAGTGACAATGAAGGGCTGAACTAATGATCTATTACAACAAATGAAAGAAACAGATTGCTGACCCCCTCACATAGGCCGCCTTGGCAAAGGTCAAACACGCTGTGAAGAACTCTCAGCCAATGATAGGAGTTCCTTTTACCTCAGTGTTGTTTGTTCAGATGATCTTCCCAATAGAGTAGCTTGGCACATCTCCCACAATGGTGATATAAACGCCAAGCAACGCCCAATCTCTCTCTTACAAACATTGGTTTTTAAAGTAAATGATTACGAATTGCACAAATCAATCAATTATGATTCAGTTACTAGTCGACAATACTTATTCT
This sequence comes from Plazaster borealis, assembly GCA_021014325.1. Classification (NCBI taxonomy): domain Eukaryota; kingdom Metazoa; phylum Echinodermata; class Asteroidea; order Forcipulatida; family Labidiasteridae; genus Plazaster; species Plazaster borealis. The sequence continues at coordinate 10,117,280 of CM037457.1, read as the reverse complement.
AGTCATTGTGAAATCAATAAAGACATGAAAACCTTGATTTAAATAAACCATTAAAACAAGCTATCCCCCCATGTTTTCATGATGTAACAAGTTCTTGAAAAGAATATCACTGGAATGTAAAAAATGTAAACAATATTGAAAAAATACTTCAGTGGAAAAACATTTTTGAAAAAGCGTTGTATCTCAGCGCTATTTTAGGAGATATAATGTTTTTGCAATGACACAACGAAATTTCCTTTTTTTCACACGACAATAAAATCAACCGTCGGGGATTGTGATTACACAAGACCTTGAAAAAATAGAGTTTTCAAGTATCACTGCCTTAGAGAAAAACCTTCAAGGAAAGGAAAAACTCTTTAGTAAAAACAACATTTTAGGTTAAAAACACCACCCTGTCATATATACATATACACATTACACATGTATATATCCGAAATCACACACTTTGGATCCTTGATCAGATAGTGTTAACACCTTTATAAGAAGCAAGGCAATAGGGACACAGGAATCCACATTACCAAATGTTTCAAAAGAGACTCGGCATGTAGAAAACACAAATATGTTTGCAATTTAACGGCATTGCATATGGAGTTCTGCTGCTTACTCGTGGCTTTGTACCAGCACTCAAACGCAGACTGCATTGCAAAAATAGCATTCTGTAGAAGACTTCTTTAGTTCCGACAAGATCGCTACTAAGAAGAAAAACTTTGTGCCCATCCCCTGGCTGCTTGAGTTTTTCAACTTCTGAAGGACAATCTTCAGTACCACAACTGGCAGAATTCTCTTTATATTCATCTCATGTAGATATTGAAAAGCTCTTTCAAAGTGTCTCAACCCTCCATAGGCACACGGCACAGGCTATTCAAACCTCTATCAAGGCTTTATGGCAGATTGCTGATCAGTAGACATGACAACACTATTGGTTCATTTTAGGGAGGTTTGTCAAGAAAATGTTAAAAGGGTGTCAATTTTCTTTTCAAGCAGAGCTTTTTTTCTGTAGGTATTAAATCTCTGCTCGCAGCTGAGTCAATGCTCCATGGGTGTGAAAATGCACTTTAAACAATGTCCTTACCCAAGAGGAGGGTAACAACTCTTTAAGAGACATATCAATGCTTTGATGGCTTGCCGATGCAATTTTAAGGTCATATAAAATCTCTGCAGACATATTGATGGGTCCTGTAAGGCATGTCAATGCTCTGTTTGCGTGTTGGGGGGCATCATTAGCTGCTGCATGAGTTCCATAGACGACGAGTCTATATCACTTGGCATGTTTTGCATCTGATACTGGGGAAGAACCCCAAAGGGGGCTTGCTGCTGTTCCCTGGGTGAGGTCTGAGCATTAGAGACACCTTGGAGTTGAGGGGGGTTTAAGGGGGTTTGGGTGTGAGACAAACGGGACAGCCTGGCACTTGTGGGTAAAGAGAGTCTGGAGGAGTCCATGCCACCTCGGGCAAGGAACCTTACATCGTCCAAGGAGGTCATTCTGCTGACATTCAGACCAGGCGAGGATAAACTGGTGGTGGTTATACTGGGGGTGGTGAAGCAGGATGCCATGCCTTGATTCATCAAGGGGTGCATGACGGGTTGCATGAGGGGCAGCGCTTCAGGAGATTGGAACCTGGGTGCTGAGGAAGGCATCGGCATCCTTGATGATGATTGGTCCACTGAGATACCCTGCAACATTAACTGATTCCTTAAAGCTAACTGTTGATGGTGTGGCTCTTGTTGTGATTGCCCTTGTGGCTGTTGTCCTTCTGACTGCTGCTGTTGCTGCTGTTGCTGCCGTTGATCCTATTGAGAAAGTAATTGATAAATACATCAGTAGAATCTGGCCGATACAAAATGACACCACAGAATAATTATTCAACAAATTGCCACTGTTCAGTCTGTTCTCCTTGAGGCGAGTGCACTAAACATTGACAACTGCCTTCAATCAGTACTAACAAATACATGAGACTAAAAGCATTTCCACTTACTGAATTCTGCAACATGCCTGGGAAGAATGCGGCTGCAGCCATGGCCCCTGTATTTGGCATTGTCAGACGTGATGCAGAGGATTGGTCCGTGACTAGACCAGGTCCCTCAGTCGTCGCTTGGACAGAACTTGTACTGGCAATGGCTGATTGGGAAACAGCCATGGTGGTTTCTGTGAAATTGGGACAAAGGATTTCAGAGATTGTTAAAACGATTCATAATGTTACCCTTATTACAATTTTGTTACATATTATTACATTAATCTTGGGTTACACAGAGGAAAATTGACTAGAGCAGGATTTGAACCTGCCATCTCTGGATTAACGTGCTGGTGCTCTACCAACTGAGCCATCCAGCCCTGATATTGGCGGTCTCCCTATTTTGTCAATATTATTGTTCGAGGGTACCAGTCAGAAGCCATTCAACCTGTAGCTGCCATATAGCCAGGGTTCATACCCAAGTTTACGATACAACCTGGGAAGCGGAAGGACAGGGATCCCCTTAAGGGGATGCATCTTTTTATTTCAAGTATCAAGTAATAAACCACAAGGGAAACTGACTAGGTAAATTTAAAATAATCTTTGGATGAACAAAGACAAAATTACCAAAGGGGCTGTGAACCTGCAACCTCCGGATTAACGTGCTGGCGCTGTACCAACTGAGCCATCAAATTCAGCTTCAGTAAATTTTTCTTTGTTCCAACTCAAAATTAACTACATTTCACCCAGTCAGTTTTCCTCATGGTTTATTACTTGATAACATTAGTCAAGAGCTGCCAATATTTGCATCTTGCAATGAGGGACATTTTGTACAACAATCAGGGAGATAGTTAGACATTCAACCTAATAGGGAAAAAGGTTTTCATAATCAGGGAGATTTTCAAATTTGTTCATCACAACACATTATATACCTTATTCATTTATTACAGACCTTATTCATTCTTTATTAGTCCAAAAAATGAAAATTCTTTTGTTACATGCAACAAGGTACAAGATTGACATAAAAAATATATAACTATACAATATATGTATACATACAAACGGGCAACATGGAAAGATTGCTTAATTTTCAGGGAACTCTCTGCAGAATCAGGGAGAGTTGAAAGCTCTGCATTACATGGTAACAAAACGACCTACAAAAGAGTTTTCTAAGATCCCAAGACAGATTTTGACAAGAGGCACTTGTACATGTACTTTTACCTACATGGAGCAATATTTTATCGTCATGCTACATTTATATAGAAGTGAACCATTCTACATTTTCCTCTCTCTGAGGTTGTTTTTCCCCTGCCAGCCTCGCTTTGGCTACATAGCTCACTAAATAAAATAAAGACAGCAGCCAGTAAAGGAGGACGGTAAAGCCTTTAAGCCTCATTTGGCTACATGGTTTGGTATTTGAAAAAAAGAGAGTGAAAAGATTGGTGCTAGTGATGCCTGTTTATATACTTAACATGGGAGCGCGTTTGTGCATATTAACACATTAGGGTTTTTAAACTATAGGAACACAATTTTTAAATGTAGGAATGGGGTTTTTAATATAGGAATGGCATTTTCAAATACAGGAATAGGGTTTTTAAACATAATTAAAAGCAAGTGAATGGCAAATATGTACATGTACAAAAATTATATCTATATATTTTTTGTAAAGGTAGATTAAAGTGAACAATTTCAGAGCTCCATATTTCAAATCTTTATCTGTAAGAAGCTACTAATCTCACTGGTTTAACATTCCATGGTTGCATATTGTGGCGTGTCGTGGCCGAGCGGATAAGAACACCGAGCTCTGGTGTTTCTGATCAGCAGAGTGTGGGTTTGAATCCCAGTCGTGACACTTGTGTCCTTAAGCAAGACACTTAACCACATGCTTCCTCCTTCGGATGGGACGTAAAGCCGCTGGTCGCATGTGTTGTGTAATGCACGTAAAAGAACCCAGTGCACTTATCGTAAAGAGAAGGGGTTCGCCCCGGTGTTCCTGGTCTGATCGGCAGCATATATTGCGCCACAGCACCTTGTAAACCATTGCATGGTGCTATAAATGACTAGGCCTCATACTTCAAACGTACCTCCACATATACCTTGCAGGAAAAAATTTAGTCCCAGCGCTTTGCATCCTCTGGTAAAAGGCACTATATAAATGTCATGTTTATTATTTATTATTATATATTTTTTGGCAGTGGTTTTGAACGTCAGATATTCCTCATAAATTTGTAATTTTCACGAAATAATTCAGCTCTTAACTTGAAAACAAGTTACTGTTTTGTTCGTTTTCTCAAACATGCCTGTTGTGCACATACGTGTTTATACACTAGTGTGTTAGGTGCAGGACAGCTGCGTGATGTTCATTCAAATAGAGTGCGTACTGCGCTATCGGCACTGCGCAAACACATGAATATAGCTTTGCGTGATGACTGTGTTTAAAAATTTCAGAAATGTTTAATGTTGAGAGCTGATTTATTTCACAAAAATATGGATTCAAAGAAATATCTGACGTCCAAAACCCACCGCCCAAAAATATATGCAACCATGGAATGTTAATCCGATTAGCAGCTTCTTACAGGTAAGATTTATAAATAATGGAGCTCTGGAAATGCTCCACCCGCGGAAACGGACCCACATATCTAGGACTCTGTATGTATCTGTGTACAGCACAGAGGAAGAGTCCTACATAGAGCTAGGGGGAATCTGTGTGTGTGTGTGTGTGAGCGTGTCTACCCGTTGAAATTGAGGACTTTAACAAAAGGGATCCGGGAGTTTGACAGAGCGAGGACGTCCTCGCTTCGACTTCGTGTACAAAACCAATGAAGCATCGCTAAAAAAATCTAAGTCCAAACAATGGAAGAACAAAGAGAAGTCCTCGATTTACGAGATTCACAAACGTGTGTGGTTGAGCGTGTCTATCCATTCAAACCGAGGACTTTAACAAAAGGGATCCGGGTGTTTGACAGAGCGAGGACGTCCTCGCTTCGTTTTTGTGTACAAACCCAATGGGGACATCGCTAAAATAAACTATGTCCAAACAATGGGAGAACAAAGAGAAGTCCTCGGTAAGCGGGATTTACAAACATGTGTGTGTGTGTGTGTGCATTGCCGATGTTGCTGTGCAAGCTGTAAAGATGCAGCCTAGAGACAGCATGCTTACAAACCTGAGTCCATCGACTGAAGGTTCAGTATTTGGTCTAAGATGTTTTCGTCCACTGGATGATTCACCTCTGCTCACAAAGTTGTTTCAAGTACGTTTGAGAACATGTGAAATTAACATAATTAGTTACCATCCCTATGTTTGCATCAACATGCCTCATATGTACTCATTTCAAACAAACCACGGGGCCTATCCTGTTTGTAAGTGCGATGTAATTCCACTGTAAGCCAATTCCACTGTAAGCCACCCCATTTCACACAAACTGGCTCCACTAATTACCAAAAGCCCAATAGGAGTTGCATTGAGCTAATTTTTCTTTGATGATTTATGCAAGAAAAGTTTAATAATTGGACTTGGCTTTTACATACGTCCTTCATAGACTAAAGTCTTCTCAGAATTAAAAGTTTCTGTCATAAGAAATGCTTTTGAACAATGAAATGGGTGATTTGGGGTAAAATTACACACAATGAATGCCAGCTTTGGAGCCAGAAGTAGCGAAAACTTTGCAGATATGCACTGCACGAGATGCAAAAACTTACCATCAGGATAGAACATGTGAAGTCTTCCGTTTAACCAAACACTTTTGGGAACATTTATTGTCCACGTGCATGGCTTTAATGTGTAAAGTAATCAAAATCGTGTACTTAAGTATTTGATACATGCACAAAACTTGCAGAGTTTATTGGCTAGTCCATAAGCTCTGCCCATTAATGCATTTAAACATCAGACAAAAGTCTGACATGTTAAAATCCCAAAGCACAATGTAAATGGACTGCTACATTATGCATTTTGTGCATGGCACGGTGTGCCATTCGCAAAGTGGAGACACATGTGTCGAACATAATACCCATGTTGGCCAACTTTTAAAAAACATGATCAACCGGTTTATACACATTTCATACTTTACACATCAGAAACAGTTTGACGTCTCGTGTAACTTATTTCAGAAAGTGAAACAACAAATTTGGTGAGTGTCCGCACTTGTGCCTTGTAATACCTAGTTTCAAGATCATGTATGTGAAAGTGTCTACCCATTAACACAGACTTTGCTTTTGTGTACAAAACTATGGGGACGATGCTAAACAAAGTGCCAGCAATGGGAGAACAAAGTGAAGTCCTCGATAATACCAGGTCCACAAACGTGTGTGTGGGGGGGTGTCTACCCATCAAAACCCAGAACTTAAATTAATAAACGGGATCCCGGTGTTTTGACAGAGCGAGGACAACCTTGCTTCGCTTTCATGTACAAAACCAATTGGGCCATTACCAACAAAAATTCCTCACTAAAGAAGAAAGAGAAATATTTGATTTACAGGATTGACAAATGTGTGTGTGAGTGCATCTACCCATGGACATCCAGGACTTAAGCCCTAGGGATCCGGCAGGTGTAACGGACTGAGGACGTCCTCAGTTTGCCTCTGTGCACAAAATTATTGGGGATGTTCAAACAATGTGAGGACACAGAGAAGTCCTCGATTTACCAGGTTGACAAACGTGCTCTCACTTATGGAGACCAAGGACAAAACTAAAAAGGGGGGAAAAAGGGACTCCATAGGGAAATTCTAAAGACCGGGGTGCTCCAAAAGAAAATTTGTGCACAAAGTCTTTGGGAAACTGTTATGCTCCACAAGGATGTGTTTGTGTGGGCGTGGGTGTGGGTGGGTAGGTATCCACATTCAAAACGTGGACCTATAACAAAAGGGAAAATAGGTCCACGGTTGCTATCACAAAGGAAAACATTGTGGTCCACAGTTGCTATCAAAAAGAGTTGAACAAAGGAGGGTCCACGATTGCCAGTGTTTACACACGTGGGTGTGTATGTGTCAATAGGTTTTTCCATTAAAGGAGAGACGGCTTGGGCCCCGTCCAACTGTTTGAAGACCTGATGGAGCCCGAACCCTAGCCCTAGCTTTGATTTTCGAAAAAGGCCAAAGAGGGATTTTTCACAACATTACACCCTTGTTGCATTTCTGGAAGAAAAAAACCCAGTTATTACACACCTCATAACTCATTCTACAAACTTATTGCACAGACACGACCTTATGAACTCTGAGGGGAAGCTGGATGTGTTAAGCAAGGTTATGAGCGATTGAAAATCTTTGAAGAAAAATCAAATATACTAAACTACCTGGCTTTTGCACCGACTGCTGCATAATACTTTGCAGGAATGGATTGCTCTGTATGAGAAACTGTTGCGCCACAAGCAACTGTTGCTGCACCTGCTGCAGTTCTTTCTGCTGCTGCACAATAGCATCTTGAAGCTTCTGATGCCGCTGTACGAGCTGCTCTTGTAGCTTTATCTGGATCATGACCAGTTCAGGTGCTAAGGAATTCTGCTGCTGCGGCTCTTGACGCTGCTGCTGCTGCTGCTGTTGTTGTTGCTGCTGATGCTGCCGCTGTTGAAGAATAAATGACATGTACTGTCAAAATCACTGGAACCAAATGGCTCAAGAGAGAGGTTTTATAAAGTGATTGAAGTAACTCTCTTCATATGGACAGTACAACATTAGCTTTAGGAAAAGCGCAATTAATTGGATTTGTAAATGTTTTAGACTATAATTTGAGAAAATGTTATTGAAAAAACCCACCAAATTACCAAAGTTAAATGCCCTGCGGGAGTCAAAGTCCTTGATATCCTAGACTGGACCATTCCACATATCTAAGAGGGGGATCAGGTCCCACAATGGGGAAGTTTTTTTTTGAGAGGCTGAAAAACATTTTCACTCAAATACATTGTGCATAAAATTGTACAGACTTTCAGATCTACCTAGATCTAACCCTCTAAGGCTTCCAGATGTCTTGTTGACAGCCTGTACTAGGTTCTGAGGTTTTCAATCGAGGAATGCCAGTAACTAGTTGAACCTTGCATTTGTGTAATTCCTGGGGTTATTCCCGCAATTCAGGGTTTTAAGTTGTAATAATACAGAAGGGAAAGTGACTGGGTAAATGGTTTAAGTTGTCCGTAGCTCTTACCTGTAAATGGTTTTTGTTGAAATCGTGGGCTGGCTGCACACTGATGTTCGAGGAAGAACTTGGTAAAACTTCTTGATCTGAGTACAAGTGGCTACTTGTGTCTGTCCAGAAAAGGAAAGAATATTGTTGTTAAAGCAAAGCATCAGATGATTCACTACTTCAGGCTCCTAGCCTGTCAAATGTTTGTGGTAATTTCTTTACATCACTTTTAAAAAACATGTAAGTTATCATCATTTAAGTGAAACATTGAGTCTTTCAGGCATGAGAATGGGTGATGATAAAAAAAACAGAAAATCTATTTTGTATGTTAATAAAAGCGAATCACACAAATCACATCACGGCTTGGTCAGAGGAGGGGTTTAAAAATCATTGCTGTGTAAAAATCTTTGCTGTGGGGATAATGCCTTACAAGAATTTACAAGGTAATTTTTCCAGAACATGCTCTCGGTCTTTGTACGGGTGAAACGAAGCGTATCACCGTAGGTGCCTGCCTCAACAAGCTACCCACACACTGGAAAGTCCGTATGAATAAAAACATCAGCCATCTGCATGTCGGCAAAAAATGTTGAGGAAAATCCGTACTTGTTCCTGGGGTTAAAAATGTCCGCCATATGTCTGTCCAAAAAAACACATTGCATCTACAGATGTCATCAAATCAATGTGAAGTGGTTCAAAGAGAAGCTTGACAAACCTGTACAGGTGCTTTTTGAACTGCTGACGTTAGTCTGGAGTGGGGGTGGAAGGTAGTGGGGCCTCGGAGGGTTTGGCTGGTGGGATTGGACGGTAGGTTGGTGGGATGAAGGTTGATTTGCTGGCTGGCCAGGCTTGTGGATCACCTCAATGCTGCTTCCACCTGTTAATTGAAATATATGGAGCTTGTATTTAATGGCGATTTTTGTTTTCCGAGACAACTTTCTGATTTCAAAGAGTAAATCAAAGAACCCTTAAAAAAGTGTCTATAAATCTTCATCCACAAGGTTTGAGATAATTTGTAAAAGTAAGTTAATTGAAACGCAGAAATGTAAGTTTACTTCAACTGACTGATTATGACACACCGAAAAAAACAGTCTTCAAAGTGAAAAGGGTCCACAAGAAAATCAAACAAATAATAACAATAAACTTATACTATTTGGTTTTACCCATACATCGATGTGTGTAAAGCACTGTCTACTCAGTACTTTCCCAAGTCTTGTGAAAAAAAAAACCAGGCATGTTAGTCGGGTGGGATTCAAACCCACAAAGGTCAGAGCAGATGTTTTAATAAAGACATAAATATTAAATTTAAAAAACCCACCTCAACCCCTACAGGCATTAAAAGGCAGTCCACTAATAGCAACTACAGAAGCTAATAAATAAAATTGTAAAGAGGACAAGGACGAAAGAGTAATTAGAAAGATTTTACGTATCATTTTCATTTAATTTTATTATGGTTGTGAAGCAAAGGACTCTCAGAAAAGCGAACTTAATCACTATACTAGCCAGAAACCCAATGGAGAGAAGACAAGGAAGGAAGTTTCAGTTTTAGACGTGGTAGGAAAACCCCAGTGAATTATTCTAGGGGACAACCCATGCAATCAGGTAGGGGACTGAACATCCAATCCACATAGTGCCCCCGGCGGGATTCGAACCTGGAGGTGGAAGGCAAGGAAAGATACCACTACGCCAACCCGACTATCTTTTTGTTCTTAAAAACCAGTGGCATTAGTAAAATACATATACAGGTCTTAGAAGGCTTCTTAAAGTATGATTTATGAACAAAAATGCTACATTAATGTAAATATCCACTGCTGCTTGGGAGAGTTCTTGGGATTGTGTGGCTATTACATAACAGGCCTTTTTTTTGTTCAGTGATTGTGTTTGGAAATGCACCCGTATAAGTTATCAGAGGTGAGATATTTTCTGCGGTAGAATGACTAATTATCTTACTGCTATGAAAACCATCTAAGGAGGTCTTGGTCTTCTTGTGCTTGTTAGGGAAGTGTTCTCCGTCGATCGAGGATGCCGGTGAATTGGATGCCGACATACATGTATCAGATGTGCTTGTGTGGGAGTCCATTGTCGCCCCACTGTCAGACTTGTCCGCGGCTACTCTTGAGTCCTCAGTAAGGTTCAAAGACGTGTTGACATCATTGCGAACTTCGGCATAGCTGAAATGTATGGGATATGTGATCAACTTTAATGTATGAGATACAGTCTCGCACATCAAAGGAACAAAGGAAAATCTATGTTTTGTATTGTTACATGAAAAGAAACATTTTTTGAAGGGGGTCAATAAACTTATTTTGCGGGGGGGGGGGGGGGGTTACCAGCCCCGGTATACCTATCTGTCTGCCAATTTTTTAAAGACAGAACAGAGTTCTATGTAAAAAAAAAAAACCCATTACATTGCATTTTTTACATCAAGTGCTCTCATATAATCATTTATAAATTCATTTAAGTTATATTTGTAGCTTGTTTTTATCCTTATTATGCCCATTCATTATTAATACTATCTTGATGAGAGATGCACCACATGTCCCGCTTGGTGTGGATTTCTCTGGTGTGAGGGCACCTCTCCTCATGTGAGGATAGCTTTAAACGTTTTCTTCCTCTAACCTTAGTTGTATAGACTTTATTCATTGACGTCATCACGCCACCATCTTAGAGCAGGGCTCCAATTTTACACTGGACCACAGGCCCGAGGCCAGTAGTTTTAGTGTCGGCCAATAAATTAATAACTGGACAAGTCCGTCGGTACTGTGTTTTTCAATGCCTCACTCTGTGTAATATCTTGCACAAAAACAAAATTTATGTTCAAATCTTGACTTTGAGTCTGATAAAATACCTTTTAATTCTATTGAGTAATGAAGTATACCCATAAAGACAGATGAGATAAATCTTCTTTTACATGTCTTAGTGCTTGTTGAAATAAAAACATTTATGCATGCTAAACTATACCAGGAAGTTTTTTCTTTAAGTGCACTTAAAAGAACCCAGAACACTTATCGTGGAAGAGTAGGGGTTAACCCCGGTGTTTGTGGTTCACATAGCAAGCACCCTAGTTTACAGGTTTCCTCAGGCTTGCGAGCTACAGTGATTAAGTTCACTTATGAGGCATCCTTGATTTCATTATCACAAATATATTAAAATGATAATAATAACAAAGCCTGCAAATTTGTTCCTTACACTAATTAGGATAAATGAGCTCCCACTAAACAATTCACCCCCGCAATGAAACAATGCACACTTAGGCCAATAATCTTTAGACTCTTTGCTATGCATATGGGTTCACTCCATCTCGTGTGTAATGTGGACTGTTGCATAACAGGGCTTGTTTTTGTTTTGCGATTGTGTATACGTATGCATATTGGATAAGCCTTTGTGTGGGTTTTTCGAGGTTAGACATTTTCTATATTAAAACAGATCAACGCATGTTATATTCAACCCAAATCCATGGTTTCAGGAGTCAAGTTTTCCCCAATGTTTTGCTAACTTGATATTTGTATTCTCACTGCCAAATCTCAACATATCAAGTGACAAAAAGTTTTCCCCAATGTTTTGCTAACTTGATATTTGTATTCTCACTGCCAAATCTCAACATATCAAGTGACAAAAACTACCACGAAAACTACTTTTTGATGGCTATTGTCAACGTACCTTCATACAACCATTGTACATGGTAAACAAAATTTTAAAACGTGATTACTGTAATATCTATGAAATAGATTCCATTGGCCTTTTTGAGACATGGTGGAAACTATAGTACTGCAGCGTTCAGTTTTTATACACAAAGATTTACCCCAACCAAACAGTGCCATCATTCACCATACATACTTGACCACTTGATGCATGCACACGATGAATTCTGGCTTGCAGTTCCATTGGTTGTACGTGATGTAATTGCGTGTCTGCAGCCAGATCCACTCCTGTCCCTTGGTCAAGAAGCGATAGTAGCATGATATACCCTCGCTGATCTGGATCACTGTCACCGTGGAAAATGAAATGTTAACACGAGGGGTGAGAAGGACCATTTCAACAACAAGTACTTTGGTGGGTGATAAAACCTATGGGGGTAGTTATGTATCTTTGTCTTGAATATATTATTGAGTCTTCTTTGTTTCCCCTTTACATGAAGAATGACCTTATTCCCGTGCTCCCTGCGGTTTCGACCACTGCCTTAAGGTAAACGTGTAATTTGAAATGTAGATTTTTCAAATTTCGAGATGTGGATTTTGGACAAGTGACGGAGGGCAGATTAATTCAAGAGTATTTTTTTTTTTTTTTTTTTTAAGAATGGATGAATGATGTACTCAAGAGGAGAAACAAACAGATTTACTGTTGGAGACAATTTGGAATTCAGATTTCTAAATTTTCAAGAGGATTTTTTTTGTCTATCAAATGGAGAAAAAAAATTCATTACCAGAGGCTAATCATAGGTGCTGAACATACGAGTACAAATTTGCTTGGAGAAATCTTTCCTACCCAAATTCCAAGTGGTGAATCTTATTTGTGACTAGTTTTCAAGAATATTTCCCCTGAACAAATGAATTTGCCTGCCAAGTTTAGCAAGGGAAGTAAGGATAACAAATCACTGCAAGGGATAATTTTATTCTCCTGTGAATCATTCCACTGAAGTTTACAGTTAAACTATGGAAATAATCTTGTTGTGAGTTGTTGAGGTTTTGACAAGAAAAAATGGTGTAACGACTTGTTATTTCAATCAGAAAGCTCCAACATCCTACTAGTCTTCAGGTAAAAATAAAATCCTTCTCTGAACACAACACAAAAATAATCGTCAAGCACAAACATTCTTACACCATCAGGTCTCGACATCATCAGGGGTGTGTTCCACTCAGGCGAACGAGTGTTTCATGTTGGCCAACAAGACAATACACTCTGTGTTAAAGTCTGGGCCTTTTGTGTGCGCAAGCACAAAAGCATCCCAACTAAAGGCAGAAAACCCTAGTACAGGACATCTACATGTAAAATGAATTAAAATAGATTGGTCTATATTCCTGGCTCTAATTATGGCCACACTGGTGTTGTTTTCTGGTAATCATCATGGTTATTAATAATAATAATAATAACAGTGAAATTAATAAAGTGCACAAATCTACAAAAGTGCTTATGGTGCTCATGGCGCTTATACATAACAAGTACAAGATTACTAACAATCTATAAGATACAAGGACACAGCTGAAAACTCAGAAAACATCTTTATGCAAATGCTTCATTAAAAAGATAAGTCTTGAGGTTTTTCTTGAATTGGATTGAAGAAACTAATGATGTTGACATGTGAGGGCAGTTTATTCCATAGGCTCAGTGCAGCATGAGAAAAAAATTGGTCACCCCATGTACTTTATTACTTTGAAGAGATCAAAATATAGATACATTGCATGCATTTAATATTTAATTGTCAATAAACCCTTGTTGCGTACATTTAACGAATTTGATCTCATTTTTAATTGGGCTGGTGTTAGTGTGTTTAGGTTTTATCTTTCCTATTTCATTGTGCAGTTGTTCATATTTCCAGCACACCTATTTTTTTTATTTTGCCTAACTTTGTTGTTAATTTCTTTTCATTTAGAACATATTTTTCCGAGATTTGAATAATGGGCTATGTCTTACTTGAAGTTAAGGAGATATCCATGGAAATCAGAAAACCTGACAGGCGTAGAAAATGTTTTGCCGAATTTCTACACATGCTGTTGCAAGATCCATTCAGACATGTCCCCTCGTCATATTTAATTTATTTACAGGGGACCTGACTGGCAAGAGTCCGGTCAGTATGTCATGCATACCAATCAGAGCATGTCAATAGAATTTTGTCAAATGCATAATGCGTCCTTTGCATTTAAATTGCTTTTCTCTGTTCTGTTTTTTCTTCTTTTCTTCTTTTGGAAGCAAAGTCACTTTTTCAATTAAACCTTTCAAAAAATTTCATCTTCTACTAGTGAATGACTAGTAATCTAAGAGAGAAAGAAAAGATTTGTTAAAACAAAATATAAATTATTAAAATACTGTCACAAAAATATAATGTTGGAGTCAAGAAAAGCATCACCAATCACCAATGTTTATTTCATTTTATTTTTTATTTTCTCTTTGGTCCTAAAGAGTTTGTTTGTTTGTTTGTTTGTTTGTTTGTTTTTGAATGTAATTATATTTTTATTATTTTAAAGTGACCCTTTCAGCTACAGCTGTTGGTCACTTTGTCTTTAAATACCAACAAAATAATTTTTGTAATAACTGCACTAGGGATAAAGAATATTATTGTGATTTTACTTGCAAATGAGTTATTGTCATCACATCTTGGACTGACTCAAAGGATTTTATCAACTTCCTGACAGAAGCCAACGTACAAGAGTCTAAAGAGGGGCTTATAAAAGGTCAAATTCAGTTTTTGTAATGTACATCAAATTAGGCGATCACTTTTTCAAGAAAACGCTGTCTAGCAATAAGTGATTTTGTGCATGTTCGTAACATTCTTATTTTCAATTTGGCAAAACAAAATATGAAATCGGTCAAATTCAGTTTTGTGTTGTAATCATTTTCCAGTAGATAGAGTCCCATGAAAGTTGAGAGAAAAAATGGCAAGTCTCTAACCCCACCTTACAATGAGTGCATCACAAAACTAACTGTTACATTATACAAAATAAGCTTTCAGAAAAAAAATTGTCAATTTATTTGTTTCAATCATTGATACATTGTGGTACCTTTACCACGGTACACAAATCGATGCTGCTCCGACGAAGTGACCAATTTCTCAAAATCACAACAATTTGCAAATCGGTTTTTGCACAAATTATTAAACTCATTACTTTTAACATTTCAGCAGTTTCAGTACCTATTATGTAAAGTTTCGTAATTACACTCATTAGTATGAGCGGCGTATCACTTAATTTGCCATTTTGTGTTTCCACGAAGTGACCTATCACGATACGCCACTTCACCCATGATATACATAGAGCTATAGCACGGTTCCAAACTCGCATGTACGACTTATCATATGCATTTTCACAAAGTGACCTATCTGTATTTTGTCAATATCTTTGTTCAGGGGTGCAAGCCAGAAGCCATTCAACCTGAAACTGCTGTATGACCGGGGATAAGACCCAAGTTTACGATAAAACCTGGGAAGTGGCAGGAGAGGAATCACCTTTTAAGGGGATGCAAGTTTTTAAATCAAATATCAAGTGTGGATGTTGATGTGGCGTATTGAAACTATGGGACACACATGCTTGCAAAAATGATACCACGTCACATGCATGTATGGTAAAGTGGTGATGCGTATTGAGCATATTGCTACTTTTATTTTAGTCAAGCTAAATGACATAATATGACCTGTATGGCAGGTTTTGCCATACAAGTATAAACAAACTTGGTCTCAGAACTGAGTCGCCAGGATAATGACTCACATAGCCTTCTCCTGATTCTATATCTATGGTTTTGTTTTGCAGATTAGAGTTGAATGCAAGCTATATGATGTTGAGTTTCTTGAACTTTAAACTAAACACTGTTGTGAGAGAAACTTGACAGTTTACCGAGGATTCCAAAATTTGTCCGTGCTCACCCACAAGATTAATTTTAGAATTTCCGAAATACTTTTTGTTGTTGAGAATATTGTTGTCGCAATAAAAACCATGACTTAAACCAAGTACAGACAACAAACATTTTCATAAAATGTTCCGGGATTTCTTTTTCTCTTTCGAGAAACTGTGGCTTTTGTTCCCCTTAAGCCGAGGCCGATAATAAGTCATGGCGTGCTGGAATCTCGGATTATACCTCCAAATCCTGAATACACTGGTTAAAGCAGTATTAAAAAACAGACCATGTCAAGATCCATTGAGAATTTATCATTGACTTACATGCTTCATGGCAGTGTGCAACTTTCTCCAGATCATCTTGATGGTAGTAATCATACACTGATGTACCCAGCACTTCAAATGGCAAGTATCCAATTATCGGAGGTCCTCTGCAAAAGAACAAGAAAGTTCCAAGTACCTTAATGATGTAGGACATCATTAATTTTGGAATAAGGAAATTCTAAATTGATCCTCTATGCACTGCGTATACACTTAGGCCTAATTCATGAATGTTGCATGCTTTTATTATGATCACCAAAATAGCTTGGCCGGAACTGTATTGTTAGCGATACATACATTTATTTCAATAACTTTTATTATACATTTCTGAATTGAGAAGATTAGTGTTTTCCGGAAGCGCTAAGAAACAAAAGACATACACCTCCTCCCCCCTACCAAGAAATAAGTAAATAAATAGATAGATACATACATCAATAAAAAAATAAAAAAATAAATAAATACATACATACATAAATATATAATTAAATAAATAAAAACATAAATAAACAAATCAATCAATCAATCAATCAATCAATCAATCAATCAATTTGTATTCCTTTTTTTTTACAACCATGCTTGCTAGACAACTGGTTTTTAAATGAGAGTGAATTCATTTTAACACACTAGTTTTCAACCGTTTGTCATATTAAAAGACACGGCGCACCAATTTCAAGTTCTGGTGGCTGAGTCATGGGAGTGTGACAGGCCTGGAATTAAATGGAAGCTACTGGCCTCTGTTGCTCCTGGTCTTGGCCTTGGCGTCCCTTCAACAGTTTCCAATAGACTTTAAGATTTTGCAATGGAAGTGCCATTTGCAAAATGAAAATGGCCTTGCCCTCCAAAAGATGAAATTCCAGACCTGGTGTGGGTTCAAATCCCAGTCGTGAGACTTGTGTCCTTAGGCAAGACTTTTATTGCTCCTTGTCGTTTAGTCTAACTTCAGACATTGCAGAAAAGACCGTAAAGAAGAAGTAGTTGGGAGCCATACACTTTCATATTAAATTACAAACGGTCACCAGAACTGAATCTAATTGATACATTTATTCTTTTATGTTTCGACTTACTGTATTGCAAGGGCTAACAACACTTCAGGTATTATGAATACCTCAAGTGAAAAACAGAAACATCTCACATACAACAACAAACATCAACAAGAACATTTAAGATAAAGTTTTTGTTCAGCGGACAGAAAGTGTACACAGGTCAATGGAAATAATCACAAAAGTGTAAAATGTTGAAGTAATACATGAGCGTGTATTTCAGTTAAGTCACCATGGTCAAGTGGTTAGACTGCAGGACTTGCAATCACAAGGTTATGGGTTCGAATCCAGCCAAGCTAACTGCCGATTTCACAATGACTAGAACAAGTATTGTCGTCTAGTTACTGAATCACAATTTATTGATTTGTGCAATTCACAAACCAATGTTTGTCTGAGACAGATTTGCTGTTGCCAGCTTGGCGTTTACATCCCCTTGTGGAGCTTTGCCGAGTTCCCTTATTGGGAAGATCATCTAAACAAACATACAAACAACAACAGGAGGATAGATATGGAGTGCCTACCTATGGTCCAGAAAAAGAAACTTCCAATCCAGACTGTGTCTTGACATGAACTTATTTTGTTGCTCACTGAACATGGCCATCTCACGACTGAGTTGAGTTGTCTGTAAACGTACTGTCGCCACAAAGCAGTAGCGTGTTAACCCCACATCGAGCGGTAGTATGCCTGCAAGAAAATTTTACAAAACATAAAATGCTGAGGGGTGATTCCATGATTGGTCAACCCTCCTATCCACAGGTACCACTGGCTGCCACAAAGTACCATACCCTGTAGGCTAGCACTGAGTGCATGAGTTTTTTCCATTTGGACAACTGGTACTACATGTATGTGGAAACCCCATGGCTAGTGTACTGTGGACTTAGTCTCCACAGCCAACCATGCCAGAAACACCAGGCAAACACTGGAGCGAACCTCTTCTCTTAAAGATAAGTGTGCTAGGTTATTTTACATGCAATACACAACACACGGACCTATGGCTTTACATCCCGTCCGAAGGACGAAGCAATAATGGTTAAGTGTCTTGCTTAAGGACACAAGTGTCAAGACCGGGACTCGAACCCAAGTTCTGCTGATCAGAAACACCAGATCTTGAGTCCAGTGCACTTGACTTTAATCGGCAGTAAGCCATGGCTGATAATCTGCCATGGCATTCTGGAATCTCGAAACGCGCGGACTTACCTTCCATTGAGCCAAACACAATGATAAACTAGCAGCAGCCATAAATGGCGTTAGCCGTTCGACAGACTGCAAACAAAAAATGAGGCTGCAACGAAAGTTGTTTCGACCAAAACTGTCCGCCGTAAAAATTGACGGATATAGACGTCATCCGACATGAAGCGGTTAAAGAACCTGGAGGACTTATCATTCAGAAAAGGGGTTTGCCCCAGTGTTCCTGGTATAGTTGGCTGCATTTGTGCCACAGCACCTTGTGAACCATTGCAAGGTGCTATAAAGAGTGTCCTTTAATTCAAACATCTTATTTGCCATACCTGTCTCAGCGTTTGAATCCTGTGGCAAAGATCAATTAGGGAATAACAGTGTGATGACCTGATCTTCACTGCCTGGTAATCACCGTATTGGCTTGGTCCATTAACAGCGGCCAACCACCAACCAATCATATTGCTTAAGGTATCTGAGGTATTTATAAATTATCTCCTGCTTTCTTCACTCACCTTCCTCATTAGTGATCAGGGTGAAGTTGCCATGGAATTTAACAAGCTCATACTCGGCCAGATCTTTGGAGAGCAGCGATCCCCTTCTCATCTGGCAGTGGAATGTAAAGCGTTTGCTGACGAGATCCTCCTCATTGTCCTGGTTTGTCTCCACCTCCGACAGAATCTTGAAGATCTTGGGTCGGTCGTCTTCGTGGACTAATTCATATATTGTACAACTTTCTAAGTCTTTCTGCAATAGACAAAAATAAAGGCAGTTTGTATAGATATAAAGCTATCGTTATTATTATTACAATTACTATTATTTTTATTATTATCATTAATATCTGGTAACGAAATCAGGGATGCCTCAAAGCACACTTGAAGCCTGTGGAAACCATAAACCAGATACAGTAGACTGGGGTAAGCGTCCACTATTAGTGTTCTGGGTTCTTAAACATGCACTACCCATTCTAGTACAAGGGACCTACAGCTTAAACCCCATTCAAATGACAAAGCAAGTACAGTATGGTAAAGTGTCTTGCCCAAGGACACAAGCTTTATAACCGGCCAGGCAGGTTCACACAGCCCTGCTCTCATCGGCTTCAGTGCTTTACAATGTGTATATGTACATACAGACAAACTGTGTTTTAAAATTTAATATCTGTACTGTAAATTGAGGTCATGTCCGAATTGGCAGCTACAGCTACGGCTACGAGCAGCCGCATAATCAGGCGAAGAAGTATAGAAGGTCCTTAGCAACAGTAATAGCTGTAGCCATAGCAGTAGTCGCCAATTCGGATGCGGCCTTAGTCCTTGTAATTTGATGATTTGCTTGCAATACAAGAAGTGACACAAGCAAATATAGATAGTGTTAAGGTACAGGCACTCACATTGGACCTTTCCTCCACCATTCATGGCATTATTAAGTTAAAGGGGCTCCAAGGTCAAATTCAGTTAATATGTGATGCACTTAACTTCCATTAGATACAGTCCTCATGAAAGTGGGGAAAAAATTACAAGTCTCTATTGATACCTTTTCGGAACGAAATCTGAAACATGACGCCATTGGACATCAAAAACAAATCAGTCTATACATTCCAAAGAGGAATTTTTGCACCAGTCAAAAGGTCAAATTCAATGCCATTTTGATTGCATATCATCAAAATTGAGGAGTCGGTCACTCTTAAATTATCAACACTTTAGGTGAGTTGGCGTAGAATGACCCAGTTATAACATAAGGTGAAAGTCACACTGCATTTAAATATGGAAAAGAGATCTCACAAAACAAGATTATATCAGAAGCTTCTTTAAAGTCGAACAAAGAAACAATCTATAACTTTTTTGGATCTTATTTCAATCTAAATGCCTGTAAATAATTGTAAATACTTAATCAAACTTGTACAGTTTAAGTGAAGAAGAAAACTAAAAGGGTTCTGGTTACGTGGGACTTGTGTTTGTTTGTTTTGAACGGGGTTGCTGACACTATTGTTTCATCAAAGACACTTGGCATTTATAAAACCAAGTCATTATGTATGTGTACGTGTTCATTTAAACCACACTGATATACATATGTACAATCTCTTTACAGTTCTCCCAGTGGTCCGCTTGCCAAATGCCAGTTAAAACACATGAGAACCAGTCAAAATTCCGGCTGTCTAATTCAGTGTTGAAAATCATCCCTATTTCATTTGAAACATTATGGACTCGTGAAAAATTACGGACTATTTAAATGACAAGCTAACTGGTCCTGCTGGCCAGTCACTAAAAAGTTAAGGGAAACCTTGTCTTTCTACAACTAGAAATAACCAATTTAAAGCTGTTCTTGTACTTCTATATTTCTAAGCATTGAGAAAGGCAGTCTGCTGCTGACTCTTTTAATAAAATATCAACCGCCCCTTTCCCACAACTCCATTCCCAACACATATCCTTAACACAGTAATGAAACCATCAAGCAAACACATCTAAACATGTGTAGGTCTGAATTTCTTGTTGAAAGGTATTATGCAGAATTGGTAAGAATAAAAAACATTGTTGTTTAATTTTAGTCTGACAGCTTACTGATTACGAAGTTCATACTAGGACCATTTTTTATGTGAAATATTTTTCTCTGAAATTAAAAAATATTATAAAAAAACTGTATCTGAAAATATTTCAAAAAACAAAAAAACAGCTGATTTCGCTTTTTACAACCAACATTAAGGACAATAAGTTTACATGCTGAAAATGGTGCATGTTTTTTTACTATCTTCTCCTGACTCAAACAAAAGATCAAGCCCAAATTTTCACAGGTTTGTTATTTCATGTACAATGTATATGGTTGATCACACAAAACATGAACACTGTCTCCGACTATTTTGTCAGCTCTACCAATCCTGTATAGTACCTTAAAATGGAAGAAAGAACCCACACAAATGTATACACATCAGCCTCTAGAAGAACAACTCAACCCCATCACTAAATGAGTACAAATGCATATATAAACATGTTGTCCATAACCGTCTTGGAATATTTTCAGTGATTTTACAGGGAATTCCGTAGGCCTTAAAATGGACTTTGATTAACGACTGACATTTCCATCAATCGTTTTATTTCCTGCATATAAAAAGCCTCATAAGGACTGATAAAGGTACAATACATGTAAATGAGAGGGAAGCGGCCATTCAGAGGAATCAATGTTTAAACATTTTGATATTTTTTCAAATTTGTTTTGACCTACCCACCCCAAATTTTGATTTCCAAATATTGACAGACTACATTATACACTGAAGAAAAAAGTAAAAAGCTCAAATGAAGCAAATATTTTAGATCAATGTTCTCCCAGCTCAGGAGTTTTCAATGGCTTTTCCTGGCTTCCAGCATGCAACTTTGTAGTTTTTTGAGGAAATTTTTGCCATCTTGCATCAGGCACGGAGGTCGGCTATTGAAACAAGGTTTACCGATAAAAGACAGCACAGACATGACAGACAATCTGAAAGAGACCGCTGGGTATTTTTCCCCTGGGTATTTGTGGGGGGCTTTTCTCTCTAAATTTAACTGTAAACTCAATTTCGATTTTCAGTTATTTGTTTTGGCCTTCCCACTCATAATTTGGGATTTTATTTTAAAACATTGATTATTCTGAATGGCCCCTAATGATCAAGGGGAGAAAAATGAGCGGTTTAAAATCTGAAAGCAGTGCTTTCGATAAACGTCATGCCAGGGTCATAAAGCTGTTTACTGGTACACAAATTATTGTGCTAACCTCAGCAGGAAAATGTGCATCTGGGCAAAAGTGTATCATAAATGATCAAGAAGATTTGACAGAGCCTGTGCCTGTCCACAATGGTTTTGTACTGTTGTGTCGCTCATTTGCTTACAAGAACTGCTGGCAAATTAGCATGCTGCTTGTTTCCCTAAGGGTAAATGGCCAGCAATGGCGGCGCAGCGTGAATTACTTGCGGGTACGGATTGGTCTATAAGGAATAAATTATCCATGGGAAAACAAAATATGTCCATCGGAAAAACAGAATGTACATTAGGGAAGTTTTTAAGGGATGAATCAAGACAGAGCCCTCCCGAATTTTGAGCATGTTAATAACTTCAAGTTATAAACAACAAGTGAAACTGACTGGGTAAATTTTAAATAATTTGGGGTTGAACAAAGAAAAATTGACTAGAGCGGGATTTTAACCAACGACCTCCGGTTTAACGTGCCGGCGCTCTACCAACTAAGCTACCTAGCCCTATGTTGGCGGTCTCCCTATTTATACTCTAGGTGTTTTCTGGAGAAAACAATATTATTAAACAGCATTTAAAAGAATTTTGAGGGAATGTTTGTCAAACTGTTTTTTACGTTCACCTGATCCACCCTGATAAAGGGCATTGTTTTTCTGCCCCTCTTCATGACTAGGGTAAGTAAACTTGAGCTTGCACCAGAATGGCAATGTGAAACTTTTAAAGGACTACACACGTATGTCGTATGCGTTGCCATACACATGACGCAATAGCGTGTAGCTTAAACTCTCTATCATCTTCCATGTCTACTTTTGCCGAGTAGAATTTACAGTAAATTCTGATATTATTAGACCCGTCCTGCTAAGTTCTAGAATAACTTGACATTCTGTCTATCTATTGCATGCCACAGAGTAAATAGGGGAACGCAGGACTTATATTTTTGCCCAATGAATCCGCGACTTCTCGTACTTATATTTTTAGTCAATACAAATGCAACCCATTTTATTTTTATAATAAAGAAATCACTGCATCGTTTTCCAACTTACGGGTAAATGTCTTAAGAGGGAGGTAATGCTGCAGGATGTGTATAAGATGTGTCCCTGTTGTGAGAAGACAATGAGGAATCCATCCAATGCTTCTAGCATCAGCTGACTGAACTCGTTGTCCGACAGAAAAGATGGCTTCCACTTCTCCTTGATTGACGTCTCTGATTTGAGAGAATTGTCTGGCGATTCAAGGATGGAAAAAAGAACAATAATTCTGATTATTAACAAGAAAAGGATAATAAGTCTGTTTTTCAAAACATATCGACCACACACCGATGTGTGATAATCAGTATACTCAATGCTTTCCGATTTCTACAGTTAGAGCAACCACAGGCAACCCGAGTGGGATTAATAATAATAACAAATAACTAGTGCTTATATCTATACGCTTTATCTACTGGCATCTCAAAGCACTTATCACTAGTTATGTCCATACAGGTTTTTGATTTATGAGACCCATTTCTGTAACACCTTGTAAGGGTTTACAAGGTGCTGCGGCGCATTCAGCAGCCACTGCCAGAAACACCGGGACAAACCTCCTTCTCTTAGTGATAAGTGTAACAGGGTTCTTTTACGTGCATTAGACAGCACATGGAACATTTAATACCATGGTATAACAATATTAGTTTTACCTTTGTAGACTACAGAAAGCACTGAGTATTCAGTGCTTATCTCACATCGTGTATCAGGGTAAAACCTAAAAACAGTGTTCTTTATCCACAAGGACGGTTTAATTCATATGGTGTTTGATCATATGCTATTAAAACCGTAAAAAATCAGCAAGAAATATTGGAGTCACTTTTAATGAGATATACTCCTTTCCGCAACTCGTCTCAAATACCTGCCGTTCCATCTATTTCTATCTATGGAAGATCAGCCACATCAGAAAATAGTTATCTGTGCAATCATGTGAAAAAAATAATCCACGCTGTCCTGTCTACCAAACTAGATTATGGCAATGTTCTTCTGTTTGGATTTCCTGATACAAGACTATTTCTTCTCCAGCGTGCTCAAAACACTGCTTCAAGAATCGTCACCCACACCAAGAAATTTGATCACATTACTCCAGTTCTTCATCGTCTACACTGGTTGCAAGTCCAGTATCGCATTCATTTCAAACTACTCCTAATTACTTACAAAGCAATCAATTTCAATGACCTTGCTCCACAATACATCACCGATCTCATACCGTTTCAATCATCTTCTCGCAACTTAAAGTCTCCAACTAAACTTCTTCTCCAGGTTCCAAAATAGAAACTTATTTAAAATTCAAGTTCGGCACCAATGTTATGGAACGACCTCCCTAACAGAAATCAAAACTTCTTCAAAGATATGAACAATTTCACAAAGACACTCAAAACTGTTTCTAAGGCATTTTCTGTGTAACTTAAATAATTTATATATTTTATTATATAATTTATATGTGTACTTCTTTGTCAGAGCACCTTTTTTATGGATAGCGATGCTATATAAATTGTTTTGATTAATTGATTGATTGATCTTAAACTGTATCTGTATGCTCATAACGCATGAACACTATTACCCCCAGGCTTACATGTATGGTGGATTACATTTATGATATTTCTGAAACAAAATCATTTGCTATTATTGTACAACACTGAGAAGAAACATGGTTACTGTCATCACAACCACAAACGGCAAATTAGATATTTGAAAACGATTTAACCGTGTACGCTTTTCTCCCTTTTGATGACAAGTACAAGTCTTTCAAGAAAGTTTCAAAGAAAGGGGATATTTCCGAAAAACCCTCACAATAGGAAAAATCCTGACAAACCACATAGTAGTTTGTGTATAGTCTAGTGCACCCTTTCTAGAAGCTAACTGAGAGTTTCAGCCTCTTACCATTATGAACTTTAAGGAAATTGATGGTCGAGCGGAGAACCGCTGACTTGTCCATCTTGCGGTTCTTGGAGGACACCATGCATCCAAGCTCCTGGATAAGACAGTTGAACTGATCCCTGCGCTTCTTCTCACTTGCATTGCGACACTTTCTGTAAGAGGTAAAAATTACCAAAAATTGACTCCAGGCCTGGAATTAAATTTCATCTGCAATGGTAATTCTGCTATTTAAAACTTTTAAGTGAGGAAGTAACCCCAAGAATTACACAAATGCAGGAAGGTTCCACTAGTTACTGGCACCCCAGTAAGCCAAAAACGTTGATAGGCAGGGGAGGGGTTGAAAACCTAAGAACCTAGCACAGGTTGTCAGCAAGACATCTGGAAGCCTACTGCAAAGAACAGATGGCTCCATTTATCGGAGCGTTCAGATCTGGGTAGGTCTGTATGTCTGTGCAATTTTGTGCACGAAGTATATGAGTGAAAACAAAATTCAGCCCCTCAAATAAAAAACTACACAACTCTGGGACCTGACACCCTCTTAGGTATGTGGCAAAAAGTCCAGTCTAAGATATCAAGGACTTTGACTCCCCCAGGGCATTGCACTTTGGAGAAAACAGAGAAATAAATAATATGTGCAATGATTAGTGTTACCAGCCATCACTTAAGGGTTTTAGGAATCTTCCATTTGAAAATCTCAAAGTATAAACGGGAAAATGTTGAAGGGGTGCCAAGGCCTAGACTAGGGGCAACAGAGGCCATGGCTTCTTTAGCCTCTGTGTAATTCCACGCCTGTGACTCAACTAAATTTCTTTTATAAAATTATGTGTATACAAAAATCAAGATCACTGTTGGTATCATCTCTGTGCAAAATTTTGAGCAGGCTCAAAGACCTACAACCTGATGAAAAAAATTGTTATTAAATTGTGAGTAGTTCCTGATCAAATTACCAGAATTTCAGGCTTACCGTTTACATCCTTGCTTGTCACCTTCACTGGTTTCATCGTACATTTCTTGTTTACTGCAAGACAAACAAACAGGCAAAACAAAGTTAAGCAACATTGAAAAACATAATGAAAAAGTCACTGTATGGTTGTTGTCAAATTTATTATAACCACGGTGTTCCACAAATTGCACAATGACAACAAAATTAGTTGCACAACAGAAAGTCCCCTTGTGTATAACATCGAAATTGTGTTGAACCCTGTAAATTGAATCTATTGAATTTTAATCTCATTTCATGTAATTCATTAAAAAATAATCAAGACATCCAGAGAAATTGGTTTTCAGAATCCTGCTGTCATGATTTCCGAAGTCTGTTCCAAGTTCCTTCCTGCGTTAACATGAATCATGTGTATACACTGGAACTGTTCAACCGAAATCTTGGAGTACTAATTATATTAAAAATACTCCTCTTGTTGCAGCACTTTTAAGTCCCTGCATTACTGGGGAAAGGTTGAAATGCCAAGTAAACCATTGTAAACTCGAACATTTATGAGGCCACTTTTTTTTTCAATGAGGGCCTGCTATTTTGTTCTCATCAGACTTTCTTACCATGACAGTGTTTCAGACCAAAGAGCAGGGTTTATCTTGTTTAAATACATCAATGCCTCAACTAATATCGGTAGCATTCTAAACATTTGGGGGGGGGGCAGGTGGTGGAAGAGAAATGTTTCGTTTATGGCGGGGGGGGGGGCGCAGGGGAATTTTATACCAGTAGATACAACAATTCCAAAAAGCGCAAGACATATGCCTACATTATACACATAATACAAGACATGTACTGTTTGTTGTACAAAATATGTATACGTGTACATGTGTACCGAACCTTACATTATTATGCATTTTCCCATGGCAGAGGGGGGCTAACGCCCCCCCCCCCCCCCCCCAGCCACAGATCTACAGATAAAGTATCCTTTACAAGTGTTATTTTACTGGGAGGATTTTCCAGAATGATGCATCCGCACTGGACTTTTTGGCTCAGTTAGTTTGGCCAGGTTAGTGGGGGTTTTTAAAAATATAGATTCCAAAGATAGTTAGGGAGAGACTCGAGATGAATCTCATGCCGAACTAAAAAAGGGCCTCTTGATCCTCACGATAGTCTCAGGGAGAGAATTCCAAAGTCTGGTGTAGCATGGTATGAAGAATCGCTGATGACTTGCAGTTCTGGATACCACCTGTCTGATTGTCATTGGACGGTAATGTACAGGGCTACGTGCTGATCTTGTGGGTTGATTGAAGCCATGTTTGAGGATGGTGCTGCTTGCAAGGATGGGACATCTTCAATGAGTTTACCTGGGCAGAAGGTGGCCGATTAAACTACCCATTAAATTTTCCTTGGCTGTTTGCACTGGACATAAAATGGTCAAGTTACCAATTTGCACGGTCAGTTTACCCCAAAAAGTCCAATGCGAACACGGCTTATTAAAATCAATTCTGTTTCTTTTTGCATTCATGCACAGTGTATACACGTAGAAAATTTCCTACGACCATGAACAATAAACCACACCGATAACAAATATCTGCAGACATGGTAGAGTGTAAGGGACACAGGTTTTTTTTGATAAGCTTAGATTAGCAATGGGTGTATGGCAGGGGTTGTTACAATTAAGGTAAAAAAAAGACACATTGCTACATTTTTGGATTGACTGACACATCTGTGCAGTAAAGCAACATCGAGACCATCTCACACAATTAATGTTACTTGAAATACTTAATGTATTTATATACATGTGGTGTAAGACAAACCATGGAGGTACAAACCAATCATTCATCATGGCAACTGAGGATGATTGGCAAAAGAGCAACTTATTTTCTTTCAACCTGTTTTTTTAAGGGAGGGGTTGTTTGGTGTAAGTATATACTGTCCGCTGGCCAAATGCCAGTTTGACAGACCAGTGGGGGGAAAAATCAGTCCTTGTCACCCTGCTCGCTACATATTACACGTACAAGAAAAAACTTTTGACTTCACTTTTACAAAATACATTTAAAAAATTAGTAAACCTTGCTAGGGAGGAAGACTCCATGCTCTAGGGTCACCAAAGCAACAAATACATGTATTTTATGAATGTGTGTGACATTAAATGAGTCTTGTGTGGACTAGTGATCAACAACCAGCTTGGCAAGTGCATGTGTGATCATTTTTTCCACCAAATATAGTGGAGTTTTTCAGTAAAACAGGTTTTCGAGAAAGACTCTGCTAGGGTTGAAACGTCAGGCCATTAACTATTTTTTTTTGCATAAAACAAGTTTTATGAGCAAAATGTAAGCAAAATGTAACAGGTTTTCAAGTGAAAAAATATCACATTACAACATTGTAAGTAGGTATTTATAAGTTCAACCTTAACTGTACGAAAATGGAAAACCGTAAGAAATTGCCTTAATAGAGACATGATTATGCGGAGATGAGCGTGACAACACACCTCTTGCAGATCTTAATGCAACTTTGCCTACACACCAGTTCCGTCATGTTCCTCGTTAGAACAGATTTAGGTGTCAGGGTTTGCATCCACAAAACTTATGATATACCGTAGGAGGTCCTGTTTTCAGGGCGTCCCTGAAATCGATGCAAATCTTTTACCTCTCTGCGCGCGATGTAAACAGTCCCTAGATACAATTTTTGTGGTTTGACTTGCCAAGCAAAGAGTCTCCTCTCCTTTGACCAAAACTTAGAATTATGTGAGGCTTCACTGGCAAGTTGCACTTGTATTGCAAAAATTTTTGGTATTTTAGGCATTTCTACAAGGTACAAAAATATGTCATACTGTCGGGGCAAAAAGAAAAAATTTGCCCGCCGAAAAAGTTTCATCGAACAATTTTTCAATTATCAATTCACGATGATAAAATCATGTGACTTAAAATTCTGCTGAGCATTCTGGGGAAAAAAATACAGAGGCTTAAAGAAGCCATGTGCCTTATATCATTTTCTAACAGTCTGGAGAAATTTTTTTTAAACCCTCATATCATTTATTATTAATAACATTAACATTTAAACATTGGCTTGGTGATTCAAATATCACTGTTTATTGATATGCTTTATTATAAATGTTAAGAAACATAAAAAGATTCAAAACTTTTTAAAAAGTCAGATTTGAAAGCCAAGACTTATTGACACTTTTTTTTTAAATTTTTTTTTTTAGTTTTTGCAAAATTTTGCGTAATTTTTAAAATGAAATAAAAAATATTTTGAATAAAATGAAGGCAACTGCTGGCTAAAGAGTCATACACAACGTCTCACAGAACACTTGAAGTCACTGCAGATGTTTCTTCTGCGTATGGCTTCACCAGGACACCATACTTTCTTGTTTGCCTCGAAAACAGGTCAAACTCAAAACACGGGGACGTTATTGAAGTCATCGAAGATCGGTGCGTGGTGTGAAAGTTTCAATGTCTATCAAGTTTTAATATATTTTTACATACTTCTTATAAACAAAGGAAGGTAATTAGGGCATCAGTTGATATATGGCATCATTATTGTTTTTCAATTCAAAGAAAAAGGCATAGTACATCGAAAACCGGACACGGGAGGATATGTGAAAAAAAGTTTGGAATACTAGAGTCATTTGATTATGTCAATCTTCTAATAGCAGCCATCTGCAGAAAACACTTCATTTGGCAATTGTTTGCAGACCTCAGAAAACAAAGAATCATCCAATTAACTGGTCCTATTTTTTCTCTGTGAATTTGCTACGCTTCTTGAGCTGCTGTTAATAGCCGGACAGAACTATCTCCTCATCGCAGGCAACTTCAATTTCCATATTGATGATGATGAGGATTCATAATCTCAAGCTCCGCACTTCCTTTGCTCAACGTACTGTTGGAATAACCTCCCTCCAAACATCACTAGCATTGTCTCTCTGTCTATCTTTTTTAAAAGCAATCTGTCAACAAATTCCTCCTTGGCAAATATAAATGACTGTCAGGTCTCTGGGTTTTCAATCTCACCATTTTGTGATAATAACCCCCTCGTTTATTATATCCCCAAGCACCCTGAAGGCTGACTAACTCTTTCCCCCATGCAAAACTACATTGTGTTGTTCTGTGTCTTCGACCTTGTTGTAAGTCCTTCTGTGGTTTTTTGCATTTTCAACATTTACTTCTAAAATAACCCTGAACTTGCCGATGGTGGAGTGGGGGTCCATATTTCTTTTCTTTTTTAATACCTCTACTCTACCATTGGCAACAACTTAGGGTCATCGATACAAGACCTGTGGGTTTCTAGATGGCTCTCCTCTTATCATTTATTATTATCTAAAAAACCATTGTTATATTATGTAAGCTATATTCTTGAGTGGAAACGCAAAATGCAATCGAGATATAGGCTCTTCCTGTACTAATCAATAATTTGTCATCTTAAGATATGTGGCTCTTCGTGAAATCGGTGACGATTCACGTACATAGTTTGATTTGAAAGAACGGTTTATTTTTATTCTTCCCCAATGAAGCTCCATAACAAAAATCTTCAAACCACTGTATACTGGAGTAGGCCCCAACGTTCAGAAGGATAGTGCGTAATAAACCCAAACATGAGATCCTCAAATCGTCTGCTCAGGACTATAAGGACATTAGTGCAATTTGTATGGGTTTCATAAAACTGTTTTTGCATAATTTGGAGATCCTGGTAAATGGGGTTTATTGATCGAGAGTGGTCTTCAAAGTATTTGTTTGGCAAAAAGAAACATTCATTTTCTAAGTAAAACATTCATTTGTTGGTTTTGATTTTTTCAAATTTATACGCATTTTTCTTTTAGTGACCCTTTTGATCATTACGAAGATGAAATTGCAATTAATGACCTTATAGTACTGAGCAGACGAAATGTAGATTTAGATTCACTGGCTAAATGTACGGACCTGTGAATGTACAATTAGATTACACTGAAACGACCGTAATTAGAATTTCATAATTACAATATTTCTGTTTTGTAAACAAATTATGACTGCATAATTCTTTGACGCACTATGGTTAAATTCCCATCATGAGGTACATGTATACATGTGGGAGTTTTAAGTTAATCTGTCATTAATCTTCATTCCTCAATTTTTGGAAGACCACGGACTGTAATAGTCAACTGCAACAAAGCATTACAGATCTTCTAAGTTTAACGACAGTAGCAATGTGTCTCATAGCTTATACAGGCTTTCTTAGGTTCAATGAACTTCCATCTGTAAAATTGCCTCATGTCATATTCAACCAACAAGGCCTAAAACTGTTCATCCCATCCAATAAAACTGACATCTATCATGAAGGAAGATCAGTTGGCATTAGTAATTTCCATACAAAATATTGTCCGGTCGAAATGCTTAAGAAATATATATCGTTAGCACAGGTTCAAACTCCAGATTCATTCCTCTTTCGTAGTTTATTTAGAGTAAAAAGAGGTTACAAGCTTAGAGAAGCCTTACACCCGTGTCGTGCCCTTCGTCCGGTTGTGGACGATGTTTCAAAATTCAGAGTACACAGCCAAAGGCCAGGGGGTGCTACAGCCGCCGCCCAATCAGGTGTGCCAGGTAGATTATTTAAAAGGCAAGGCAGGTGGAAGTGCGAGAACGCAAAAGATGGATACATTAAAGACAGCCCTAGTGACTTGTTGTCGGTGTCAAAATCCCTAGACTCATGAGCATAAATTCATTAGTAACAAAAACAACTAAAAAACTAAAAAACCAAATAATTTATGATCAAAATCTGATGTACATGTCCTCTACAGAGTCGCTGTATAAGGAAACCTTATACATGTAGCTGTCCCAGACCCCAAACTCATTATGAAAAAATGTGTGTATGGTAATAACACTAGTCAAATTGCTTGTTGTGAATGTAAAGCCATTAATTACGAATAACCAATAAGCCAAAACCGTGCAAAAACTGATGTATCTATGTTTTCACCGAATGGGTTTACAACCATAGATTATAAACCAAGTTAAACCGAGTATAGGCCTAATCACATAATTATAAATACACCGAGTATAGGCCTAATCACATAATTATAAATACACATAATTATTGAACAGTTGGCTATAAATTCAAACAAGGACAAGTCCTGTCTGGGACGAGCAGTAATGCATGGGTCAGACCTACGTTTCTCACAGGGTTTTTCATAGCCGGCTTACAGTGTGTTGTCCAGTCTTTGTTAAGACTAAGTAGAGGGCGCCTGGTCTAGGCAGACACCCATTGTGCCGAAATACACCAACATAAACCCAGGAGCTGTGTATGTCTCTAATTATTGCCTAATTGTGTGAAACTAGGGAAGAAGTACATACCATGTGAGGCTTACATGGGGTATTTCATTTGCAGCAATCAAACTAAGTAAAGGTAATTCATGGGGTCTTTGAGTGCTATTTCCTTAACTTTGACAGAATTTAAGACAAAATTAATATTTATCAGGACGATTGCTACTGGTATGAACTTTGAGTTGGTGAGTTTTCAGATTGAAACTATGTGCAATGTACCTTTTTTTTCTTAAATACTAATCACTCTACTTTTTCTGTAAACTAAAAGAGCTTTATTGATGTACACCCTTTACATTATCGCAAATCTTACAGTTTAAGGTATCAGAGATACAGTGGTACTTCAAAAAGTGAACTCAAACCATTTACATCTTGTCTCTGTGTAGTTTTCAAGAAATCTACCCGACTGTATGACAGCTCCTGTGAATCTACGATTCTAATTGATCGATAGGCATGTATGTACAAACGTAATATTAACTCTTATAACACCCCTTACAAGGATTCTGCCTTTAGATTGGTTTAGAGTGCGTCACCTGATGTCAAATTTTTACTAGAAAACCATGCGAACGTGACGCACTATAAACACAGCAACCAATGTACTAAACCTATAGCAACAAATGTATGACTATACCCATAACAGCAGCTTCTTGATACCTAGATATCTAGGCACAATATATGTTTGGAGTGTTATAAAACAAATAATGACCTTTTTTACTACGACTCCCTGGGTGATCCTCGGCGCGTTCTATTTTCTTCACTGAGATTGCCTGGCAGTGGTTGCCTGTAAATTGCCCCGTGTGACATGGCCATAAGAAATCACAAACAGAAAAAACAAAACCTTTTCCGACTGAAAGGTTGAACAGCTAATAAAAACACTCGTAATCAACACGTAGTTAGTGTGAACAAGTTGAATCTTGAGAAAAGGGGTTTTATTCAGGAGTTCTTTTAACAGTACATGTAATTAAGTGCAGTGTTGTTGTCAAGTCAGCGAGGAATGCCCGAGTGTCAGATGTCCCCTGAAAACAGTTAACATATACTCCAACGCTGTTTGCGTGCTGAACAATGATGCATCTTGCATTTTATGCTGATTCTTAGCAAAATGGCATCCAATTCATGAGTAAAAAGCCTATCTTCCGTAATACGTAAATGTTTTGCAAGCCATTCAGCTGATGAAATCGATTTCAAAATAGTCAGCTTAACATGTAACCTACAACTACTTACATGTACTGCCAATCACACAAGCGCTCGTGGAATATGGACAAATATAGCGCCATTGGCCTCCTTGGATATGGGACGCAGAAGTACAACTTTCTGTATTCCACTGGCGCTTGTGTAATAACATTTCTCAATAAATGCATCATCTAAAATAGTAAAAATGGAAATATTCAAGTCTTTACATGCACCTTTATCCAATGGCTACCCAGTGAGACTAGTTACCTTGTGATTAGACCAATCCACAAACTTGTTCACTGCTCATACTATATTTTACTGTTTCCCTCAAACACTTTCATATTGTTGTATGGGACTTGAATTTGAAGCCATAGGAATGATCTGTGTGTACATTAGGTGTGGGAAGCCAGCAGGACCATTTGGACAGAATGTCCATTTATATTTATGTGTTTTAACTGGCATTTTGCCAGCGGAACACTGTTAAGAGAGAGCATTGTTCGGAATAATTGGCCCAAAGATTAACTCTACATATATGGAATCTGGAATATAGAGTAACAAATTAACATAGAGACGCAGAAGCGCTAGCAGAAACGCAATACATGTACCAGTGCTTATTTACATGCAGTCTTCAAGATTCTACCATTGTTATAACATTGTAATAAATACTCCTATAAATATTGAGTTGAGTTTGATAAATGGCGAGGAATAGTGGTCATGGTTTAATGTTTTTAAATGCAATAATTCAATTTGTTGATGACATATTTTAAATAACGTAAAAGATCCATCATTAAGAATTTTGTCTTTTTGTTAAAAAATATCAAATTGATGATAAACTTGTTGTACAAATTAAATTTGCATTGACTATAATACCACCAAAATACCAAAAAAACTTACATCTCCTTAAATTTCTTTTTTGTCTGTAATAAACATAATTAATTTCAACATAATTTAGTTTAAAAGTGTACTTGGGCCTCGGGTGAAAAACACTTTTTTTCCCCGCACCCGTAATCTATGGTTCTTCTAATATAACATTTCAATTTCAATTTCACTGTGTTTGTGTACATCATGATTATTTCCAACAACAGCCTACGTAGCATTGACGTACATACACATAAAGAGCTACGACAACTGACATAACTTTCTAGTGTCAATAGAATGTAGGTCATTCCCCTACTGTCAACAATTCTTGTGGGAACCACAGCATTATGGCAGCAATATGAAAACTTCATCCAAAATGGACTTGTTTACAAACAGCACTTGAAGCTTATTGATAACTAATCATGTTTAAGTTTGGCCTTAAAGAAATCAGCATACCTATTTTTTAGCAGCAAGTCTTTTAACTCTTTCATGCGCCGATCGATTGCTAGCGACCGGTTTAAATCTATTCAGAAAAATAGTTGTAAAACGAAAAATAAAGATCGCACGACCACACAGTTTTCAGCATGGGAAAGAGGACTCTTGAGGGTGCTATTGTGACATGTTTTTTTGGGGGGTCGCCATTTGCAAAATAACGAATAAACAATTAATGTGGCCATATGATCAATTTATCACTAAAATAAATGGTCCATGAAAGGGTTAACACTGACTAATGCACATCAAATGTAATTTGAATATTGTGGTGGGCCCTCTTCTCCACTCTCACAATGGTCACAACAAACCTCATTGAAACAACTCTTTCATCGCTTGTGAAATCCGTATTCTTTTGGAAGAGAAGTCAATTGATTGTGCAAAAAGTACAAATCCTGGAAAATTGGCAGAGGTGTCCCCTTGGTCTACAGATGAAACCCCCTTGAATGCCCACACCCTTTGTACATTACTAATGCTCATCTAAAGGTAATTTACCATCGTATCAATAATACTGCGTCAACCATATCATGCTAATAATGAGTCTATGAGATAATAATATTAAGGTAAACTCGTTTCAATACATCATGGGGTAAACTGAAAGATCACTTGCTTCAGCCACTCCTTCTTTGTGGAACAATTTCCCACAACTTTAAAAAAAAGTTTCTCCATCACTGCCGTTGATTAAAAATAACCCTCAAGTCTCATTTAATGACTGCTACAAATATGTTCTACAAATTTTCTACATGGTTCTCCTCTTATTTTTTGTATGATTTGTTGCTACATCATGAGCCGCGTGTCTCTAGACAGATACTGGTGCATTACAAATGTTCGTTATTATTATTATTAATAAATGGTTGGATACAAGAGGACTACATGTATGTTTCCTAACTCCTGACAGGGCTTGAATTTGGGGTAACATCCACAAGACAGCAGGGCTTGAAGCTCAACATTTTAACAGGACCCGGAATTTATTCTACAAGACCAGAATCAAAATGAGTTGAACAAGCACTAAGAGAAAATCTATCTCATTTGTCTTTATTGGCAAATATACCTTGCTACTCAACAGAATTGAAAGATATTTAAATCAGACTCTCATAGCCAAATTTGTTCACAAAGGTATCACAGTGAAGTATTATTATTCAATAGAAAAACACAAGACCACCGGTCTTGTCCCGTCGTGAGTTTACTGGCCGACGCTAAAATCACTGGCCTCAGGCCTGTGGTCCAGTGTTAATTTCGAGCCCTGCCTGATGACAAGCTCACACCTTTCAAGCCAATTTGAAGGCAAAAGGAGATCTGCGAAAACAATCCTAAAAATAGTCGCTCGTACCATCAAGTGACCTGTCTGTCAAAAACCACACTTTTTTGCAAATTGGTTTTTACACAAATTATTAATATATTCATTACTGTTAACATTTTCAGCAAGTTTTAGTACCTAATACGTAATAGTTTCGTAATTACACTAATTAGTAAAAACGACGTATCACTAGATTTGCCATTTTGTGTTTCCACGAACTGACCTATCACGATACGCCACTTTACCAATGATATACAAAGTGCTACAACACACTTTAGGCACACGTGTACGATTTTTGCATTTTCACGAAGTAACCTACATGTATCTGTTGAACCTATTGAAGCAGTGTTTTCACAGCAGTTCGAAAAATAGTGCAACATTGATTGCACTTTTCTCCAAACACATTTTTGGGGGCTGTGAACAAGATAGGTCACTTTGTGGTACGAGTGACGAAATCTGGACAACACCTCACAAATCACACGCCTCATCCAGGATTTAAACACAATCTCAAGTTGATGTCAAGAGTTTCAGTTCAAATCCCTGTTGTGACACCTGCTTGGGCCCTTGAGCCAAAAAAACTAAACTAAGGTTGCCAGTTCCTTGTGTTGTGTAACGCCTTTTAATGGAAGTCCCCTGCCACCCTGGATTTTATTTTACCACTGTAGGGTGTTTGACATGTTCATTGAGAGTACACCAGTGGCAATGCAGCTTGGTGCTTTTAACTGCATTAGGTACGGGGCCTGTGCAAGAGCCCCTGGAAAGTTATGAGTTAAAATGCTCTCTGGTGTATTTAAAGATTATAAGGCTCTTTTTGATAATTACCTTAACTGCCAGCTGGTGCCCTTTTAATATCTTTAACTACATGTGTACACAGAGTAGTCTTTATAGTTCAAGATGAAGTTTTTTCTCCAAACTGTATTGCACAATGCAAACATGCAAGCTCCGAAGGCATCACACATGTATAATTTATCAATACATACTGTATCAAGAGGGGGGGGGGGGGGGTGAGTATACCTTTCCTCACATGACCATTGGACCTTTCAAGGGTTAAGATAAGGACCACTTTTTCAATCCTAGATGAAACAATGCTGGGAACCTGCAAGTGCCATTTCATTTCATATATTCTGGTTGTGAAGCCAATTGAACTTAATCATTGACCTAGCCAAGAACCCAATGGAGAGAGGAAAACCCCAGAGAATTATTCCAGGGAAAACCCACGCAGTCAGGTAGGGACTGAAAACCAAATCCACTATTTTGAGTGAATTTCAAGTGAGCAAAATGGTTCATTTCGAACACACACAAAAATCATTTTGAATTCATAAACTCATTTATTTTGAGTGAACAAAATAATTTCGTGAGCACTAAATGAACTCAAATTATTTCTGTAGTTATTATTTTTCATCACCTGCTCCTTATACCCTCATTGGTATTTGACTATTTTATGGTTTCCTAGTTGAAGCATTGTTTGCTGCTTAAAAAGGTATAATGACCTACTCATAAGAAATACCAATCCTGATCCATAAGCTACTATTCAAAACAACTAATTCACTGGTGACACAAATTCAGTCTTACAAAATATAAGGGTCTCAAAAAGACATCAGATTTTCTGACTGGAATAATACTGTATCATGAGATTTGCTTGTGCTACCAATTGTATGAACCGGTGTGGATCAGAACCCGCCAGCGTCGGCAAGCCCCCTCCAAGTTTTTTCCTGTCCCTTGCTCACTTGAGCTGATATCACTCCCATCAGAAGTGTTTGACAAAAAAAAAACCTCCTTCATCAACACTGTAATATTCCCACGAACTGATGCTTTCCGACATTTTGACCAGCTTAATTTTCATTTCAGAGATCCTTTTTTTTGCATGTAATAATACTTGTTTGTGTGGGGGTAAACAAAAAGAGTTGGCAGTATGACGTCACAGTGCTGTTTTGATTCCTAGACGCTTTAAAGGGCTTTTGGTGAAACTCAGCGTTTTTGCCCAGCATCACTGATCAAAATGTGGGGTTTTTGTTTACATTAAGACACAATTTGTATTGAGTTCCACTCATTTTCATGTAATTGTGACGCACTTGTTTACCTTTCTACAACAACAAACACATTAACAATAATGTTAACTTCGTTCAAGTTGATCTTTAACCCTTAGGCACTTCGAGTCATTTACTCCTTGAACTCTGCACGGAAAGTCACAAGATTATCTAATACTAGTTTATCTTGTATAGGATGAAATTACCTTTTGATGAATTGAACAGTTCTTTTGTTTGCTTTTGATACCAAATTGAAGCTTTGAGGTTGCAATGGAAACATAAGATAGATCAACTAAAATTAGGAAACATTGTTGTGTTTGAAGTAATGTGTGTTACGTGAAGAAAGTTGCGCACAGAAGTTTGCTCAATTACATGTATACTGACATCTTAAACAAACAAAATGTTATCATGAAGCGTTTGAAAAATCACAACATATCTTTGGAAATAAACACTTATGCCTTAATTACCTACAGATAACTTCTGTTCCTAAAATCTCTGCAAAATCCTCTCAAATCAGGGTATTCCGTTTGTAAAAACACCCTTGTGAAATACATTGTACATAAATATGGTCTGTACACTACACTCATTGTGTTGCACATGTGGGTATGTTGTTGATAGGATTTCTGACCTTTGAATCTTTGGATGTAGATAACATGATTTTTCTTATGTGGCACATATCATTGCGTCAGTGCAAAAAACATCCTATCACGATTTTGCAAATACGTATCTCACACAAAAATGCTCCGTGCAAAAACGTCGGCGCAAACTAGTTCTGTATGTACATGTATGGGCTATTTTAAACGAGATACAGCAATTTGACAATTTCAAACTTGCACCTATCGTAAGTGCCATTTTAGGAGATTTTTGCACTGACACAACAATATGTAAAGCCGTAGGTCCTGTGTGTAGTGTAATGCAAAGTCAAAGAGACCATAACACTTTTTCGTTAAGAGAGCAGGCCTGTCCATAGTGTTTCTGGCAAGGTTGGCTGCAGATTGACCCACTGCCACACCTTGTACCACTTTCAAGGTGCTAGAATAGGGGTCTCATCATTTAAAATAGCTCTGACTTGTCATAAAACAAGAAGCTCATGACATTTTCACAAGTTGGTTGAATGGTGTGCGTTTATCGAAAACAAAAAGAGGTGAATTAATATGCTTTAAAGGTGCTGTACGTTTGGTAATTGGAACCCACTGTTTGTTTCAATCCTATATTTGTAGATCCCATAAAACTAACCAGTGAAAATTTCATTGAGATTTTACCGAAAATCTGGAGCGGTTTTGTCCACTTCGAAGTGAAAAGTTTCTCAAAATTCATTATACTATCCAAAGCTGCTGTACTTCTAACCAAGTAAGTTTTGATTGCCATTAATTTTCAGAGTCATTAGGCCTACCAAACGTATACGATACCTTTAAAAAAAAATTCAATGCTGTACTTTCCCTTTAGTTTAACAGGGAAGAGACCATGGAAGCTTGCAGTATGCACAGATCAAGCCAAAATACACGCTGTACTGAATACATAAACATGTTAAAGAAACACTGTGCCTGCTGTATAATTAATACATGTCCCATTTAGCCAAAAAGGTCATATTCTGAATTGAGTACATGTTTATTCTGAGATTTAACACAAAGCTGCTGAATTTGTAATACAATCAGTTACATCGTGTCCACGTACATGTACAAATGTGTATATATTATAACCAAAAACTTGGAAATATCAAATTTACACAGTCAGCGTTTAATCAGTCATTTTCGTTGATGAATCATCCACAATATTGTACCTTGGGCATGTTTAAATTAAACTTTTGTATTGAAAGTGTTTCCTGTTGTCTAGAGCACCCCTATCCATCTATTTAGACCATGTGAGAAGGGATTGTGTTCACCAAAAACAAACATATTGCAATAAAGTGTGATTGTGTTACAGTTATCGTAGTTTTTCATGCTGCACGGCAGTGTTTTTAATAGAAAGTTGGTTGTGTTCCATAACATGTTACAAGTACACAAATAAGTTCTCAAAAAATTACAGGGAAAAATCTAACAAATCTATCCAAAAGAATCAAATCAAATCAATATTGGTTATTATTGTCATTACGTACTCACACTTTTGTCTTGAACTTTGGCAGAGAGATCCTTCTGCCGTAGTTCATATTGAACCATTGAAGATGAAGTGATTGATCATCTGACTTGTCAATTCACAAACAGCGCAGACTGGGGTTGCCTAAGCTGGTCGTGGTATCAACACCTGTCCATATTGCACGATACAAAACTACAACGATACTGGCGATATGGTGACCATCGTACATGTACACTTAACGTTTACTCATCATTGACAGTCGGTATGTGTTATGGTAGAAATCCCCTCACGTCTGAAGCTCCATCCACTACAAACACAAACACACACAAAAACAAGCGTTTGTTATTCTCAATGAATTCTTGGCATCCCCTGCTCGCCATTGACACACAAGCAAAAATACGATGGGAAATTGGGGGCCCTTTATATCCCCTACCTAATAATTTGTTTTACCAGAAGGGAAAGCCCATACAACGATCACCCCCAAAGTCTATAATGTGGTGAACAAAATGTAGCCTAATATTGGCTACATGTCCTTCAATAATAATAAAAAATTAAACAAGCAAAATTACAATGAAGTGATCAACATATCTCAAAATTACAGTATTGCACGCACTTATCGCACGTTATTTCTTATAATGTGTGTATTGAAAAATGTACCCATCTGTCCCTGGACTAGTGAAAAAGCTGATGGATTAGTGAAACGACAAGCTAACTGGTAGAACAGGTATGGCTGCTTGTAAATGAAAAGGTTATGATGGACGAACCCCGAGTAGCAGGTGGGAAGACAAAATTATTCCCACAGCTCATTGCATGTGCATTTCACCTTACTTTTTCGTTGAGAAAAATTGAATAGATCAGTAATGATCAGTTAATAAAAAATACAAAAAAATGGGGGTGGGGGGGGGCAGGGGGAGGATGGGGAGAGTGCTAGTTATAATCACACTCACGGGCCTTTTGGGTGTCATGGCAAAATTATGGAGGTTTTTTATTTGCCAAATGCTAGTTTAAACACCTAAGGACCATTTTAAATATTCCAGTTAAATTTGCATCGGGATAAAGAATATATTATTTGTGTTATACCTTCACTGATGTATATCAGGCACTGTATATACTCAGTCCACATATCACACTTAAATTCTGAGTGACAGACGTCTTATCTTATCCATAAAATGTAACAAATTTTCTTGATTTTCAAAAAAGAGAATGCAATTCTTAGGCACACTGTGGTAATTCAATAATTTCAGCAACATTTTTTTCCCAACTTTTTTTTTTTGCATAATGCCCCTTTTAAACTACATGGAACATGTATAATATTTGTGGCAAAGTTAACACCATCTAGAGGTTTTGGAAGAGTCATATTTATAGTTTATGTTCCATCTTCGTGTTCTAACTTTAATATGAACCTACAAGTAATTCAATTGCTCCAATCAAAATGCAAGTAAGGCAGCAGTAATTTGAGAGTTTCTTCTTTTTAAACACTTTTCCCTTGTGAGAAGTGGTGATAAACACGGCTAGTCATCGAAAAAGTGAGAGGCATGTCTTTCCAAGTTCTGTTCTTTTGTATGTTGTTGTTTTTTCGCAAATATGGACATTGCCATTTTTACTCTGCCAAAGGCCTTTTTGCGTAGCTCTACAGCTAAACTCAAAGTCAAAGTCACTGAATGTAACATGTTTTTTTTTAGACACAATGCATATATTTCTAGTTTTTTGTATGCCATGTCAAGAATTTCAGCAGTGACTATTTTGACAAAAATAATAATAATTGAAAGGAAAATGTCACCATGTATTAGTTGCAGTAAGTTTCATAGAAATTTGACAGTGGCAATAAAAACAATTATTACACAAGTCCTTTGAGACTCTGAGGTTGTGCAATTCATCAACGTTGTGCAATTCTGCAACTCCAATGCTGCACAATTTGTACTTTGCGCGGACTGATAGGCCCTGTTTATTAACCTTTTTCATACTTCTCTCGTGTGTCTTATTCCTGAGCTTAACTGATCAATAGTGTGGGCATCTTTGTTTAGGGCTGACTTTATTGGTGGTCAGCTTGCAGGGGGTTCAAATTTGTTGTGGGTGACTTTACTGCGTTTACTGGAGGTAAGATTAAAGATGACCAGCATTCGTTACAACTACAAGCTTCACAACTATTAACTACAGGAGACTTACTGGAAATTTTGCCTCATCCGACACCTTTTTTTTCATTTATTATGATTGTGACTAAATTAAAATATTACTACCCAATCTCTTAATGAGAAAAAGTTGCTGTCAGATTCAGCATCTTTCACAATCAATGACAGAGCAAGGGTCCTAAAAAACTAAAGGGGAAGGCTATGTATAATACCAAGTCATGAAGTTAGAACAGACCTTTTCACTAATTCTGACTAAATATGTAATGACTATATTATTGTTAAGTAGCTAGCTAAAGTTAGTTTACTGTTTTGGTACTTTTTATTTGTTTAAATATTTTCTTTTTTTTAAATTTTGTTTTTAGTAGTTTTACAAAGGCAAGGCCTCAACTTTATTTATAACCGAAAATCATCACAAACTTTTGATTTATACTAGTTAAGATACTCTAGTCTTATGTTGTCCAGCAAAATCCATTAAGCTAAAAACAAAACATTTACCAAGGGGGCAGCCGAAACTAGGTCATGGTCAAAACGTCAAAATGACTACGTAGTGTGTACACAGCACAGCACACAGCGTACACAGAAAAATTGGTGCGTGCGATCACGTAGTATTATAGTCGTTGTTGTTGTACGGACCGGGCAGTTCAATTAAATTACAAGAATAACAAACTCTTTGGAGCCTTTCTTGCTACGTTATGTAATCCGGTAGAAATATTAATGTACAATGCATTCACCTTACTTTGCAAGTGTCAAACGAGATTTCCTACATCGTTGAACGAGTCGTTACATCCAATAATTGCAGCCCAAGGCTTGAAAATGTTATCCTTCGTTCCCATCAAATCACGGGGAGACCGGCGAAGTTGTAAAATTCGTCTGCATCTTCTCCTGAAGCTTACCGCTGCTGTGTGATCGTTCCCAGGTGTTTTGTTATTCTTAACTGCCACTGCAGTGAAATCGATGATTCTGGGAACAAAGTTAATGTGTCGCTTGCTAATTATAGCCGATAGAGGGGGTGCTTCTTTTTTTCTTCTTCATTTTTCATGAAAGCGTACCATGTGCCTTAGGCTTATGTGATGATGCAATTATTTTATGCAGAACGGCCATTTGCTGATGAAACTTGATTTGGGGTTGTGCCTCTCTCTCATCCATGCCATTTTTTCAAGGGTATAGATGCTGATTAATTATGGCAGAGAGCGAAAAACAAGCCATTTTAGACCAGATCAAGAAGCAGGGTGAAATTGTAAGAACATTGAAGACAGAAAAGGCAGAGCAGGAAAAGGTAATTCAATAGCTGATAGGTTATAGGATTAATAATAGAAAGTGGGTCATGTATTGGATGAATGGGTGATGATTGACTCAACCTCTCATAATCATATGTCATTGTATTGTCAGTAGACCAAACTAGACTTTCCGACAACGTAGATCGTTACAATCACATCATTGGGAAACTTTGTCCATTGTCACATTTGAATGAATGTTTGGTGGAATTGGTATTGGTAGGTAGTTTGTTCCAGCTCCTGAGCTGGTTGTGAATTTGACCTTAGTTGTAACAGAAAATATAACATTGTATAAATATTGAATTCATTTTGTTTTGAAGGAACTAGCACTATTATTAGCAGCAGTGTCGTCATCAAAGCAAGCCTGTGGCTGTACATGGAGTTATGAACTCTCACAGTGGTAACTGCAAGCGTGCACGCTCTCCATAGATTTGATATAGAGGGAGGGTTTGCGCGTGCAGTAACTTGGCATGCTTGAGAGTTCATAATTCCATGTACAGCCACAGGCCTCCTGCTTGACGACACAGGGACCGATTTCACAAAGAGATAAGACTAGTCTTATCTGAAGTTAGGACCAGTAAGTGGTCTTTACTTAAGACTAGTCCTATCTCTTAGCATTGCCTAGGACTAGTCCTAAGTTAGGAAGAGTTTTGTGAAATCGACCCCTGGCCCTTTAACTTTTTTAAGAATTATATTTAATTAAATTCTATTTTCACTTTTTTATTTATAAATCTTGAGAAAGCAACCTAGCATTGTCTGCCAATTGGTAAGCATTGTATAAAGTACCAACCAATGCCCCTTTAAGTTAATACTATTACTAGTTGATGTGACTTTAACGTTAACTACTCCCTTATAAATATTCATAGATACCTATTCTCTGTTCCATCCCCTCCCCCGTACATCGTGATTGGTTTTAGACCTACTAAGCCTGACTTGCTGACACGGTTTTCTTTCATCTCTATGTCTAAAACGTGTCCCCTCCCCGTGGCTGTCTGGAATCTGGATACAACGTCTGGTTACTTGTCAACGGGACTTGGTTTTCTTTTTGCTTGAAAAAAAACCCTGACTTCCATCTAATTGGGGATCTCAACATGGCACTGACGTGGACCAAACTTGTATTTCTGCGTCACCTTGGACACCAACATTTACGCTGCGCTGCCACCCTACGACATATGTGTCATAATTCAAATGACCAGGTAATTACAATTCTACAATTCTTAAAAGAAGTTAAGTAGAAAGCTCAATGTCCATACCCCCCCCCCCTTCACCCCAAGCTAAGTCCTGCCATTTTAATAGCTGTGAAAATATTGAGGTTGTTGGTTTAGCTATTTATTGCATTTCCAGTTACATGTAGATGGTTAAAACTTGCTCAAACCTCTTGCTCAAACTCTAATCACTCACAATCCGCTTAAAAAGTGTAAAATCTTTCTGAAGTTTTTTACTGCAAAGGACCCCTTGCATATGAAGTCGCAAGTTTAAACAGCACCCTCACTGGAAGAACTACAATATATGTACCAGTTGCTGAGAGTCTTGTGTGGCCCGCGCACAAGTGCATGTTTCAATTATTTGACTTCAGTGATGTTGG
Organism: Plazaster borealis; assembly: GCA_021014325.1. Taxonomy (NCBI): domain Eukaryota; kingdom Metazoa; phylum Echinodermata; class Asteroidea; order Forcipulatida; family Labidiasteridae; genus Plazaster; species Plazaster borealis. The sequence continues at coordinate 10,072,402 of CM037457.1, read as the reverse complement.
TCTATACAAAAAGGTCCATACATATACACAAGACTTGCATGGTCTATTTTAAACAACATTATGTTACCCACACCCTGCATATAGTTATAAACTGGTGCATTTTGAAGAAAAAACATCTTTGACTAACTGTAGGTTGTACAATTTGTCTTTTATCCTGAAATAGATTGCAGAAGAAGTCGCGAAACTTCTTGTGCTGAAAGCTCAAATTGGAGATGATGGCAAGTCAAAAAAGTTTGTCCTCAAGACGCCAAAGGTAAAGCCATTCAGAAAGAGTTGTATCCTCTTTCAAAAACAAGATTTAATTTTGTCTAAACAACACATACTAATTATTAATTAGTTCGATTTTGAAACATCTCAAGACAGCTCAAAGTTCAAAATACTCTCAGACATTGACTATACTTTTATGTACTTTTAGAACTATATTTAAAAGCAGTTGGAAGTTTCAGGCGTGTACCTCTGAATACATATCATAATTTGTTTAGTTGTTCACATAATTTTAAAAAGTTGAGCTTTTTTTATTTGAAATAAAACAATAAAGTCATCTGTTCAACTCTACCCTTAAATTGGAAATTAATCTTAGTACAGCTGTCAATATGCATTGCCATCATCAATTATTCTCGTCTTGATAACCGAGTCTGGAAAAAGTTATTATTTTTATTTGACCTTCTGTAGGGAGCAAGGGACTACAACCCAAAACAAATGGCCATAAGGGAGGGTGTCTTCAAGACGATTGTTGAGTGCTTCAAGCGCCACGGAGCCGAGACTATTGACACTCCTGTCTTTGAGCTCAAGGATACACTGACAGGAAAATACGGAGAAGACTCTAAGCTCATTTACGATTTGAAGGACCAAGGAGGGGAGATTCTATCACTGCGATACGACTTGACCGTATCCTTTATCATAAATACTAATCTAATTCCACTGGGTAGTGTAGCCTAGGACCTGACTCCGATCCACAGGGAATTGTAGCCTGGGACATGTCCCTCATCCACATGGAATTGTAGCCTAGGACTTGTCCCTCATCCACAGGGAATTGTAGCCTAGGACTTGTCCCTCATCCACTGGGAATTGTAGCCTAGGACTTGTCCCTCATCCACTGGGAATTGTAGCCTAGGACTTGTCCATCATCCACTGGGAATTGTAGCTTGGGACTTGACTCTAAACCCACTGGGAATTGTAGCCTAGGACTTGTCCCTCATCCACTGGGAATTGTAGCCTAGGACTTGTCCCTAATCCACTGGGATTTGTAGCCTAGGACTTATCCCTAATCCACTGGAATTTTTAGCCTAAGACTTGTCCCTAATCCACTGGGATTTGTAGCCTAGGACTTGTCCCTAATCTTACTGGTCGTACCTTTGAAGATGTTGGAGTCAAATGTAAATCTTAAACTCTATGTAGGACTCGAGATCCAGTGTCATCAGAGTGTGGGTTTGGTTGTTTCCTTAACAGAAATCCGTAAAGGTACCATTTGCTCGGTACTTGGCAATGAATAAGGTCAACCGAATCAAGCGATATCATATTGCCAAGGTGTATCGTCGTGACAACCCTGCCATGACACGAGGCCGTTACAGGGAATTCTACCAGTGTGTAAGTATGGGTTTATCACACCTCCTCTTGACCGATAGACTCTACCATTAGGGTTTACCCCAAAATGAAGTGGACAGTCACAACCGCAAACGCAAATTTCAAATCCCGTTTTAAAATGCAGTTTGACTTTTTGAAAATTGTGCCGGCAGAACGCGTTATTTTCTGCTGAGTTCCGCTTTGAGGAAAACTCTTTCCGGCATCCATTTCCAGCTTTCCCTTTGGTTGATCCGCTAGTTATTGCAACAAATGCTTGCCATGTGGCATCATCTTGCCACAAAGCATGCTACATTGGATCTTTTTGCACACATGCCATGTAGAAATTTTTGTTTACTTGACCAATAGACTCCAGTAAGCTCAAACATGAATGCAAATGCATTCTCAAGAGTCCAACAAGTAAAAATCCTCCTCAAGTCCCATTCTAGTCGAGCTTTCTTTGGTCAACCCAAACATTTTTTTTAAATTTACCAAGTCAGCTTCCTTTGTGGTTTATTACTTGATATAAGTAAAATTCCCGTAACACAACATACAGAAGCCGCAACCAAGTGGGAAAAGATTCAATTTAATTCAGAGTTACCTCATTTACAGGAAAATATTTAAATAAATGTATAGAGTTTTGTGTCTAAAAGAAAAGGTTCATTAAATTTTGCTTATTATTGTTATTTTTTCCCCTCAGGATTTTGATATTGCTGGTCAGTACGACTTGATGATCCCAGATGCCGAGTGTGTTAAAATTGTGCATGAGATACTGACCAACTTGGGCTTGGGAGACTTTGTCATCAAGGTAAACCACTCAACTATAGTCTCTTTTTCCCCAATTGTTATGTTTTGAACCACGTGTTGAGTTGACAGGTGGCAATGCTGAGAATTTAACAAGACTAAACCTTGCGAAGCTTACCAAAATTTTTAGTTTATAAATATTTCAATGTATCATTTGGCCGTTCACTATAAAGTGTGATGCCAATTATTTAGCAAAAACACAAAAACATGTAAGGGGTTGTAGACAATGTAGAATTCTTTTGAAAAGTGAACCGGGCATTTAATCTCTCCCAACATGCAGGTCAACCACAGACAGATCTTAGATGGGATGTTTGAGGTCTGCGGCGTGCCTGCTGAGAAGTTCCGCACTATATGCTCCTCCGTCGACAAATTAGACAAGGTTTGGTTAAGTTTTGTTTTAGCCACTCTATAAACAGACCTAAATGCATTGACGAGATCCTGCCACCATCTTAGAGGTAAAACGATGATGAAACAATGGGAAAAAGCACAACTATGAATGCGTGGCACACAAGATGGGCCAATGAGCAACCTTCTTTCGACCTTGGGATGAGGGCGCTCCTCTGCAGTGACTTTACACTGTTAACTCTTTTGTGTCTTTTTTATAATTCAAATCTTGAGAGCTGCAGTAATTTCACTTTTATTGTAAGGAATCTTTATGACCAGAAATGATGTGGCTTCATGTCAGAAAATGAAAGTAAATGGCCCTGGAATAATCGAGGTTTAATCACAGGAGCATTTTGGAATACGGGAAAATGACATGGGTTGACTTATTTCTCAATGAAGAGAATTTGAACTGTGATCTCTATGCAGACCTTCTGGGAAGACGTACGTGCAGAAATGATTGACGAGAAGGGTCTGGACCCAGTGGCTGCTGATAAGATCGGCAAGTTTGTTCAGATGAAGGGTGGTCCAGAACTGATTGATCAACTTCTCAAAGACTCCCCCTTGACTGGCAGTAAAGCTGCACTCGATGGACTCGAGGCCATGAAGTTACTCCTCAAATACTGTGACATCTTTGGAATTCGAGACAAGGTATTATTTATTGTATTTCACGTCCAACAGCACAATGAGGGCCAACAACGGGTAGAATAGAAAACGAGAAGAAATGTTCAGTTTTAGATGTGGTAGGAAAACCCCAAAAGGGGAAAACATGACAGAGACTGAAAATACAATCTATATGCAAGGCTCTGGTCTGAGTTGGGATTTGAACCCGGGTCCACAGAGGTGAAAGTCAGAGAAAGAAACCACTGAGCCAGCCTGATCAAGGGTTTTTGTTATGCTGTACAGTTGGAAAAATATTATGGAAATCAAGTCGGGGAAAAAAACAATAATAAAAGACATCAAGGGTTGAAAGATCCTCCCAAGCATCATTTTCTGGAGTTTGGTATAGTCTCCCACCCATGTTCAACAGAACCCTACTCTAAGCACTCTCAAATCAGCGTTAAACACCTTTGTTCAGCAACAGAAAAGATGTTTACAAAACCATAGAACATCTTTTACAATAGGTATTGCAGTTACGGGGTTGTGGAATTGTTTTTATATTACTCCCTTTTCTGAAAAATCCTCTGTGGGGTAGCACTAGAACAAAGAAAACCTTGGGGGTAACATTGTGCCATTGTGTAAAGTACCCTGTAAGTTGGTGTGTGTAAGGGCACACAAGTGTGTAAACACCTGCAATCGACGACCTCCTATTGTCACTCTTATTTGTACTTCAACTTTTTGGCAACAGTTTCCATTGGTTTTGTACACACTTTCCAACTGGGACCTTTACCTAACCGGGGACCCTATTGTCCTCTTTTGTTATAGGTCCCCGGTTTGAATGTGTATTGCTACCCACAGACACACACGGAAGGACAAGGCAAATGCTATATGTTCACTAGCTTGTAAATGCCCATAAGTATAGCATACATTATTTATCTATTTGAATCATCAGGTGTCATTTGATCTTAGCTTAGCGAGGGGTTTGGACTACTACACAGGAATCATCTATGAGGCCATATTGAAAGGTCAGTTTTACCTTGACGAATATGTTTCTAAATACTAGTAATAAAAATAAACACGCAGTTTTACACATGGTTCATTATTTTAAAGGCAGGTATGTAGAGCTATGTATGAGTTATGAGGCCCATTTATATAGAATCTTGTAAGGGTTTACAAGGTGATGCGGTGCAATCTGCAGCCAACCATGCCAAAAACAACAGGGCAAACACCTTCTCAATTCAATAGGTGAACTGTGTTCTTTTACCAGCATTACACAACATACAGGACCAACGGCTTTACGTCCCACCCGTCCAAAAGATGAAGTAGTAATGATTAAGTTTCTTACTCAAAGAAACAAGTGCCATGATCTGGAACCGAACCCACACTCTGACAACAACAGTATTTGAGTCATGTGCACTATACTCCCATGTATCTTCATGCACTAACAGACTAATAAGTTTCTGATAAATAGTGATTTTATTGGAGAAGGAAAACATTCATGCTGGTTTATTTTGCTTTTTCTTCAAGGTTCGGAGACCCTACCCACCAAGACTGGGGAACAGGTGGGCGTGGGCTCAGTAGCAGGAGGTGGGCGGTACGACGGCTTAGTCGGCATGTTTGATCCTAAGGGTAAACAGGTATATTAACAAAAATGTTATCTCTTATTTTTTCTCCATGGTTCTATTAATAAACTTGCAGCTCTTGATAGTTGCATCGTGTCATTCAGTCATTTACTTCAGCAATCTGTTACATATTGCATTAAAGTTTTGGTAGACTCTGTGGTTGCCAATGGAATATTGCGTTTTGTGACTACTCCTTCACATTTGGTGATGTATGTAATTGGATGTTCCATAAGAGAAGATAAGTGAATATAAATTTGTAGTTAGGGTTGTGCATCTGTGTTATTTTAAGCGAAACTTACGACTTCAGTTTCATCGTTTCTAGGGGTTCAAATCAAAATTGAGAATCGGAAGCATACCTGCGATCATCAGTATATGACTATTATTATCATTGTTACTAATTGTAAAAAAACAAAGAAGGGAAATAATTCTCTGCAAGCTGAAAAGGAAGGTCAAATTTTATTCAATTGACAGTTTCATTCAAAGGTTTAGGAAATTTGGAAACCGATTTCACTGGGTTTTTTTCCACACGTCCCAACCCTAATATGAGCATTGTGTTATCTGCAGGTACCATGTGTTGGTGTGAGCATAGGTATTGAGAGAGTGTTCTCTATCATGGAGGCCAAGGCCAACTCCATGAAGATCAGAACCACCGAGACGGAGGTACTGGTAGCGTCTGCTCAAAGTGGCATGCTGGAGGAGAAACTAAAGCTCTGTAAGGAACTGTGGGATGCTGGAATTAAGGTTTGTAGTTAAGATGCTTATGCTACTAGTAACACGGCATGCAGTGATTAGAATGTGTTGGACGGAGAAAAGAGAGAAGAATCTGTTCCTAGCAGATGAATAGCACAGAAAGACTGTGGGATTTTATACAGCATAATGAAATGGAAATTCTTTGGTCGTGTCAGTTGCAGAAAAGGAGAAAACCTTGAAAAAATCAACAGTTAAGGAAGAGACAATAAAACGGGAAAGATGGAAGCTGGGTCGGCGAGATGGGTTACGGGACATGAGTGGTCTCAACGTGAATACATTAATTTGCCTTGAGTAAGATTTGAAGCTTTGCTTTGTGTAGGAAGTGAGAACTAAAGTGGAGATAGTCGTTTGATAATAACATTCTCTTCTTGAAAGAAACTGTGGTTCTGAGAAGAACCAGAGGCCAGACGAGTCTTCACGCTTCAAAATAAAAGGCTCAATCTGTCTTCACAAGTAATGGTCATTAGTCACGACCAGATTTCCACTAAAGAGAGTTATAAAACTGGCGTGTAAAGTATAATAAAACTGTGCACACATTGTGCCTGTCGACCTTCAACCCAGTGAGTTCTTTTGTACATAATTCACATCATTTTGTTAACGACGGTATAGTTTTTGAGTTCCAGTAATCATTTGTCTTCTTTGGTTGTGCAGGCAGAGGTGGCTTACAAGAAGAATCCCAAGATGCTGAATCAGTATCAGATGGCAGAGACTTCAGGCATCCCAATCATTGCTGCCATAGGGGAAGCCGAGTTAAAGAACGGCACGGTCACAATAAGAGACACCGAAACAAGAAAAGAGGTGGGGAACAACAGCTATTTATTTTAGACATTATCCATCTCTGTAAACCCCTCCTAATTTCTAATAAAATTTCTAAGTAAGTTTACTTACCATTCACATGCCTGTAATTTGTTTAAAGATCAACTTGTACGAAATTAACATTATTGTTCTTTTGTTATAGAAAGGTAAATGAGCGTGTAATGATTACATAAAATTGAGTAAAACTCAATAAAAATGGTTTTATAGTGTAAAAAAACCCCACATTATGATCAGTGTCACGCTGGGCAAAAATGCAGAGTTTCATGAAAAGCCCCTAAGTGCCTAGGAATCAAAACAGCACAGTGACGTCACACTACTAACTCGATCCAAACAAGACAATGCATAGCAACGAAGATAAACAACCTTCATTCAGCCTGTGTCCAACATGGACTGGTTTTATGCTGGTTTTCTGAGACACTGGTACTTCAGTGTTGATTTCACTTTTCATTTTTATGGGTCTTTGCTAGGAACCATGCAGGGCGCCATTGACGGCGGGAAAAATACACTAGTTCAAAAATCAAAGAAGGGGGGCTTCTAGCTAGTTTTTCTAATCAAATTTCAACAAAATTAAAGAGAGGAAAACTTCAAACTTATGAAAAACTAATAACTTAACACAAAATAAACGAGGATAAATAGTCAAATTATTTCAAGTGATTTTGTTCAACTTGATCTTTAAGTAATCTTTACTGCTTTAAGCAGCTCTATGAAATTGGGCCCAGGTAGTATTTCTACTGTTATTCATTTTCTGTATTTATTTGTTTCTATATCTTTTAGGAGCAGATACCTCGAGCAGACGTTATATCCGTTATTAAGGATCGATGTAAACCATCCGCATCTTAGGCATTAACTTATCTTCATCAAGCAAAGGAGATGTTATTAACTACTTCATCATAGTCGGAAAACATGTCAACCTCCATATATGGATTTAAGAATTGACCTTTACCATACCTTTCTTAATCTTCGATTGGAAGTAATGTAACAAATAGTGTGGTCCCCTATTTATGTTATGAGAATTGCTACTGTAATTTTTGTTGGGAATGTGATCAAGTGAGCTGCAATGTGCAAAACTCACCATCTTTGCTTCTTGTACTGTTTTGAGAATATGACGCCTCAAGCCAAAATTATGCATTTCTCAGAAACAGTATTCAAAGCAGGGATGAAACATTTCAGACTTTTATCTGAATTCAGACTTGTTTATGTCTACCTGGTGAAAAAAAAGGTTATTTTCTTTAAATGTAAAAGAAATCATGCTCTTTGATCTACTTCTCTAGGATACTATTCCCCAAAAGCTCCTCGAAATCTATAATGCCATGGCTTACCAAAAGATAGAAATGCCATCATTTCAACATATCTCCTTAAAGTTGGATCCTTGTTTCAGACCTTTTTATCAGCAATGAATTTCACCCCTTTCAAAGTGAAGACAACTGAAACATCAGCCATACTGATATCGATGTGATGAAATACTTGCCGTATAGGCCTAAATTAGGTGTTATTTGAAAGCTCTTATTCTCATTGATTTGATGAGCAAATAAACACAGTTTTTAGTTTTGGCAGGAAGTGCCTAGTTTTGGCAAGGAAAGTTGCATCGTCATGTGATATAATAAAATATGAAATACAACTGGGGCACGCTTTGGCTGCCCTAACCAGAATCATGATTGAGCTTTGGTCATTGGTTAATGTATTTTCACGAGTTCAGTTCAAGTTTTTCCAGACAAACTTCAATTGAGTATTGGTCTCTTCTAGGTTTTGTTTACCAAGAAACATAACAAAACAAATTCTGCAGAGATTGTTCAAAAATTATAACTACATCAAAGCGGAGCAAATGATCCCATACAGTTCTTATACAGCGCTCGCTTTATCACAATTGATGGGCATCTCAAAGTGTTAGTGCTCATTATTTTTACGGAAGGTATGCAGAGCTATGTTTGAATTATGAGACCCATTTATAAAGCCTGTCGTGAAGGTTAACAAGGTGATGCCAACCAAGCCAGAAACACTGGGGCAAAACCCTGCTAAAAATGGTATTCTTGAAACAAGAAAAACATCTTATTTTGAGAATATATTTCTTGTGTCACTCCCTAGAAAAAGTTTCTAGGGAGTGACACAAGAAATATTTTCTCAAAATAAGATGTTTTTCTTATTTCAAGAATACCATTTTTAGCAGTGTTTTCTTCGACATTGGTTCTTTTGTATAGACACAACACACGGAACCTATGGCTTTAGGTCCCACGCGATATGTCAATGAACGAGTGGGTCAATAGCAATAGGAATTCTCATCCCACACAGATGAACATAATTCTTGGTAATTCTTCTCTTTAAAACATATCCCCCTTTGGCGTTCTACACCATACAAATATTTAATAGATGTTAAATTTGCATTGGTGAAAAAGAATATTATTTGGTTTTACCCATACACCGATATGGGATAAGCACTGTATACTCAGTACTTTCCCGAATCCTGTGACAGGACTTGGGGGAAAGTACTGAGTATACAGTGCTTTACACACATCGGTGTATGGGTACTAAAACCAAATAATAACAAATTTATCATCACAATCGTAAAAGATACAATCGTTAAAAAAAAACCAGCACATTAACCCTTACCCTCCCAAATCCTTCTTTTTATCCTCTTTGCCGAAATGAAGGATTCAGAAGGACTACGGGCTGTAGGCCCAAATAACAATTGCTTATCACTGGGTCAGGCATTCCAATCTTCTTAGTCCACACAATTTGGTTTGGAGTGACATAGGAAAGGAGGGGATATTGGAGGATTGAGGTCACCTGTAGGCAAAAAGACCTACAGAGTAAGAGTTGAGTAAAACAATCGGATGGCACATGGCCTTGGATCGAGCGAGTTGGTCTATAAAAAGCATTTGTAACCGTTTGTTATAAAATGCATATGGTTAGAAAGATGTTTAAAAAGTAGAATACAATGATCCACACAAAAAGGTCTCAAAATTGCGTGGCTTTCCTTTTACATCGTGAACAAACACGGTCGGCCATTTTGTGGAGTCAACTTTTTGACTCCACAAAATGGCCGACCGTGTTAGTTCTCGAAGTAAAAGGAAAACCACGCAATTTCGAGGCATATTGGTGTGGATCATTGTATTCTACTTTTATAACGTCTTTCTAGCCATGTGCATTTTATAACAAACGGTTACAAACGCTTTTTTTAAGACCAACTCGTCCGATCCAAGGCAACGTGTCCCTTTAAGTTTTAGGTAATTAATTGGAAAACTTCAAGAATGATTAAAAATCATTTCAGCTTTGCTGACATCAAAGTCAAAGTAAATACGGCTCCCCAGCATTATGATTTTGGGTTGCTCGAGTTTTGTTATAACATCCTCCTTTGGGTGGCTGAAAATCTGTTCCTCCCCGGCTGGCCAGGTGAACAGGGGTGCGTTTTGGCGGCTGTAACCAATATATTTTTCTGACGTCATAACCAAAACGGTAACCGAGCTCACAACTCGGTTATCGTTCAGTCTGAACAGCAGAACCAACGACCAACAACCGAAACAATTTTTGGTTACCGCCGCCAAAACGCACCCCAGATCATTATGCTGTATACTGCCTGCCTTGGACATGTGTTTCTAACATTCCCACCAAAAGGCATAAAACTGATACAATTTATACTCAACTGACCTAGTTCTATGTGCATCAGGGTCTTTTCATTGTTAAATAGGGGTGTGTACATTTATTACCATGTACTTGTGCACTGTAAATGTGTAACGTCCGTAACGTAACGTCCGTAACAAAATTTTGTAACGTCCGTAACGCTCGTTAGCCTAGTTCTAATTATTGGATTTTCAAGTTTCATTGTGGATAAAGTTACCCATCAAAACTTAGCTTTGAATATGTGGTATACAAAAAAAATCTTTATTAGATTTTGTTTTAGAGGAAAAAGATGACCAAAATGTTACGGACGTTACATGGTTGCGTGGAAAAAAAAAACGTAAAATACGTTCATGTGCAGTGTACTTATGCAAATAGAAAAAACATTTTTCCCCCAAATTTTTTAAAGAAGGTATCCTAAGTACTACTTTGCATATAATATTTTTTTTTAAATGTTGCTGTTGATAAATAATGAAAGATTTAAAAAAAAAAGGTCCCATTTTTTCATTTTTTGTGAAAATTTGACGTTTAATTATGCGTTAATATTCAAATGAGCGGGGAAAAAATGAAAATGAGCAAATGTTGGTGATATCAATGTATTTTCATAAGGTTTAGGTATCAGTGTCACCTGCAAAAGTGAAAAAAGTTCAAAAAGTCCTATTTGAAATTCTTTGAGTTATGTCAACTTTCGCGTGGAATTGTCCAAATGCAGTTTAGCACTAAAGCATCGCAGTCAACAAACAATGACGTCATCAGTACAGGGGCCTATTGAAAGTGACAATACAATCAAACAACTGGTAGTTAAAGGGCTGGAGTGTGAACAGGGGACATCTGGCAGGCACTTAATTACATGTACTGTTAAAAGAACTCCTCAATAAAACCTCTTTTCTCAAGATTAAACTTGTTCACACTAACTATGTGTTCATTACGAGTGGTTTTATTAGCTGTTCAACCTTTCAGTCGGAAAAGGTATTGTTTTTCTGTTTGTGATTTCTTATGGCCATGTCATCTGGGGCAATTTACAGGCAACCACTTCCAGAAAATCTCAGTGAAGAAAAGACATTCACGGCGTGTTGTGGCCGAGCGGTTTAGTGCATAGGACTAGCGTTCTGGTGGTTAAGTCATCAGGGTGTGGGTTAGAATCCGGTCATGACACTTCTGTCCTTGAGCAAGACACTTGGCTATAATTGCTTCACCCAGGAGTACCTGTGTGGGCAGAGATGTTTCTTGTGATTGATTTAGCATGGTGTGCCATATAACATCATACATTTTACGAAGTTGGCAGATGGCAGTGTACTTTTATATTGACTTGTGATATAACAAAAGGTACAACAGCACTAAACCTATTTTTACAATTATTTGAATGTCAAATTGTAGTATCTTGTTTGCAATGAAATTGCCCTGGCATGCTCAAGAACACACTCTTTGAAAACGAGGTGACAGGGTCTCCGTACAAGCTGAAGATCCACAAAAATGAGTTTACTCCCTCGACATTTTGACATTCTAATGATACTGGAATCTTATATCTACCAATAAGGTACTCAAGGCGCTTGAACAAAGAAAAGTTTAAGGCAGGTATTTGAATTTTTTGAATAATGAGCCGATTTATGTAGTCACCTTATCAGGGTTTACAAGGTGCTGCGGCGCATTTAGCAACCACTGCCAGAAACACCGGGGCAAACCCCTTCTCTTAGCAATAAGTGTAACTGGGATCTTTTATGTGCATAGCACATCAATGGGACCTACAGTTTTACGTCCCATCTGAAGGAAGAAACAATAAGTGTCTTGCTTAAGGACACAAGTGTCAAGACTGGCACTCGAACCCACACTCTGCTGTGAACACCAGAGCTTGAGTCTGGTGCGCTTGACCACTTGGGCACAACATGCCACACAGTGTAGCAACTATGGTCGATGGTAGTATTGCAGTGCCTGTATCGATGGGCTTGGTTGGACATTCTCAGACAGGTAGGGATTTTTAGATGTTGCATTACAGAAAGTTTTTTACATCCATGGAAAGTCAACAGCATATTTTCAGGCATGGGGCTGCAGCTAGAAATGACAGTTGTAAAGCTTCAAATTATGTGACAAATTTCGTGATACAGCATTGTTTTACAAAATTTTATAAAACAGTAAAGACCATCTTAGTTTGTCCACTTCTTAGCCTACCCCTTCATTAAAACAGTACAACCTACAGTGAGAGTACATCAGTATTAACTATTATACAAACTGATCCTACAAACACATCACAAAGAGTGACCATCATCAGATATTTTTTCATAGCTTTTCAAATTGTAGTTAGATGTGATATCCTACATTTGGTGCTTAGAAATTCAAGCGTCAAGTTGCATATATGACAACATGGGTTCTTAATAAATAAAAATGCCACTTTAACAAGGTGGCGCATATAACAGTGAAGTAGACCCAGTAACTGGGGCGCTGTACTCGTTTTTTCGAAATTTTGACATCTGCGTTCGTACTAGCAGCCCAGGAATGCGTTGTATATTCGCAACTATGTCCACCAACAACTCAACTGTAGTACTGTACTACACAATTTTTGAAATAACAATTGAAATACAACCGCAGGGCGCAGCATCAACGACGACGCCCACCTCTTTCCCTAAACGGGGTACAGTTACATCCACAACTACCAGTTCTAAACTATTTCATATTTTTTTTCAATGGGTACTTGGCAAATTGAGTTTTTGACATGTTTAGTGCAGTTTACAGTGATTTACAGTTACACTTAGTTAATTAAACTTTAACTGATCAACTTTTTTGATTAATTTAAGATGGCAATGCGATTGCAACAAAGCAATGATAATTCAAAAAGTGATGGTCAAACGACTGTATTTTTATAAATAAAATAAAAATATAAGGGTTAGATTATAGATTAAACTTTAAATATTATTTAGATTAAAAGCTTTTTTCAAGTTACACTTACAGTACACTCACTGTCATGACTGTAGTGTAAGATTAGAAAGAACATAGGGGGATTCTTTAATCTAAGTTCTAACTAGGGGCCTACTTCAGCATGTTCAGAAATGTTTACTTGCCACAACACAATACAGTCGGTAGCCATTTTGGTCTCCGAGCGCGAGCTATAACGCTTTCATATCGAGACAAGACGAAAGGAAGGGTGTTTTATAATTATTAATATTATGAAGATGGTCAACTCAGCAACTGTGTCTTTTTAGTTAACGGTCCCCATAAGTAGCGCACTCATTGGTCAGAAGTGTCTTAGTTTAATTAACGGTCTCCTTATATAGCGCCCTCATACGACTTCGGTCGTTTAGTTTAGTTAACGGTCTCCTTATATAGCGCCCTCATTGCTTCGAGGTAACAAACTTATGACGTCATTATTTGCTTGTGCGTACTAACGGATAAAGACTGAGACTAGTCTAGTATAAATAATTTTACACATGCGCAATAGAATAACCACGTGTGACTATTGAGGGCGCTATTTAATGTCACCGTTAAGTAAACTAAGACACTCTCCACCTACAGAGAGCGCTATTTATGGAGACCGTTAATTAAACTAAGAAACTTTTGCCCTAAAGAAAAAGAGAGCGCTATTCATTTGTTGACATTAAGAAAGTGCCATGTGGTCGCTGAGTCGGGCATGCAACGACGAGTTGTGCCTACCAGATAAGCTGCCTGCCCACCCCGGTATCCAACAACCCTCCGTCCGTGGCCCGTGTTTATGTATGTTAATGCATGGAGGTAGGAATAGATGTAGCCCACCTTGTTGAGCTGTAATGGCTCTTTAAACTTAGTTTCAAATTTAACATCGGTCTCATAATAACACTCATGAGACCGATGTTAAAAGAGAGCCATCATTACAGCTCAACAAGGTGGGCTAGTGTTTATGATGTTCTTGATGGGTCCCGTCAGGAGCCCAGTGGTAAGTGTCTTCAACAGCAGCACCAGAAACCTGACGACAAAACAACTGCGTAGGCAAATGAAAAAATGAAGCGCGCCTAAAAGCAACATTGACCCAAATATCATTCTTACTGTTGCAACTCCCTCCTCAAAGTTTCATTTTCTCAAAAAAATCAATATTACTGCAAGAATTATTTTATTGAAGTAATCTTAAAAGCAATAACTGAACTTTCTACAACAGCTGTGTGATTTTACCAAACTCGGTGCACGATGCAGCGGGATGTTGAGTGATCCTGATTTTGGTAATTTGATCTCCTCAAAAAACAGGACAACTGCTCAGTATTTACATGAAATTTTTCTTACCCATTCTAAGCATTTTACATAAATTTTGTTCCCCCTGGCCTGGCATTCAAATCTGAAAGGTGAGAATTTTTAACAGCGTTTTTTTATCCACATACTTTAAACAAAAAAAATCAAGATCATTATCGCAGACGAACTTCACAAAAATGGCCATAATTTTTTTGTCGATGATGTTTGGCACAATTCAATTAATCTTTATTATATCCCAAAAAGGGTAGTTCAAATGCTCGCACACAGTAAAAACATGTTGGTTTATTGGATGTTATTCTTCACATGTATCAACAGAAATTGGTCATGTGGGAAGTAATTTAATTATGTGATATTGCAAAGTTGAAGTGATCCGGAACTGATCAATGATCCAGAACTGGTCAAACGACAGTAATAATATATTTTACTTTAGAATTAGACAAGAGTCTACAAAATATCCGATTCGAGTCTAGTCTTTGGATGTAAATGGGCATAACTGGTGGACTGTCCTTAAATTTGTTTCAACCAAAAAAGCCACAATTACTAAGTTACTAAATGGACTTTGCAAGTTGACCCCAAGAAAATTACTTTTTTACTGATCCGGAACTGGTCATACGACTGTAATAATATATTTTACTTTAGAATTAGACAAAAGTCACACAAAATATCCGATTCGAGTCTAGTCTTTGGATGTCCACGGGCACAACTGGTGGACTGTCCTTAAATTTTTTTCAACCAAAAAAGCACACAATTACTAAGTTACTAAATGGACTTTGCAAGTTTACCCCAAGAAAATTGCTTTTACCTATCAGCCTTTACAAATATTTGCCGTTTTTCAAGCAACTTGCTTAGTTTAAAATCAATTTCTTTATTTTTTGCTTTTACACTTAATGTGAATTGTATAACAGTAGCCACAGGTACACAGCTAACAAATGGATTAATCTGTGCAAATATACAAGTCTGTTGAATGGATGGAAAAGACTGAAAACTCAAAAGCATGTGTCGACCTCTGACCTGAATGCTTTTAATCGCCTACATTCCTTTTGTTTTCTTAAATGCTTTACAGGCTGGCCTGCCTAAATTTACCATCTGCCCACCAAGTACTTCATGCACAGTAGCTACAAGCCCAGCTTGCCTACCAGAAACAGAAGCAGCTGCAGCTAAGACAACAGCAGCAAGCACTCCAACAACACGCTAGCAGCAGCAAGGGAAAGATAAAAAAGTATACCACACCAACTCCACTAAAGTGACGATGTAATCATCATCTACAGGATGGGGAAGAGTGCATCCTTACTAATTCTTTGAACTTGACTTTAAAACGACTGTTGCCAATCCAAAAGGGCCATAATTACAAACCAAGTCATTCACCGAGACACAGCCTCCTTTCACTAGCTGATAAAAACAGAATTGAAAAAAATTGTTTTCCTGTAAGCAAGAGCACTACAACATGGTTTTTCTTCTGCTGTAAAGTGTATTAACACTGTGGAACACACTGGAAATAATTCATGGGGATCCCGTTCTTTCCAGGTAGCTGCAGGGAAGGTGTGGAACGGTCTACCACATTCCATCAGAGCCATCCAGACAATAGACACTTTCAAATCAACCCTGAAGACCCATCTTTTTCAAAAAAAAACATTTCAGTAACATTCACTAGACATTGGAATTTGTAATTGTTCTTGTTCTTTTGCACTGCTGGAGAACAACCAGGGGGGAATATTTTTATTGGAGCAAGCGCCATGAGCACTTTTTTGTGGATACCGGCGCTATAGAAGACGTCATTATTATTATTATTATTACTTACTTTAAATCATGTAAGTTATGTGTGAATCTGTAAACATTTGTGTTTTTCGATCTTACCAATAGTGTACAGGGCCTTTAAGTACATAAACAAACATTAATTAAATATAAAAAACTGGCAGCATAAAGCTGAATTATGTGGCATTACAGTTAACTATAATTGCTTCTCTTCACCCAGGGGTGTGAATTTAAGTATTGAATTGAATTTATGTATTAGATTTATATATTGAGTATACATGTAGTATACAAATATTGGCTGCTTCAAGTGCTATGGTTAAAACTTTGGCTGCCAAGGTGATCCGTGTTGCATTCTTTTTTACCAAGGTGAAGCCAGGATAAAAAATCACCTCAGGAGTGGTAGTTTTGCATGATTAATAGCTGTCAATATTTTTGTTGTATAACACACTATACAGTTATTGTGCCTAGACGTCTAGGTACCAAGAAGCTGCCATTACCATGGATATGATATAGTACATTGGTTGCTATGGGTATAGCACATTGGTTACTATGGGCTTAGTACATTAGTTGCTACGGGTATAGTACATTGTTTGCTACGTGTTGCATCGCATTCGCACAATTTTTAAAAATAAGACATTTATATGACTCGCTCTAAACCAATCACAAGGCAGAATCTTTTTACTAGTGTTCTAATACAGAAGAGACCTTAGTACTGATGACATCATAGTTTGTTTACCACTTTGCAAAACCATTGTGTCTCTGCTCAACTGTCGTAAATGCAGTACCCAGTTTTAGCACTAAAGCATCGCAGTAAAAAAACAATGACGTCATCAGTACAGGGGCCTATTGAAAGTGGCAATACAATCAAACAACTGGTAGTTAAAGGGCTGGAGTATGTATGTGAACAGGGGACATCTGGCAGGCATTCTTGCTGACTTGACAACAACACTGCACTTAATTACATGTACTGTTAAAAGAACTCCTCAATAAAACCTCTTTTCTCAAGATTAAACTTGTTCACACTAACTACGTGTTCATTACGAGTGGTTTTATTACCTGTTCAACCTTTCAGTCGGAAAAGGTATTGTTTTTTTCTGTTTGTGATTTCTTATGGCCATGTCATCTGGGGCAATTTACAGACAACCACTTCCAGAAAATCTCAGTGAAGAAAAGACATTCACGGCGTGTTGTGGTCGAGCAATTTAGTGCATAGGACTAGCGTTCTGGTGGTTAAGTCATCAGGGTGTGGGTTCGAATCCAGTCATGACACTTCTGTCCTTGAGCAAGACACTTGGCTATAATTGCTTCACCCAGGAGTACCTGTGTGGGCAGAGATGTTTCTTGTGATTGATTTAGCATGGTGTGCCACATAACATCTTACATTTTACGAAGTTGGCAGATGGCAGTGTACTTTTATATTGACTTGTGATATAACAAAAGGTACAACAGCACTAAACCTATTTTTACAATTATTTGTCAAATTGTTCTGTCTTGTTTGCAATGAAATTGCCTTGGCATGCTTAAGAACACAACCTTTGAAAACGACGTGACAGGGTCTCCATACAAGCTTAAGATCCACAAAAATGAGTTTACTCCCTCAACATTTTGACATTCTAATGATACTGGAATCTTATATCTACCAATAAGGTACTCAAGGCGCTTGAACAAAGAGAAAAGTTTAAGGCAGGTTTTTAAATTTTTGAATAATGAGCCGATTTATGTAGTCACCTTATAAGGGTTTACAAGGTGCTGCGGCGCATTTAGCAACCACTGCCGGCCAGAAATACCTGGGCAAACCCCTTCTCTTAGCAATAAGTGTAACTGGGATCTTTTATATGCATAGCACATCAATGGGACCTACAGCTTTACGTCCCATCTGAAGGAAGAAGCAATAAGTGTCTTGCTTAAGGACACAAGTGTCAAGACTGGCACTCGAACCCACACTCTGCTGTGAACGCCAGAGCTTGAGTCTGGTGCACTTGACCACTTGGGCACAACATGCCACACAGTGTAGCAACTATGGTCGATGGTAGTATTGCAGTGCCTGTATCGATGGGCTTGATTGGACATTCTCAGACAGGTAGGGATTTCAAGATGTGGCATTACGGAAATATTTTTACATCCATGGAAAGTCAACAGCATATTTTAAGGCATGGAGCTGCCAGAAATGACAGTTGTAAAGCTTCAAATTATGTGACAAATTTTGTGATACAGCATTTTTGCACTGAAAATTAATACCCAAACATTGTTTTACAAAATTATATAAAACAGTAAATACCAGGCCTGGAATTACACGGAGATGAAATTCCAGGCCTGAAATACCATCTTAGTTTGTCCACTTCTTACCCCTTCATTAAAACAGTACAACCTACAGTGAGAGTACATCAGTATTAACTATTATACAAACTGATCCTACAAACACATCACAAAGAGTGACCATCATCAGATATTTTTTCATAGCTTTTCAAATTGTAGTTAGATGTGATATCCTACATTTCGTGCTTAGAAATTCAAGCGTCAAGTTGCATATGGCAACATGGGTTCTAAATAAATAAATCTGCCCCTTTAATAACAAGGTGGCACACCTGTGAAGGTGCTTATTGACACCGTCTTAAATGGCATTTAAAACCTTGCTCGGTCCTTTATCACATGGCCACGCTCATGCCAGATTATTAAACAGTCGTTTAAGACCCCGTCGCCTACTCTTTTATTCCCTTAATAATTTTTTGAGTGTGATGATGAACCTACCAGCATTGTTTCCAACACCAAAGAGAGAGAGTACAAACATGCGCAGAACACGGAGGGTTCTACCTCCATGCACAGAATAACTTAAATTCAACTAGGCCTATGTCCACCAACAACTGTACTTGAATTATTGAATGCCGAAATAACATTAACAATTGAAATACAACCGCAGGGTGCAGCATCAACGATAGCCCAAAGTGTGGCCAAGGCTAGCTGAATCTAGCCTTGGCCACACAAGTGGGGCTACATCAAAGACAACGCCCACTTCTTCCCCTAAATAGTAATAAACAGGGTAACATGTATGTACAATACATCCACAACCACTGCGCACTCCTCCTGACATGCCTGACGGGCCCCATCAAGAACATCATAAACACGGGCCACGGAGGGTTGTTGGATACCGGGGCGGGCTGCTGGCAGCTTATCTGGTGGGCACAACTAGCGTTGCTTGCCCGACTCAGCGACCACATGGCACTTTCTTAATGTCAACAAATGAATAGCACTCTCTTTTTCTTTAGGGCAAAAGTTTCCTAGTTTAATTAACGGTCCCCATAAATAGCGCTCTCTGTAGGTGGAGAGTGTCTTAGTTTACTTAACGGTGACAGAGCTGACGGTGACATTAAATAGCGCCCTCAATAGTCACGCGTGGTTGTTCTATTGCGCATGTGTAACATTATTATACTAGACTAGTATCAGTCTTTATCCGTTACTACGCACAAGCAAATGATGACGTCATAAAATTGTTACCTCGATGAAATGAGGGCGCTATATAAGGAGACCATTAACTAAACTAAACTACCTAAATTGTAAGAGGGCGCTATTTAAGAAGACCGTTAACTAAACTAAACGACAGAAGTCGTATGAGGGCGCTATATAAGGAGACCGTTAATTAAAGTAAGACACTTCTGACCAATGAGTGCGCTACTTATGGGGACCGTTAATTAAAAAGACACAGTTGCTGAGTAATTTGTCCATCTTCATATTATTAATAATTCTCGATGAAAGTGCTATTAATATTATAATAGATGAACACATTAAGCTCGGAGACCAAAATGACTACGGTACCGACTGTTCTGTGGCATGTAAACTTTCTAAACTAACTGACTAATAAGTTAGTTATCCCATGGAGGAAGAATAGTTATCGTGTTCTTTCATACACAGTCATGACAGTGAGTGCTGTAAGTGTAACTTGAAAAAAGCTTTTAATTTAAATAATATTTAAAGTTTAACCTTTAATATTAATTTTATTTAATAAATAATGGGCCTAAAGTCGTTTGACCATCACTTTTTGAATTATCATTGGTTTTGTGGCAATTGCTTTGCCATCTTAATAAAAAAACTCAACTCGCCAAGTACCCATTCCATTGACAAAAAAAGATTTAAAAGTTTGGAAGAGGCTTCGAGAAAGGTATTGTCACCTGTTTGAGCAGTTCAGCAGGATCAGTTGACTCTATTCCGAATCAGTAGCATGCACTCTATTAAAACCCATACTCCCATTCATAAAACTGTCTCCCAAGTACACCAAATTCAGAGAAGTATGTTGGCATGGAAGCGAAATTCCTTTCTCAAGCGAATGTCAAGAAAGTGTCTTCAACAGCAGCACCAGAAACCTGACGACAAAACAACAGCGTAGGCAAATGAAAAAGTGAAGCGTGCCTAAAAGCAACATTAACCCTAATATCATTCTTACTGTCGCAACTCCCTCCTCAAAAATCAAAGTTTCAATTTCAAAAAAATCAATATAACTGCAAGACCTATTTTATTAAAGTAATCTTAAAAGCAATAACTAAACTTTCTACAGCAGCTGTATGATTTTACCAAACTGAGTGCAGGATGAAGCGGGATGTTGAATGATCCTGATTTTGGTAATTTTATCTCCTCAAAAAAACAGGACAACTGCTCGGTATTTACATGAAATTTTTCTTACACATTCTAAGCATTTTACATAAATTTTGTTCGCACTGGCATTCAAGTCTGAAAGGTGAGAATTTTTAACAGCGTTTTTCAACCAATACTTTCAACCAAAAAATCAAGATCATTATCGCAGACGAACTTCACAAAAATGGCCATATAAATTTATTTGTCGGTGATGTTTGGCACCTTATTTTGGCTTTGTCGGTTTATTGAATGTTATTCTTCACATGTATCAACAGAAATTGGTCATGTGAGAAGTACTTTAATTATGTGGTTATTGCAAAGTTGAAGTGATCCGAAACTGGTAATTAGACAAGAGTCAAACAAAATATCCGATTCAAGTCTAGTCTTTGGATGTCCACGGGCATAACTGGTGGACTGTCCTTAAATTTGTTTCAACCAAAAAGGCCACAATTACTAAGTTACTAAATTGACTTTGCAAGTTTACCCCAAGAAAATTGCTTTTACCTATCAGCCTTTACAAATATTTGTTGTTTTTCAAGCACCTTGCTTAGTTTAAAGGAACATTACAGAATTGGTTTTTGCTGACAAAACAGTGTAAGCATTTTATATAATCCACCATATACATAAACTGACAAACCTGTAGAAGTTTAAGATTGATCGGCCATCTGGGTCACGAAAAAATAGTGAAAAACCGATTACACATTTGCATGTGTTATACAATGCATGAATAAAACGCTCATGAGCGATAAACTCCGATCGGAAATTAGTTTTATTTATTTCTCATCAAATATGGCATTTCAGACAGAAGTATTTCTAGGGATGTTTTCTACTATCATCATCATTAGACCGTGTAAGTTTTATGTAAATCTGTAATCTTAAAGAAAATTTTAATTACCAGTTCTGTAATGTTCCTTTAAAATCAATTTCTTTATTTTTTGCTTTTTCACTTGATATGAATTGTATACAGTAGCCACAGGTACACAGCTAACAAATGGATTAATCTGTGCAAATACAAGTCTGTTGAATGGATGGAAAAGACTGAAAACTCAAAAGCATGTGTCGACCTCTGACCTGAATGCTTTAAATTGCCTACATTCCTTTTGTTTTCTTAAATGCTTTACAGGCTGGCCTGCCTAAATTGACCATCTGCCCACCAAGTACGTCATGCACAGTAGCTACAAGCCCAGCTTGCCTACCAGAAACAGAAGCAGCTGCAGCTAAGACAACAGCAGCAAGCACTCCAACAACACGCTAGCAGCAGCAAGGGAAAGATAAAAAAGTATACCACACCAACTCCACTAAAGTAACGATGTAATCATCATCTACAGGATGGGGGAGAGTCATTCACCGAGACATAGCCTCCTTTCACTAACTGATAAAAACAGAATTGAAACAATTTGTTTTCCTGTTAGCAAAACTATTAAGAGCACTACAACATGGTTTTTCTTCTGCTGTCAAAAAGGTTTATGTCAACAAGAAGTTTGCTTTAAGAGGAATTAATTTGATGCATTTTCAAGTGTAAAGTGGTCTTCCTATCTGTCGATAGCTATTTCTTATGAATGATGACATCTAGACTTGCCACACATCAACAACATGTGTACATTCTATACCGTTGCTTTTAATATTTGTATGCGTCAGGATACATTGATATACATATGAGTGGATGACTAAATAAATTGATTTAAAGGCATCGTACACGTTTGGTAATTGTCAAAGACCAGTGTTCTCATTTGGTGTATCCCAACATATGCGTAAAATGACAAGCCTGTGAAAATTTGGGCTCAATTTGTCATTGAAGTTGCAAGAAAATGATGAAAGAAAAAACACCCTTGTTGTACAAATTTGTGTGCTTCCAGATAGGAATAAAAACTTCTTGCAAGAAGTTTTTATTATTTAAGTGAGAAATTACCTCTTTCTCAAAAACTACGTTACTTCAGAGGGAGTCGTTTCTCACAATGTTTTATACTATCAACAGCTCTCTGTTGCTCGTTACCAAGTCAGTTTTTATGCTAATATATATTTTGAGATACTACCAAACGTGTACAGTGCCTTTAAACGTCATTCTGTCTCAAATTGAGGAGTGAATTTAATTTAATGATTAATCAAATAATAAGCACTTCTTAAATAGCACGTTATCACACATGATTGGAATGTCAAAGCACTGTAAACTTTTACAACAGGTATAAAGAGCCATGTTTGAACTTAAGGGCCCATTGATATAGCACCTGATGTAGTAACCTTGCCATAGTGTTTCTGATCACCAGAGTGTGGGTTCGAGTCCCTGTCGTGGTACTCGTGTCCTTGAGCAAGATACTTTAACAAAATTGCTTTGTCCTTCGGATGGGACATTAAGCCGTAGGTCCTGTGTACTAGGATTGGTAGTGCACGTAAAAGAACCCAGAACACTTATCGTGGAAGATTAGGGGTTAACCCCGGTGTTTCTGGTTCACATAGCAAGCATCCTTGTTTACAGGTTTCCTAAGGCTTATGAGCTATAGTGATTAAGTTCACTTATGAGGCATCCTCGGTTTCATTACCAGAAACATATAGGAATATTAACAATAACACCATAAGAGGTTTTTCAGCTAAAGTCCTACTTTAGGATTGGTACTAAGACCTACTACACTGAATAAATATATCTCCACATATCTCCATGAATAAAACACTTGTAACAATTACAAGAAATTTAATGAAATATTTAATTATTGAAATACAAAATTGCTAAAAATCTCATCTTTTGGTCACTAGCTTCATTTATATTTCACCATTATTCTCAACTTTACACTTTTGCATTATTTACAATTACCTGTTTAAAAAATGTATCAATAGTTTTAAATATTTAGTCATTTCAAAAACATAATGTGATTTAAATTTAAATTTGTTAATAAGGTACTTTGAGCCCAATTTTGATTATTATTTTATACAAAATTGTTTAATTTCATGGCATAATTTTCTGTTGGCATAAATCTGAAATAAAGTTGATAAGGTTGGTGGAGCAACACAACACTATGGGTCTCCTGAGAAACTAATGAATTGGTTAACAAGTAAAAAATAATAACAAAAAAGGCACAACTTTTATTAACCCCAACCCTCCCAAATCCTCTTCAGGAAGTTGTGTGCTTGCGGAGGATTGCGGACTGTAGGCCCAAATAACAATTAATCATCACTGAGCCAGGCCTAACATTCTTTAACTGAAGTTTAAACATGTTGGTGTGAAGTGACATAAGAGTGAAGTTTTGAGGTCGCCTGGAGGCAAGTAGGCCTAGGGAACGAGGGGAGGGTCTGGGGAGAGTTAAAAATGAACAATTTAGCACTCCCATTGAACTAGCAGGTTCTGCTCAAGCAGTGGCGTAACTAGGGGGGCACGTGCCCCCCCCCAACTGATGTCCATGCCCCCCCCATTTGAAATCTTGACTTTTGTGATTGGAAATTTCCAGAGTAAAATGTTACATTTTACACTTTATACGCTTTGATGAGATAATTTCGATGTTTTTAAAACTATTTTTGCCATTTACATGCAGAAAATAGTTTCTTTTTACAATGACCTCACGCCAGATTATTTTATAAAAAAATAGTACGTTACATAAAAAAAGGCGATGAAAAGGGGCTTGTTCAGGCCCGTAACCAGGATTTTTTGTTTACTTTTTTTTTTGGGGGGGGGGGGGGGTTGGGGGGCTAATATGAAAGAAAATGTACATCGGCGCATTAGCGCCGCCCGTCACGTTTATGACGCAGGAGGGAGTGGGAGGAGGATGTGCCCCTTTTCAGAAGTTCGAAATTTTGTAAAAAAGAATGCCTAATTCAAGCCATGGGTTCACCATTTTTGCGCTATGATATTGGTTATTATATCTGAAAACAACTCAATTACAGCCTTGTATCAGTATTATTTAATGCTCAGACGGCGTATGCCACCCATTGCGTCCTCTATTTACATCTTTGTATATTAATTATGTTTTAAATGTCATGGTCTCAGTCTTTATCCGTTAGTACTATAGAGATCAATGGTTAGTACCATTTAAAGACACTGGACACTATTGGTAATTGTCAAAGACCAGTCTTCTCTCTTGGTGTATCTCAACATATGCATAAAATAACAAACCTGTGAAAATTTGAGCTCAATTGGTCGTCGAAGTTGCGAGATAATAATGAAAGAAAAAACACCCTTGTCACACGATGTGTGCTTTCAGATGCTTGATTTCCTGACCTCAAATTCTAATTCTGAGGTCTCGAAATCAAATTCGTCGAAAATTACTTCTTTCTTGAAAACTACGTTACTTCAGAGGGAGCCATTTCTCACAATGTTTTATACTATCAACAGCTCCCCATTACTTGTTACAAAGTAAGGTTTTATGCTAATAATTATTTTGAGTAATTACCAATAGTGTCCACTCCCTTTAATACAGATCAATGGTTAGTACGCGCAAGCAAATGATGACGTCATAATTTTGTTACCTCTAAGAAATGAGGGCGCTATATAAGGAGACCATTAACTTAGACAGGTCCCCTGTCTTATCCGCCAGACCCAATGATTTCATTGGATACAAGCATTTCATTGGATAAACTTGCAGTGACGTAAGCTTTCCATATCTGTGTTATGATTGGTCCGCTCCGAATTGACGTGTTTGTCAGCTACGTACACCATCTGCATGAACTTTTCGATCGTCTGCTGCATGTGTTTGTATTAATGTTGTCTGCCTGTACATTGTGTGTGACTACGAATTAGTAAATGGATGCGAAAAAAGGTACATATACCAGGATCCCTCCGCCGCTATCTGGCGTTATTCACGAGCCTCGAAGCGTGACGTCAGATGTTCGGGCTAACATTAGTTAAACTAAACTACCTAAATTGTAAGAGGGCGCTATTTAAGAAGACCGTTAACTAAACTAAACGACCGAAGTCGTACGAGGGCGCTATATAAGGAGACCGTTAATTAAACTAAGACACTTCTGACCAATGAGAGCGCTACTTATGGGGACCGTTAATTAAAAAGACACAGTTGCTAAGTTGTCCATCTTGATCTTGATCTTGATATTTTGTCTGCGCAAATCGCCTCAGATGTGGCTGTTGATGTGCAGTCCCACATGCATCGCTAAATTTTGCACTTTTCTAGCATGATCTTAAACGTCCATCTTCATAATATTAATAATGATAAAACACCGTTCCTATCGTCTTGTCTCGATGAAAGCGCTATTTACTACTAGACTGTACTGTACTACTACTAGATGAACACAGTGAGTAAGCTCGGAGTCGGAGACCAAAATGGCTACCGACTGTACTGTGGCAAGTAAACTTTCTAAAGTTAGTTGGATCCTGTTCTTGCTTACACTGCAGGCATTATGACAGTGAGTGTACTGTAACTTGAAAAAAGCTTTTAATTTAAATAAGTTTAACCCTTAATATTAGTTTTATTTAATACAGTCGTTTTGAATTATCATTGTTTTTGTTGCAATCGCATTGCCATCTTAATCACAAAAGTTGATCAGTTTAATTAAACTAAACATGTCAAAAACTCAACTCGCCAAGAAGTACCCATTGTCAATTGACAAAAAAAGATTTAAAAGTTTAGAAGAGGCTTCGAGAAAGGTATTGTCACCTGTTGACCAGTTCAGGATCAGTTGACTCTATTCCGAATCAGCAGCACGCCCTCTATTAAAACCCATACTCCCATTCATAAAACTGTCTCCCGAGTACACCACATTCAGGGAAGTTTGTTGGCATGGAGGCGAAGTTCCTTTCTCCAGCGAATATCAAGAAAGTGTCTTCAACAGCAGCACCAGAAACCCGACGACAAAACAACAGCGCAGGCAAATGAAAAAGTGAAGCGCGCCTAAAAGCAACATTGACCCGGATATTATTCTTACTGTTGCAACTCCCTCCTCAAAGTTTTGTTTCCTCAAAAAAATCAATATTACTGCAAGAATTATTTTATTGAAGTATCTTAAGCAAGAACTGAACTTTCTACAGCAGCTGTATGATTTTCCCAAACTGAGTGCACGATAAAGCTCAGTATTTGTGTGAATTTTTTACAAATTCTAAGCATTTTACATACTTTTGTTCGCCCTTGCATTCAAATTTGAATGGTGAGAATTTTTAACAGTGTTTTTCAAGCAATACTTTCAACCAAAAATCATGATCATTTCGCAGACGAACTTCACAAAAATGGCCATAATTTATTTGTTGATGATGTTTGGCACCTCATTTTGGCTTTGTTGGTTTATTGGATGTTATTCTTAACAAGTATCAACAGACATTGGTCATGTGAGAAGTACTTTAATTATGTGGTTATTGCAAAGTTGATGAAATCCGGAACTGGTCAATGATGCGGGACTGGTCAAACGACTTAAATAATATATTTTACTTTAGAAATAGACATTCAGTCAAACAAAATATCCGATTCGAGTCTTGTCTTTGGATGTCCACGGGCATAACTGGTGGACTGTCCTTAAATTTGTTTCAACCAAAAAAGCCACAATTACTAAGTTACTAAATTGACTTTGCAAGTTGACCCCCCCCAAATTACTTTAACTTATCAGCCTTTACAAATATTTGTTGTTTTTCAAGCAAATTGTTTAGTTTAAAATAAATTTCTTAAATTTTTGCTTTTTCACTTGATATGAATTGTATACAGTAGCCACAGGTACACAGCTAACAAATGGATTAATCTGTGCAAATACAAATCTGTTGAATGGATGGAAAAGACTGAAAACTCAAAAGCATGTGTCAACCTCTGACCTGAATGCTTTAAATCGCTTGCATTCCTTTTGTTTTCTTAAATGCTTTACAGGCTGGCCTGCCTCAACTGACCATCTGCCCACCAACAAGTACTTCATGCACAGCAGCTACAAGCAAAGCGTGCCTACCAGAAACAGATGCAGCTGACAAGCTAGCAGCAGCAAGGGAAAGATAAAAGCATACCACACCAACTCCATCAAAGTGACGATGTAATCATCATCTACAAGACGGGGAAGAGTGCATCCTTACTAATTCTTTGAACTCGACTTTAAAACGACTGTTGCCATTTCGAAAAAGGGTCATAATTACAAACCAAGACGTTCACCGAGACACAGCCTCCTTTCACTAATTGATAAAAACAGAATTGCAAACATTTTGTTTTCTGCAAGGCAAAACTTTTAAGAGCACTACAATATGGTTCTTCTTCTGCTGTCTTAAAGGTGTCAACAAGAAAATTGCTTATAAAAGTAATTAATTTGATGCATTTTCAAGTGTAAAGTAATCTTCCTAGCCGTCGATACCTTTTACAACAGGTATAAAGAGCCATGTTTGAACTTTAGGGCCCATTGATATAGCACCTGATATAGTAACCTTGACATAGTGTTTCTGATCAGCAGAGTGTGGGTTCGATATGCAAATGATCCAATACCAGGGTGAGCGGTCAACCTCGTACTGCTCGACACACCTTGGGGACGAGGTTGCTGTCGTGGTACTTGTGTCCTTGAGCAAGAACAAAATTGCTTTGTCCTATGGTTGGGACATTAAGTTAAGCCGCAGGTCCTGTGTACTAGGATTGGTAGTGCACATAAAAGAACCCAGAACACTTATCTTGGAAGAAGAGGGGTTAACCCCGGTGTTTCTGGTTCACATAGCAAGCACCCTAGTTTACAGGTTTCCTCAGGCTTGCGAGCTACAGTGATTAAGTTCACTTATGAGGAATCCTTGGTTTCATTACCAGAAATATTTAACAATAATAACAATAAGACCATGAGAGTTTTCAGCTAAAGTCCTACTTTAAGATTGGTACTAAGACCTACTACACTGAATAAACATATCTCCACATATCTCCATGAATACAACACTTGTAACAATTACAAGAAATTTAATGAAATACTTGACCATGAAATATTCAATTATTGCTAAATTCATAACATCTTTTGGTCACTAGCTTCATTTATATTTCACCATTATTCTCAACTTTACACTTTTGCATTATTTACAATTACCCGTTTTCAAAATGTATCAATAGTTTAAAATATTTAGTAATTTCAAAAACATAATGTGATTTAAATTTACATTTGTTAATAAGATACTTTGAGCCCAATTTTGATTAATAAAATACTATATAAAAAAATACTTAATTTCTTGGCATAATTTTCTGTTGGCATAAATCTGAAATAAAGTTTATAATGTAGCTGAGAAAAGATTAATGCAATTGCTATCCAAGGAAGAGAGGAATTAAAGCACTGGAAAAGTAAAATTGGACTTATCTTTGATATATTCATGTTTAAAAGATAGTTATCATAACAAGCACACATTGTCACCTAGAAATTAGTATAAATAAAACAAAAAATGTGTTGATACTTCATTTTGCAGTACTGGTATCTTTTTCTATATAGTACTCATACTAGTACTTGTACTTGGAGATCCAGGTACTTGGTACTTGGACACTTGTACACAATGGCCCAAGTACTCATACTGAGTACTACTCGGCCACCCTAGTACTCGGCAATACTTGATACTCGACTGAAGAGTACCTGACACTGCAAGCAAATTTGCAGCTGCTACAGTCTCTGAACGGTTTAACAAATTGACACAGAAACCAGCAAGAAGAAATCAGGTCTTCAGACTAAAGACTAGTCTCAAGACCTAAACAAAATACAGTGTTTTTATAAACCAACATTCCATCCAGATCACAGGGAGGGTGAATGCAATGCAAACAAACAAAATAGCAAGAAACAATCGAGAAAAACATGACAGTTTGAACAGATAAGATTTTAGTCTTTTCTCAAAATTTTGATGTGGCGCAACAAAGCCCCTGTAAGCACAAGAAATTGCTAACCACCAAAAAATGCTTTGCTCTGCAGAAACATGTTACCAGCCAAAAATTCATCAAGTTTACATTGTTGTAACTGGTGCCCCACTCATATTTGCATAGCAAAGAAAAATGCTATACAGTTTTTTACTGCTGAACAGCTGTATGAAATTAGGCCCATAACTGATCAAGAAGATTTTACAGCACATGTGCGCATTCACAACGGATTTGCACTTTTGCGTCACTAATATCTGCTTACAAGAACCGCCAGTAAGCTAGCAAGCCTTTTGCTTTAATTACGAATAGCAGTGTTTTATGAAATATAAATTCTGGCCGCTCTATAAGCAGAAAACGTCTGCTTACAGGCTTTATGAAATTGAGACAAGATCTGCGAGATGCAGGAAGACTGTTCCAGATCTTGGAAGCAACACATGAAACAAATCAGCCCTGACACTCTTGCATGACTTTCCCCGAGTAAATTCGGAATTACTATCTGCAGGATCCTCACTTTATTAAAGCTTGGTGTCTGGACTCTTCATCGATGTTTCTTTGCCATGGAGATTATTCAACCATTTAAGCAGACCCTCATTCAGCTCTTTGGGTCTGGTCAAAGATTAAACAAGAAATTAGCAAGGATCAGTACATCATCAATAATAATAACAATAATAATAACTAGGTTTTTTTATAGCACTTTATCTACAGGCGTTTCAAAGTGCTTTTTATTATTTTTAAGACAGGTTTTTTATGTAGCACCTTATCAGGGTTTACAAGGTGCTGTAGCGCATTCAGCAGCCACTGCCAGAAAGACCGGGCAAACCCCTTCTCTAAGCAAGAAGTGTTACTGGGTTTATTTACGTTAATTACACAACACACATAACCTACAGCATTACGTCCTATCTGAACAACAATGCAATAATGGTTAATTGCTTGCTTAAGGACACAAGTGTCAAGACTGAGACTCGAACCCACACTCTGCCGATCAGAAACACAAGAGATCGAGTCCGGTGCACTTGACCGCTCGGTCATGACACACCGTTACCTGACATTACATCAAATTACCCAAAATTACTTGACATTATCAGAAATTAAGTAAGATTATGTTAACTGTGACTTCCTTTAAACACTTGAAGTTACCTTATAAATTTATTTATATCTAGAACATTTAAAGATTCTAAAACATAATAATAGTTTTTCATAAATAGGGCTTCTGTTAATATTAATACCAAAGGTTAATTCATTTGAAGTGGGGGAAAAAAAGGCATAGCAGTTCATTGATCAAAATATGTATAGAAAAAGACTCAGATTACAAAGCCACAAATCAAACACACATAAAAGAACAATGAAATCGGATTAAGAAAAAAAGCAATATTAATGTACATGAAACCATATAATCAAATCAAACATGAACATATAAAAAGCATAGTAAAACAGCAATTCTTATAACCTTAATACACAAATTTATAGAGGGTCAGTTTGGGAAAAGGGGAGTCTAGGGGGTGGGAAGGGGCACACAAAGAAAATGTGAGATTGAAGGAGAATTAGAGGGCGTGGCAAATGGTTTCAGACAGCTTGGGGAAGGGAGGGTGGAAGGCCTGGGGGAAGGGAGGGTGTAAGGCCGAGGGGAAGGGTTGAAGGCCTGGGAGAGGGAGGGTTGTTAGGCCCAGGGATGGAAGGATGGAAGTCCTGGGGGTAGCCTTTTCTAATCATCTCACCTTTCCACCTGAGTCCAATGACCGCAATTATCGATGTGTAAACGAGACAAATTAGGCACCTTATGAAACAAAGACAAAATATACTTTTAGGATACATGTCAAATTGCACAGCAGTATTATTCTAATAAACATTTAGGGAGCATCTTAAAGTCAGGTATGTTCTAGGCACAAAAGAACGTTCCCGAGAGTACACGGCAACAATCCATTGGACCACCAGAACGTCCCGCTAGACCACATCATTTCAACATGGCCACGTGATCTCCTCTCGATCAATCAGATAAACTGTCCCGGGTATTTCTGAATGAGTGTTACGTACCAATGGTTCCATGAAGCGGCTACTAGCTGGAGTTAGAACAACATCCTTCTGTGCTGTGACCATCAAGGCAGGAGCATAGATCTATGAGAGACACATTCACAAGGGATTAGATACAGCAGCATGGTGTAAGCCAACAATTCATTTTAATAAAGATAAGCTTGAATGAAAACACTCTAACTAATTTGACACAAACTTGTCACAATATTCTCTAACTTATGCTTTGATAATATTAAAGAAACACATAATAAAGAAAAAGAAGTAGCAATCGTTGCTTGAAGCATTGTGGTTTTTGTCTTCAAATTCAAACTCTGAATCTCGGTCAAGCGGATGAAACATAGCCGTTTGTGGACAAACAGGTTTGCCACGTGACATTTTAAAACTACCATATCTCAGATACAAAATATGCATTTGCAATAATGTTGTCGTCAATTATGTTCAAAGATCAATATTTTAATACAATTACATTGAATTATTGAAATATACCCAACAAGTGGGTAAAAATTACTGTCAAAAGTGGGTTTCCTTTCTTGTTGAACCAACTTGTAGAGCACCTTTTGCCTCTTTTTATTTGATTTGGGGGCAGGGGCGGTTAGGCAAATGCCTCATGAATCAAAGGGTTCAAAACCTACCCCAAAGAATGTTTCCATGAATTAAAAGGAATAGTCACCTTCCGGCCAACAAATTTCAGAGAGTTTCTCCAGTTTTCTTCAATATTTCTGTACCAATTCAGTGGCCCCCTGAAGGTAAAATAAACAAACGGGATACAAATTATAAATAAATCTAATGAATGCAAACTATGTGTGAGCACAAAGTTATCAAAGATATGGATGTGTTTGCAGACATTTATTTACACACACATTTTACCAAACTTCAACAGTAATCAACAGTAAGAATGCATTGTGACATATATTTCGTCAGGAAGATATCATGTTCACACACATTTTAACCAAGAAATAAAACATTCACTTGCGTCTCAACAAAAGAATGTTAATGTTCACAGATAATAAGCAAATATGGCAATGATTAAAAAAACATAATAGCAAGATAATATAAATGCTAATACACACTCTACCAAAACTACACATTTCACAAAAATAATGAAATATTACGCAAGAATATGGAAATTGATAAACACATTACGGCAAATAAAATTTTAAAATATGAATTCATATACAAACACAAAGGTTTGAAAATATTTACTCACACATTTAAGCAAAGGTATTGAAATGTTTAAACACCTTTTGCCAAATAAATAGAAATGTTCATTCATTTTATCAAATATATGAAAAAAACTTAAACACACATATTACCGAAGGTCATGAAATGTTTAAATACATTTTACCATAAGTTAAAAATGTTAAACACATTTTACCAAAGGTCATGAAATATTCAAACGCATTTTACCAAAGATAAGGAAACAATCACATCTTAGCAAAAGGACAGGAAATGTTTAAACACATTTTACCAAAAGTCAGGAAATGTTTAAACACGATTTTAAAAAGGTCAGGACATGTTTTTACACATCCTACCAAGGACAGGAAATGTTTACACACATCTTGTAAAAAGTAGGGATGTGTTCGCAGAAATGTTTCCCTTTTAGAAGGATCTGTTTGTTTTGTTTACCAACCTGAGTCCTGATTTCTTAAACTCCTTCACATAGAAGGCCAAGTCTTTCTCTGTGATGAGGGACGGCATTGTTAGACCATCAGGAACACCAGCTAGCAATCCACCTGGGAATCAACCATTAAAGTGTTTTATTCAGGGATGAGATTTTACAAAATGTGAACATTCCTGGAAAGTGGCTTGCAGTGTTGGTTCCCACTTATTCTAGACACATAACCTCCAAGATGTTACAATTCAGGAGGTTTACAGACTCTTTGCTTCATCAGAAATATACAACTACAGGTTTGGACACAATGTGGACCATTTCTTTCTCCCTTTGGTGACTGCTTTACTTCTCAGGCTCAAGGAGGTTTTGAGAAAATACCGAAATCAGGAAAAATCCTGAGAAATCACAAGCCTGTTTATTACAGACAATGCATGCATGCGTACCTGCTATATGCCAAAAGTTTTTGCTACTTCCAGCTTGGAAGCTGGCGTACATTTGTTTTACCAAAAATCTCTTATTTCATTGTTCAAAAGTTAATCCGGAGGTCGTTGGTTAAAAAATCCCGCTGTAGTCAAAAGAAATTTGCTCAACCCCAAATAAAAGTATTTTTTACGACAGAAACTTTTAGTTTTAAGAAGACCTTAGTACTTTCTAGTATGTAAAAGCCTTTCCTAATCATTAAACTTTTCTTGCATAAATTATCCAAATAAACTAGCTCAATGCAATTCCTATGGGCTTCTGGTAATCAGTGGAGCCAGTTTGAATGAAGTGGAACTACGCCACTCTTACGAACAGGATAGTAAGACAAGAACGATTTGCTCCAATCTGAAAGGTCATCGACTATAAATTTCACACCAGTACAAATCCTCCAGGGAACTATTTCCATCTGAAATACCGTCCAAGTCAAGGAAATAGACGATTCCATAAATTGTTGATGCTTATTTTGATTGCATCATTCTCAATAAACAAAATGTTGTGTTACCTCTTTCCCTCACATTATGGACTCCTAACTTCTCCCTCCCTGGAAAGTAGTCCTGCAATAAAATAAATAGGGAATAAAAGAACAGACGAGGTCTTAAACGTCCATCAAAAACATCCAAAAACCTTTAAAAGTTAAGAGCAAATTTCTAACTTGCGTGCTTAAGTTTCACACTATCGCACCCAAGTTTCAAGCTTGCGCGAGCCAAATATGCGCCCTAACAACTTAGATTGGGCCTCAAAATGTGCATGCTCCGGGCAACCATCTGATGGCGCCCTCTTTTGATTCAATAAGGTCAGGTCATGTTTAAACACAGCTAATCGTACTTATATCGCACGTTTAAACATGGCCTTGTGATCTCCTCTCAGCCAATACTTTCCCAGGATTTATGAATGAATAATAGATTAAACCTCTTGCAATAACCTTCACTGTACAGACCATGTGACTTGTGACATCACATGTTTACAAAAGAACCAAAGAGCCTGGACTTCCTGCAGGCACAATTTGGAAACAGCTCAATGGAAGAAAACATAAAATCTGATATTTTATGGAGATTGCACTGTATGAGTTTTTATCAACTTTTGACATGTAGAAAGGGGGCACAAATCAAAACTAGTATAGCTGTTATTTTTGTAACTCTTTAATTTATGTGGAAATTATTACACAAAATGTAAAATTTCCAGTGTAGTATCTTGCCTGCCAGGAAATGCCCTGGAATGTACCAGGTCAGCCTTTTGTAAACAAAGGTTACATGGTCAGCTTATGTAAACATGATACTGTATAAAATGGCCATCTTGGAATGCACATGAATAAGCATTGCATGCACTAAATACACACTCCGTGATCTCTACTAAATATCCAAAAGAATGTGACAGAACAAATCAAAATTTCTGACAAAACTTAACAGATAGATCTTGTTCTGGCACCCCCAAACAAAGACAAAATACGAAGACCACCAACATTAGGGTTAGATAGCTCAGTTGGTAGAGTGCTGGCACAATAATCCAGAGGTCAAGGGTTCAAATCCCGATCTCGTCAACTTTTACTTTGTTCACCCCCACATTGAAGATAGATCTTCAAGACAAGTCAAAATCAAATCTACTCACCTGTTTGTTGGGAGCTCGGAAGAAAAACTTGAACAGCTTCTCTAAATCTTTCTCCAATTCAGCCTCTGCCACACCCTAAGCAAGTAGAGCAAATAAACAAATGCGACACCAGATTTCGTTTTAATAAAAAAATAATAATAATAATAAAAAAGGTTTTTATAGATGGATTGCACATGACGTCACTAACCGCCATCTTTGATGACAAACAATGGAAAAGTGCACACTTGTACGAGGTGCGCACGACTCTCAGCCAACGATAGCCTTTCACGTGTGCACGTTTCATAACTGATGGCGGCCAATGCAAGGGGTCTATACAGCATTCTTATATATAGAACAATCCATTGTGAGTCAATTTCAAATTGTGGATTGTTGATTCATATTTGGTAATGTGTGTGTGGCTTAGGGCACAGCAGGACGCAAGGATCTAATAATGGTATCTAGCTATGGTGTAAATCAGTCAATTTCCCACCCAACTCAATACAAATTTAGATGACACCATTCCTGGAGCTGACTTATTTACCAGATGCGCCAGTTCAAAGACTCTTTAAATAGGGATACTTAGAGATTTCACCTAGGTGAAAATAAACCCCTTGCATTTGAAGTCAAAAACCCAAACAGCGCCCTCACTGGGGTCAAAGGAAGGACTATCATTGGCTGAGGGTTGTGCGCAGCACATACACGTTTCCATTGTTTGACCTCAGTGATGGCGGCCAATGCAGGGGGTCTATTCCTGAAAAAACAATGGCTTTCAGGTCTGGGCTTCCCCCTTATTCTAGATTTGGAACCTCCCAGATGTTACAATTCAGGAGGTTTACAGACTCTGTGCATCACCAGAAATACAAACTACAGGTTTGGACACAACGTAGACCATTTCTTTCTCTGTTTGGTGACTGCTTTACTTCTTTCAGAATATCTGAAGGCTTAGGGAGATTTTGAGAAATCCTGAGAATTCACACGCCTGTTTTAAAGCTAATTTGAATATGTACCCAATTGTTGAGTGACTTACCGGTGTTTGAAAGTAAAGTTGGTAGTCAAACACCCCTGGCTTCTTGTGCATCTGCTCCAGGGGGTTAGCATTGGGGTTCGGAGGGAAGTATGGAGTGTTGACACCCACAACACCTCTGGATAAGAAACCATAATAAAGATCATTGATAGGCAAAACAAACTAACAACAAATCTCTTATGATGCATAGATTTTAACCATGTAGAGATTATGCATTTTTGTATCATCATCACTTGCCCAAACATTGCTGATTGTAATATTTTCAGTACTGCTTTTGTGGAAACAGAAATTTACATGAACTTTACTGTTTGGTACTGCCCGTTACTCCTTACACCGCCAGCAACCGCCCTCAAAGTTTGACAAGTTGTAGTTTTACACAAGCGATTAAAACCTCTCTAGCGGTTTTGGGCGATTTGAGGAGTAACAAACAGGGCTGTTTGGGGCGGTTTGCGGAGTAACAGGGAGGGCTGTTTGGGGTTAAAGGAGTATGCTTATTTTATTTTATTGGGAACATTTTGCTAATTCCACTCATGTCGAACCCTGAAAACAAAAATCTGGTCTAATTTTCATGACTTGACATTTTTTCATGTAAAATCATGAAAATGGTTTTTAAAAAACCAGATATCATATTCCTGTGGCCAATGTAACATGAATTAATGTGGAGAAATTGTCCCACAACTCAAAGCAATCAACTAAACAGCAAAGACACTGGACAAAAATGAAAAACCGAGTCATACCTTGTGCGTTCAGGGTAGCCGATGGCCAATTTCCACACTACCACACCGCCCCAGTCATGCCCGATAAAAGTAGCCATTGAGATATTCTGCAGTAACAACAATTAACATTTAAAATTAATTTCTTTAATAGTCATATTAACCCATCCATTTCTGAATAATCATCACAATACGCCCAGACATGGTTTTTATAGTTGACTTTTTAAAAAAGTTTCTTGTAAAAGTGTCTGGAAAAAATAATATCTAACAGAAATTTTGTTTTGTTCTAGAAACATAGATACTATGCTGACATGGGAAACACTGGAACATGTCAATTCAGGTCGTGACCTTTACTTTTACCTTTTTGGTTGAGTGGAAGTAGGTCAGATTTTGTAGCCATCTCTGGCCACTATGGGCATTTTGGTACAATGCGTTTCCGGCCACTATGGTCTCTACAGGGCTAACCATTATGGCATGCACTTTGTTTACTAATGTTAATTATCAATCAGGCATAGACAGGATAGAGCTGTTCCCATCATATGAGGGGGGAGGAAGGAGGAACGGTCCTCTAATTAAAGCGGATGACCATTCGCACCAACTACCATTTCCAAATCGTTTAATTTACATTTATGTTTTTAACATTTTCACGGTCACACAAAGAGTATAATAAGGGACATAGGTGTACGACCCAGGGAGGCAGGGGTGGCAACTGCACTCCCAAATTCAGGTAAAACAGTGGGGGAATATTCAGGCACAGCAAGAAGAAAGATCAAATTGAACAGACAAAGCAAAGAAATACTTTTTACTTGTGTAAAATTTCTTGCAAATCAACCCCTCTTCCCCCTTTAACCAAAGAATCCCCAAATGCCCATGATAAGGGAGGGCGGTCAGTGGCTCTGTATGATTTTTAAAAGTGTTTAAAATAATGATATTACTGTATTAAAAACAACACAGGAAACACAAAAGATGGGGAAAGAATCCTATCAAACATTGCAGGCGACTCAAATTGACTATGCTGTTGGGTCTGCATTTTGCAGGATGTTTCAACATCATATGGAGCCTGGGGCCAGAGCCGAGGTTTGGAAAAAGACCAAGATACGGAAACTAACTGTCTCTGATTACTTACCAAGGAGTCCATAACTGCTATGACATCCTGTTAACGAAAAAAAAACAAAGAGTTGAATTACTTCATTAGAGTTATATTTATAACCTTAAAGTTCATGTAATGACCCCTTGCACTAACGACACAAGTGGCTAGTCACATTTGGGAGTCAAATTCAATGTAAAAATATGGTAAGCGTGTAAATGCAGCGTCACCTAAAAAGCACACTACACTGTATAACACAAGGGAGACATTGACTCCCAGGTGAATTTGGTCAGTAGCTGATGATTAAAAAATTAAACGAAAGAAATGAAGTTTAATTGGAATTCTACCTCATTATCACCTCCACTTCGGACTTACTTGAGATTACACTTTCCACCGGAGTAATTGGTCACAGTTGAGAGAACTTGAAAAGAGTCTTCCCCTATAAAGGGCCACCACGCCCTATACGCCTCAATACATTTTTCTGTGCCGGAGTAGTCACACACACTATAATAGTTGTTTTTTAGTGCTGCTAGATCGAAGCATTCTTATACCAATGGATGGTGCAGACGTTGACCTGCTGGAGCTGATGGCTCGCCCTTTGGACGAGACTCTCAGCGAGTTTAACATTCCGATGGCTGAGACTTCGGTTAAACCGAAATTGAAATCTCGAAAAACGAACAAGGCAGCAGCTCAACATGACACAATATCCCGGCAAGAATTTGCTGATGTGTCAGATAAATTGACCACTATGGCTGAGGCCATAGAGACAATGCAGACGGCCATGCTAAGCCAGCCGCCGGCCGCTAAACGGGTTCGACATGATTCTGAATTTGATTCGGACAGCGACACTGCCTCAAAGGCTATCGCCGATCTCCTTGGGGAGACATTTCCAGTTTCAGAGGCCACGGGCCAAGACGACCAACTGCTGAATAATTTCGAGCAGTTGTACGCAGAGGATGCCCCAACTGGAGCCGCAGTAGCCGACAAATTGGCCCAAGTCATCGACAAAATGGTCCGCCACAAACTACCAGAGGACAAGGCAACTGAGAAACTCAAAGCCTTGCAACGACCGACAAATGTCAAGAACTTAGAATGTACACGGGTAAACCCGGAGGTTTGGGGCTCATTGAATCCCAAGACTCGGTCCCAAGACATTAAACTGCAGAAAGTGCAACAAGCACTTTTGAAGGGCATCGTACCCATAGTGGGGGTGATCAATTCACTCATGACTCGGCCAACAGCGGCAGGACAAGAGAGCCTAGATGTTAAGGGTGAAATCACCAAATTGCTCGACGCCGTGGCAGTTCTTGGGCATGCTAACCACGAGCTCAACATGAGAAGGCGTGACATGATTAAGCCTGATTTGAATAAACAGTTTGCTGGGCTTTGCTCATCACATGTTCCTGTCACTTCTTTTTTATTTGGGGATAACTTGCCTCAGCAGTGCAAGGATATCCAACAAACCAATAAAATTGGGCAAAAGGTTGGTGGTTCGGCATTAGGTCCACGAGGATCGGGCAATTACTACCGTAGAAGTGCCCTACACAGAGGCAACATGGGTTCTAGCCAAAGACGTGGCAGTTATTTAAACTACCAGCGCCACAACAACAAGAATCGAGGGTCTCGGTGGAACACAAGACCTCGACCAACGGCAGACCAAACAACAAAGTAGACGTTCTACCTAAAACCACAATGGTGAGTACAGGTACTTTTAAACAGCATAGTGTAATTGCGGGTAGACTTGCCCAATTTGTAAGCAAATGGCAAACAATAACCTCTGATAAGTGGGTCTTAGATACCATACAACACTATCATATCGAATTTGAAAAATTTCCTTTTCAATTGTTCCAACCAAAACGAATTCCGTTCTTTGCCAAAGAGATCGAAATGATCTCGGCTGAAATTGACAAACTCCTTCAAAAAGGAGCCATAAAACAGGTGGAACATACATCTGGCGAATTCATTTCGAACATTTTTATTCGTCCTAAAAAGGATGGATCGTCTCGCCCGATCATCAATCTTCGTGAACTGAACAAATCAGTTGCGTACTTCCACTTTAAAAATGGAAACGATTCAGTTTGCACTAGAACTAATTCGGCCAAAGTGCTTTATGGCATCCATTGATCTCAAAGATGCATATTTTGCAATACCCATTGCGGAAGAGCATCGGAAATTTTTGAGGTTTCAATGGCATCATAAATTGTTCGAATTTACTTGCTTGCCGTTTGGTTTAGCATGTGCCCCAAGGGTTTTCACAAAGGTAATGAAACCTCTAATTGCAACCCTAAGACAAAGGGGTCATGAGTTGTGCGATTATATCCATGATTCGCTGTTAATAGGCTCAAGTATTGAGGAGTGTAAAACCAATGTTAAAGAACGTTTAGTCCTCACTCAAGAGCTGGGTTTCGTTATCAATGCTCAAAAATCTGTACTGGAACCCACCCAGACCATTGCGTTTCTTGGGTTTATCCTTGATTCCGTCAAGATGACAATCGAAATTCCTGTGCCTAAAGTGGCAAAATTTGAATTAGCTATTCAAAAGATTCTGAACATTCCTAGTCCCAAAATTCGGGAGGTCGCCCAAGTGATAGGGCTTTTGGTTTCTTGCGAACTGGCGGTACCTTATGGTACATTGTTCAGAAGAACTACTGAATCAGATAAGAATTCAGCTTTAACAGTGAATGGGAACGATTTTGAGGCACGAATGACATTGTCCGAACGGGCTAAATCAGACCTAAATTGGTGGCATGCAAATTTACGGCATTCAAGTGCTCCCATTCACAGAAGTGAGCCTGATTTCACTATAGAGACTGATGCATCCCTCATGGGTTGGGGGGCCCATTGTAATGGGCAGGCTTTAGGTGGACAATGGTCAGCCACTGAAGCCCAGTTTCATATTAACTATCTTGAGCTAAAGGCATGCTTTTTTGCCATACAATCCCTTTTTAATAAGCACAGGGATATCCATGTTCATCTGAAATCAGATAATACAACTGCCGTCTCATACATTCGTTTTCAGGGCGGCACGCATTCCGCTCAGCTAAACGAGCTGGCGAGGGCCATTTGGCTGTGGTGCAAAGACAGAACAATTTGGCTGTCGGTGTCACACGTACCTGGGGTTCAAAACGTCGATGCTGATTTTGCATCACGAAATTTCCACGAAGACATAGAATGGAAATTGCACCCAGAGATCTTTCGCATGATCAGGGGGACTTTTATTACCCCCAATATTGACATGTTTGCGTCAAGGTTGAACACACAAATGCTGTCATATGTTTCTTGGCAGCCTGATCCAGGGGCACTGCACAATGATGCGTTTACGCTAGACTGGTCAAACTTTAAAGTCTACGCATTTCCCCCATTCTGTCTAATTGGGAAAGTCTTAACAAAGATTGAGAATGATGAGGCAGTGGCGATTCTCATAGCGCCATTATGGCAAACCCAAATATGGTTTCCTAAAATGCTCAAGTTACTGGTGAACAAACCAGTTATTTTGCCGCAAAGAGCTGATTTACTTTTTAATCCCTCTTCAGGCAGACTTCACCCATGGCAAGATCGCCTGCAGCTGATGGCCTGCCATTTGTCAGGGAGAACCTCCGACGTCAGGGCATTTCAGCACACGCTGCCGACATTATCATTGCTTCCTGGCGGCCAGCAACCAAGAAATCTTACCAGTCGGCAATCCAAAAGTGGATTCTATTCTGTGCTCGGACAAAAAATAATCCGGTTCGAACAACTGTAGCAGCTGTTCTTGATTGTTTAACAGAACAATTTGACAATGGTAGCAGCTACAGCTCATTGAACACCCTACGTAGCGCTATATCAGCCATACTAGCCCCTATAGATGGGACACTGGTGGGTTCTCACCCCTTGGTAAAACGGTTTATGACCGGGGTGTTTAACATGCGTCCATCCATGCCACGATACAATGTCACGTGGGATGTTAATGTGGTTTTACGTTACCTACGTTTGGTCAGTAGCTGATGATTGAGCACAATTTGGCAGAGCTGGTGTAACATAGCTATTGTAGTGACTGCTCCTTTCACAATATTGTAAATAAAGCAACTTTCCAATCAACAGACACCAGCAGCTGTTACTCTGCAAGTTACGGGGATGGTAAATAGTTTTCACTGGTGTGTGGACATGTGTGCTGTCAGAGCAGCCATCTTTATTCTACTATTCTGTAAAGTCGAACCAAAGTTCTCACGACAATAAGTTTTTGCTAGCTGTATTTTAAACATTAACTGTTTCAATATTAAGTGTTTCATCGTTAATTGTCAATGTTTCGAGTTAGTAATTGTCTGTTTTGTATGTCCTGAGCAATCGGAGAGACCATAAACTTTCCTAAATCTAGACATTGGTACTTCCAGTTTCCAGCGCCGCGGGAGAAAGTCTGTCTGCTGTGGTGACTGTTGGCATTGCATAGTCGGTGAGTCAGAGTAGTGTAGTCAATCTTTGACATTAAGAATTACTACACTGTCATTAAAATCATACACAAAGTAAATTTCACAAGTAAATATACATAAACTAAAACATGAAAACGGCAAGAGTTCTCACCTTGCATAAATGATCGTGACTGTAATCTTTAATATCTGTAAAAAAAATATAAAAAATCTTCCACTTAGTTTACTACTGCAAACTGTTCAAGCTGATCATGTCACCACTTCATTCAAGTTAAAATTAGAAAGTATTTTAACGTGGGAAACATTAACACTGTGGCGTGTCGTGGCCGAGCGGTTAAGCGTACTGGACTCAAGCTCTGGTGTTTCTGATCGGCATAGTGTGGGTTCAAGTCCCGGTCGTGGCAAGACGCTTAACCATTATTTCTTTGTCCTTTGGATGGGATGCAAAGTGGAATGTCCTGTGTGTTGTGCAATGCACATAAAAGAACCCAGTACATTTATCGATAAGAGAAGGGGTTCGCCCAGGTGTTTTCTGGTATGGTTGGCTGCAGATTGTGCCTTAGAACCTTGTAAACCATCACATGGTGCTATGTAAATAAATGTGTCTTACAACTAGAACATAGCTCCGCATACCTTGTAGAAAACAATAATGAGCGCTTTGAGACGCCCTCCGGTGTGATAACGAGCAATATAAGAACTGTGTATTAAGAACTGTGTATCATTTACCAGGCGGTGATGAAGAATCTCCATAGCCTCGCTGATCAAGGGCAATCACTCGGTACCCCGCCATAGCAAGTGCAGGAATCTAAAAAGGAACATAGTACCCATAACATTTATCTCTTGTACATGTATGTATACATTAAATTGCATATCTTCATAAAGTCATTCCGATCAAAACCTTCTTTAGCATAAGGGGGCGGTGCTTCATTGGTTTTTAAGAGGAAATCTTTGTGATTTAAACTATTTAAAATTATTTTACTATACCTCATACATATTCATAATCGGAGCCGAATGCTCACTGGTCCAATCACTATTAAATGCCATATGCTTTTTTTGCTGTGTACCAAGCACACACGCAAGTACTCATGCACAGGGTAAATACGCAAGCGTAGTAGACTATCACATGTGTAATAGTATACTGCGCCTGCGCTTTACGAAGCAATGGTTGAACTGTCACACGGGTGTGCACCCGCAAATCGCTGCTACATGCACATGGACAGATGGTGGAACAAGTAGTGTCAATCCGCATATAGTAAAACAAATACAACATGGTTTATTTCGGACAGACAATCCATACTAGCTCCCCTCGGTATCTATGGCTACGACTGTGGCTAAGGACGTTCTATACTTCAATGCACGATGGCGCGGCGATCCAGCTGTAGCCGTAGCCATAGCCGCATTTTGAGACACAGCCTTGGATACATTTGTTGATGAATATAACTTACCTGTTTCCTCCATGAATACCAGGATTCTGGGAAGCCATGACAGAGGATAATAGTCGGTCCCTCTCCCATCTCCACATAATGCAGACGAATACCTTCCTAAATAATCAATATCATCAAAATGCATATTAAAAAGAAATACATGCAGGGTTCTCCCCATGCAAAAGCTAACCTATTGAGCCAATACGCGAAAATTGCGGCTGATACGCAATTTACTTTTTGATTTTTTTTTTTTTTTGGGGGGGGACTTTAAATCAAATTCAAATAAAGAATAAAGATAAAACCATTTAGAATGCCCAAGATTGCACAGCACGGCTTTTTACACCAAAGAT
The DNA here is from genome assembly GCA_021014325.1 of Plazaster borealis. Taxonomy (NCBI): domain Eukaryota; kingdom Metazoa; phylum Echinodermata; class Asteroidea; order Forcipulatida; family Labidiasteridae; genus Plazaster; species Plazaster borealis. The sequence goes on along the minus strand of CM037457.1, from coordinate 10,028,203 downwards.
AAACACCAAGTATAACATTCCGAGGACCTGAGGTATCAGGTAGAATAGGCCTTACAGAATGTTCCACTTCAAGATGAAGCAAAAAATATACATTTTTAAAGCAAATGATAATAGCACCATGCAAACTTTCAAATCCAACTTAACATGACATTGCAAACAAATATTATCTACCAATAAAATTTATGACAAAATATGATAATTGGAAATTACCAAATAAGATGACAGTTAAAAAGAAATTACCGAACATTATAAAATGATAATAGCACCACACAAAGTTTCAAATCCTTGCAAAGAAATATTATCTACCAACAAAATTTATGTACATATTTGATAATTGGAAATTACCAAATAAGATGACAGTTAACAAGAAATTGCAGAACATTATAAATTGATAATCGCACCATGCAAAGTTACAAATCAAACAAAAATGACATTGCAAACAAATATTGTCTACCAATAAAATTTATGTACAATATTTGACAATTGGAAATGACCAAATTCGATGACAGTTAACAAAAAATTACAGAACATTTTGTGATCTTCAAAAGATCACAAAAGTATACCAATGGGGAGAAAAATATACAGAGGGGCAAAAATAGGCAACAAAATAAACATTGTACACATATTATTGTCTTGTTAAATAGACAACATTGCTAATGACATTATAAATCACATTGTAAGTAACATTGATTTCAAACTGGAAACAACAAGGCGTTTTAAATACATTTCATGTTTAAAAAGGAACCACAGAGCCTGGAAAATCATGCTCAATTGTAGACCAGAAAAAAATCTTACTTTTGATGAAGATTGCATATGAAGAAATGGGCACATCTCAAAATGTGTAGCAACCCTACAAGGTGATTAATGGATGACATTATCGAGATACATACCTTAGTAGTTACTAAGCCATGACTGACTTTCTCTGGGTCCACTGAGATTGGGTCAGCCTCCTGATAAACCTGAAGTCAAATGTACAATAATCAAAAGTGGATTCAGATTCAACATAATATTTATCATCGTTGTATACAAATATTAATAATAATATAATAACACTATCATTGAGTTGAACAAAGAAAATTTGACTAGAGGGGAACTTTAACCTACGACCTCCGAATTTATGTGCCAGCACTTTATCAACTGAGCTATCTAGCCCTAATAGTGGCAGTTTCCCTATTTTGTCAATATCTTTGTTCGGGGGTGCCAGTCAGAAGCCATTCAACTTGTAACTGCCCTATAGCCAAGGATCACACCCATGTTTCACAGTCTTGCCACAAGCACCATAACCAGCATGGCTGACATTTGACTCTGCTGGCAAAAACATGTCAAAAATAGCTGATACCGACCTCGCAATCAAGAAATTAGAAAGAAGAAAAACAAGCATATTTTAGGATCTGGGGTCTTGCACAGGGTCTACAGAACAGAAATTCAGACAAGTAAATAGTATTACTTTATTTTTCTGGTAATGAAACCAAGGAACCTTCAAAAGTGCCTTGCAATGTAACCCGTAGGCCTGAAGATACCTGTGAAGAGAAGATGTTGAAGACATCTCAGTTTTACATTGCCTGTAGATGTGGGAGGAAAACTCCAACTGGGTAAAACCAACGAAATTTAGAGACTTAAAACCCAATCCACATCCAAGGCTCCGGTTCGAGGCGGGATTCGAACCAGGGTCCACAGAGGTGAAAGACAGTGGAAGAAACCACTATGCTAGCCTGAATGCCCAATATTAGTCCATACTCACATCAACACCTGTTAGTTCCTGAAGTTTCTCGAGAGTGGACTGGACATCTTTGAACAGAACAGTGGTGATGCCCAAAGAATTAGCCCCCTTCAAATTACCACCCAGGTCATCCACAAAGATAATCTGTGGAAAGAATTAAAAATAATAGGAAAGCATTGGCAACAACTGAATTACAAAATAATTGAAAAAGAAAAAGAAATCTCACTCAAGAATCAAAGCCATATTTTGATTATTTGATATACTTTATTTATGTATATTAATTTGTTTTCTGTACCCACAACTATTTCCAGGATTTGAACTGGCCTCCTCCAGGTCTAGCGGTCAAGACAGCTGCTTTAGAATGGAGGGGTTGTGAGTTTGAATCCCACCCGAGCAGTCTTGGAAAGCACTGGGTATACATTGCTTATCACACATCAGTGTAAGGGTAATACCAAATAATACACTTTGTTTGTTTGGGCCACATTTTTGAAATGCTATAAAAGAAGCCATCAGTTTACAGCCATGGGTTGATTTAAAGTTGCCTGTATAAGAGCTTTAATCTCTAAATATCTAATATATTGAACAAATTCTAGTTAACGGGAAAGCATGTTAGTCTAGTGGTAAGACATCTGCTCTAGAATGACAAAGTTTGTGGGTTCGAATCCCACCCGCAAAATATGCCTGTTATTTTTTTTCATTTTTTTTTCACAGGACTCCGGAAAGTGGTGTATGGGTGAAACACAAATAATATTCTTTATCACCAATGCATTAACAAATCTATTGACTTAAAGTTGAGGCTTACCTCTTGAGGAGAAACGCCCAACCTCTTGCATGCAAGATCGTAAATCTCTGGCTCAGGTTTACGCAGGCCAGTACGACACGACTCAACCAAATCATCAAAGATTATGTTGAGAGAATGGAAAAACTCTGGCGGGCTCTTCGTAGTTGGCAAGTCTACAATGAAGTCATTGGTCACAACGCCAAGTTTAAACCCTGAAAATGACAATGAAAAAGCATTTTTGTCTTCCAATCTTACAAAACTTTAAATCTCGTTGAGAGTTGAAAGGCTGAGAAAAAGGCCTTCATTCTGAAAATGGGAGAAACAAACCGCACAGACATACTTGTCTGATCCCTAAATCATTGGTTATCGAAAGAAGATAAACATTCTGTTCCTACTGTTTTCAATAAGAATGACAAACCATATAACAAACCTGTTAAAAGTGCCATAAATCTTGGCAATCACATTTTAAAGTGAAATCCTAAAAAAAAAAACGATTTTCAAGTCGTGCCATTTTGAGCATGTGTTTATTTTAATATTTTGATTGCTCAAATCAAAATAAGCAACAGTGTACTTTGTTTTGTTTGTGTATTTTTGTCTCTTTTTTGGGGGGGAGGGGCGGTCTTTCAATGCAATTTTCTTGACTTTGATAGTATTTCAGTTGGTAATATATCTCTGTAGAACTGGTACTGATAAAACTATTTAATTAGTGATGTTCCAGGTTGATTTATTTGTATAAAAACCAATCCAATATTTTGCCTTGTATAGTGTACGATTGGCAGCAAACAGAAATTTAATTTGGTCTGGAGCCGTCAGATTTTGGTCAGGCTCGGGACTCTAGAGGCCTTTTCCAAACCAAGGCTCCAGCTTGGGCTATGTGTTTTGTTTGATGTTGAAGCACCTTGCAAAATGCACACTGCAAAAAATTGATGCCGGAGCCCAAGCCAGAGAACAGGCTTAGGTTTGGAAAAGGTATGGAAAAGGCCCCATGTCTCGACAGCACTGGCGGCTATATTGCTCTTCTCCGAATCAAAAAGAAATAAACAAAATTTGAGACTTGAAAAAAGTCTGGCTCCTTTTTTTTTATCACGACAATCAGTATTCATGATTGCCATTTCATCCAGGGAACATAAACAAAGATGGTGGCATCAAAGATTGATTACATTATTCATGGTGTGTCGTGGCCGAGCAGTCTACTGCATCGAACTCAAGTACTAATGGCTGAATCACTGGAATATGGGTTTTGATTCTCAGTCATGACACTTGTGTCCTTGAGCAAGGCCGACCATTATTGTTTCTCGTAACCCAGGTGTATAAACTGGCACCTGAGAGGGCCGAGACAGTATTGCCATGAATTAACCCCTTAGCGCTAATTTTAGCAGCTTGGGGTTGTATGCTCCCCAGGGAGTTGTGAAAGTTAGAGGAATGGTCTAAAAGTATGCCTGATGAACAGGGATAATAATGTTGTAAAGTGCCTTGATCTTGCTCCCAGGATATATGTGCACTATAGACGAACCAAGTATCATTATTATTACCGTTGTTCTTCAAATTCATAGCTGCATTGAACATCTCTCTCTGGGGTCGGAGGTCACATAGTAGACCCCTCATCATTTCAGTGATGCTGAATGCACTGGGGAGGGACAGGTTTTGCTTCTTGGCAGACTCAGTGGCACCTATTTGCAGTTCTTCAATGAGCTATACAAGAATTACAACAAGTATTTGTGTCCATTTATTTTTTGCACAGTCATCAAACATTAATAATCAACCAGCATTGACCTTTGTTTATGAAAGGGTGAGGCCTTTTATTCCAGGCATAAAGGGCACCCATCAGCTTGATGGAATAACCTCTATTGGAACTATCCCTGGGGACGTAAATGATTAAAATCAGCCCAATTTTCTGACTGTTAAATCATCAATCCTATAAGGTAGTTCTATTGGTTAGAACCAACAGAAATGTATTGGACACACTGTGACCCAAAAATTGTGCATGTCTTGACAAGGTTTTAGCCAGGATTTGGTGAAAGGGTGTAAACATTTGCTGGAAATTTAAAAACTGGGTGTCCAAATTGTTCACTTACACAATACATTCACATGTAAATGACAGATAAAACAGGGTGTCCAAATTTAAAACAGGGTGTCCAAAAGACACCCAGACACCCCTCTGGCTAAAACTATGTGCCTTGACTGAAGTTTCATTTACAATTTCTTAAAAAGGAAGTAATTTACAGCTTAAAGTGCATGGCAATACACATGTTGAATACAAGGCACTACTACAGATGGCACCACATCCAAAGCATTATTAAAGAGGGAATCTAAGCTCAAATTCAGTTACGCAGTCATTTTCCAACAGATAGAGTCCCCATGTTAGTGTGGAAAAAGTTACAAGTCTCTACCTCCTGTTAAAATGTTGTAAAAAATATCATTTTATTTGATACTCTCTCAGAGCGAAATTTGATACATGACGTCATTGGACAGCAAACAAATGGGTCTGTACAATCCAAAGAGGAATTTCTCTGCCAGTCATAAGCTCAAATTTAATGCCGTTTTGATTGAATATCATCAGAATTCAGGAATGAATTGAAAATTCTCTGTGCAAAAATGTACAGACCAAATTATTTGAAATTTGACATCATCAAATGTTTTTGTATTTTGACAAAACTTGCACTTGAAGGGCATCAAACACAGTGGCATTTTACACCATTGAAACTTGAGTTTAGAGACTTATAATTGTTTTCACATTTTGATAAGGACTCTATCTGTTGGAAAAAGAGTGGATCGCAAAACTGAATTTAACCTTGGAGCCTCTCTTTAAAAGCATGATGCACCAATGGCAATTGTTGTGTGTACCATGGCTCAATTCAAATTCTGAATGAGTTAACAAAGAAGAAAAGGTGTTTTGACCTCTAACAGAAGAAAAACATCAACAAAGAGATTTGTTCCAGTAAGCCAAAGTTATTGCTCCATGTTTTGCATGGATGAGATTTTTGAGTGTGAACATTCCTGAAAAATGGCTTGCAGGTCTGGGTTCCCACTTATTCTAGACACATAACCTCCCAGATGTTACAATTCAGAAGGTTTACAGACTCTATGCATCGCCAAAAATTGAAAACTACATGTTTAGACCCAATGTTGATCATTCCATCTCCCTTTGGTGACTGTTTTTCTTCTTTCAAGAAAATGTGAAGGCTCAAGGAGATTTTCAGAAAATCCTGAAATCAGGAAAAGTCCTGAGAAACCACATGCCTGGTTTTGACATACCTGTGAGACAGCAAGTTCGCCTCTTTCACATCGGCACATAGCATTATCTGGCGCACCTTTTCTCATTTCATCCAGCATAAAAGTCCTAAATGGGTCACATCATAAAACAAAAAATTAAAAATATCTAGAGACTTTGGTGTCTTAATCATTTTCATAGCACTGGTTTATGCCAAGTCATTTCACTGCTTTCCCTCTACCCGCCCTTCCTGCAACCCACCTTGAGTCTTGATTGAGAATGTTACAAGCAAACCCTGTACAAACATGATAAAAGCCAGTGCAAGATTCACACCAATGCAAATACCCCTGATTACTTACGGTGGCAAGCCATGTTTAGTTGCAAACTCCATCATGTACTTGATGGGGCTTTCAAGAAGGACGCCCCCTATGTCAAAGATCACTGCTTTGAAAGCCATCATCTGCAGTTAAATAAAATTTCATAAATACCTGGGACAGTTAATCCATTCTGAATAGTTGCGAGGAGATCATGTTTAAAAGTGTAATTCACAGCGAGGGGCGTTTTATATGACCTGAGGAGATTGAGTCAAAAGAGGGCGCTAACAGATGATTGTGCAGAGCTGTGGCTCAGCTGTGGCTCTTTTGTAAACATGCACAGGTTACATGGTCTATTCAATTCAATGTCTATGAGTACAATACAAAATCCAACACAAAAGTTTCAGTCCAATATAAAAGTAACAATGGTAAAACTTTAAACAGTCCCAAATCCTTCTAGATCCATTTGCCAAAGTTAAGGATTCAGAAGGATTATGACCTGTAAGCCCAATAAACAATTTGCTTTATCACAGGGTCAGGCATTCAAATCTTATCTGTTTTAAGTCCAAACAATTTGGAGTGGAGTGATATAGGAGAGGAGGGTGAAGGGATTTGGGTCAAATGAAAAGCAAAAATGCCTTGCAGTAAGGGGGTTTAAAGATTACTATCCAAAATCATATAGAAACCTACACGTAGCCCTGGTAGGAACGCCAGGTGGCAGGGTAACAAGAATAAGGCTGATGTATATATATTCTGTTTGTGGTAACACCTTGTGTATCTACTTTGCTCTACTAACGTTCTACCTCGGCTAATAGAAACCATCTAAAACAACACAGATCAACTCATAACCTCCATTTCTTTTACATGCCTTGAACGCACAGACAGGGGTCAAACAACCCTGTGGAAGAGTGGGGAAATCCAAAATATTTTAGAGTTTTTCTTAAAGGCATCGTACACGTTTGGTAATTGGAGCCTACTGTTTGTTTCAAAAATATGTACCAGAAAACTAACCTGTGAAAATTTAATTTAAGGCTGTACCTGTAGCGTTTTTGAGATATTGCCGAAAATCTGGAGCGGTTATGTCCACGCAAGAAGAATAATCTGCAATGGAATACACACTCTGAGAACGCTTCTCAGATTCAAAATCAAATGTTTTGGGGATAAAAAGTGATATATTTTTCCATAACCGCAGTCCTTCAAAGTGGAAAGTTTCTCAAAATGCATTATACTATCCAAAGCTGCTGTATTTCTTACCAAGTAAGTTTTTATTGCCTTTAATTATCAGAGTCATTACCAAACATGTACAATGCCTTTAAGATTACTAGTAGTGCTGGGTTTATACCTCTATAGGGTCAAGGGTCATGAGTAAAGAGTATTGGCACCACCAGGGCCCAATTTTATAGAGCTCGCTTAAAGCATAAACAAAATAGCTAAGCACAAAACAATCACTCAACGAAATAAGGTTACCAGCCAAAATAGCAATTAGCATATCACATACCGTCTTTGAGTGGTTTCCCCTCTTTGTTTTGCTTCGCAGAAAATGGGTTATTAAATTCTTCTGCTTTTTAAAGCATGCACATGATGCATGATGCAGCTCTAGTATGAATTGAAATAGGGCCCACATTGGCACTATGCCTCAGGGTGCTACACGGTTGGGCTCGTCCATGTACTCTACAGCTACCTGGACAAATTTCTGGACATCATGACATGTGTTGTGGGATGTTAGTGTTTGACCATCACCATGGAGGAAGGAAATAGACCCCTCCATGGTTGGCTTAACTGTTGTAACGATGCACAGCACTGAGTCACCGGCGTTACGTCGACGACGTTCGTTAGTGCCAAGTGCGCTTTTTTTAATGGACGACCTGGGTCCAGCAAGGACAAGGGGGTGAAAAAATTAAGGAAAATACAACTGTTCAGTTATCTCTTTGTTGAGAGTTACTCACCTCACCTGAGATAGTTTTCGTTAGTATTGAAGTTCACAAACCGACCTCTCTCTCAGCTGTGGACTAAGTTGAATGCCGCCTGTCCATGGGTTATTTTTAGAAGTGGGCCCTCTACTGACTGTGCCCACACTATACGTACTAGATGACAAAGCGTAAAATTCTTTGAATACTTCGCCGCGAAGTTACTTTTCTGACCGTAATCACTCAATGTTCAAAGCTCAAAGAGCAAAGAACTTAACAATGGACTCCAACTGGTTGACATTGTAGGAATATTGAAATATTATACAAAATAGGCCTATTGGATGCATATAATTATAATGATTAGGCCTACAATTAGGTCTATGGGCCTACAGCAAAATATTATAATCACTGGTTGAAATTTGGACTGCTCCATTTCACGAGGCGAAGGAACAGTCCAGATTTCAACCAGTGATTATAAAATGCATTTAATTATTGTTGAATACATATCACGTATAGTATATGCCTAGATCATTGTCATCATGTATTTGTTCATAATTACATTAGGCTAATTCACAATTTATTTCAAAAAGGTGTTTATACGGCTGAATGACATAGCCAGCTTATAGCTATAGCTAGCTCTGGAGCTGTCTCAAAAAGGAGGCAGATCATTGGACGATAGCTGTTCTCTGTGCGTAAAAACGTGCGCGTGACCTCAGCGTACATGTAGCGTTTCGCGTTATGCAAGGGGGACCTATTAATTTATAGACCCTTACACAACGCGGAACGCGCCTCGAACAATGCGCGTCATTTTAGGTGTCAACTCTCTTTTGTGCATGTTTGTATACGATTTTGACACCAAAATGACAACCCGATAGGCGCTTGTGAGTACGCTGCGCGTTGTGCAAGGGGCCTATAAGCCCGGTTGGCTGGCGCGCGAGCTTATATGCGCTAATAACACGCAACGCGCAGCTGCAAGTCGGAAATAGACTGTGCAAGTCTCGCGCGCATTCGAACATTGGGACACATTAAAGTGCGCGAGTTTGTTTCCTTCACGCGTTAAAGCAATGTGCGTGGGACTCAAGTGGTCCCAAAAATGTTCGAATACGCGCGAGACTTGCACAATAATAAGGGCCGGCATTCTAGCCACACACAATGATTTCACCTTTTAGGCCTACTCGTCGTTTCTAGCTCGAGTCAGGGCTCCAGTTGTGTTGACGCGTAACCAACCCCATCACACCCTCCAAAGCGCCCCTTTCCAAACCTCCGAAAATCCGGGAACATGAACGTGAAGGCTGTGTATTTTGTTTTGTTTTAGCAAACACAATATTAACAACCTCTGAAAGGTATATACGGGCTGGGTAAAAATAAGCTTCCTATAACTCAGCACTAAAAACAAGAAAAAGGGACAGATAACGCAGAGGACATGAAGCAAAACATTAACACTAAAAAGGTTATCATTATTGACCAATCTTGATCAAACTCGGAATAAAATAACTGTAATAAGAACCTAAAACGGCGCTGTGACTGAGATTCACAAACTTGTTTGATTCTCGTTCCATTGTCTTAGATAATAAGTGAAAGGACGGTGATTGTACACTGTTGAGATTGTCTTGGGTGAGACCTCTAGCCTACTACCTACCTCAATGCAAAACAGGTGAAAAACGAAACTTTGATCTTCGAGATAATTTTTAAACAGTAAAACCAATCTAAAGACTCCGGTTCCTTATTTGTTTTGGTCTATCCGGTAATAATTATTGGATGCATTATGGCCTACTGGGTGCTAGTGTCACACTGAATACAATCACGAGGTGAAATATGGGCTATTCCATTTCACAAGGCAAAGCCGAGAGGAAGAAGGCGATATTTCACCGAGTGTTATTCTGCGACAATGCACGAACGAATTGCATCAACATTGAGACAAACTACGGACACCAGGGAAATTTGAATCTTCACTCAGGTTGAAAGTCGCCTCAAGGCGATCTTTGGAGATTCTAAATTTTCGACTTAGGCCAACTTTTAATCTTTCTAATCAACGAGGGCACTTCGGAACAAGTAATTTCACAGGATGCTTACTACCGTTACCACCTTTATAACAAAAATAGGCTTTCGAATGAAAATTACGCAATTTTTTTAAGGTCATTATACCAAAGTATGACCCTACGTTGGAATACGAGCAGTGTCTTGTTTGTTAACGTTTTTCCACAGCCAGTAAGAAGTTGTAAATATGAGCATGACCATATAGGGCCTATGCATGTACGTGCAATGGTTGCTTCTCTACACCAAGGAGTAACATGTCGAGCAAAATAAAAGAGTAGGCCAACAACTGTTTTTGGTTGATATAACATTTAATACTGTTCGCTTCTCCTCTTAATGGAGGATTATGCAATTATACTATAATAAACATAAAAGCATTAATTGTAAACTGAAAATGAATCTAAATGTATGTTATGACAATCTAAATGTATTTTATAGTGTTAATAAATATAAATGGTAAGGTACATTTTATGAAACTGACCGAACGTGACCATTGTTTTCCCTTTGATGTTCTTCCCCTATACCAAGGTATAGGTTTTTGAGCAGCGGCGTAGCTAGGAATTTTTCGGTTGGGGGGCACAGGGGGGCATTGATTCCAAGTGGGGGGGGGGGGGCAGGGAGAATGGGTGTGTCAGTGGTGGGGTCATGTACTCCTAGCCCTAGAACTATGAGGTTTGATCCGCTATCGTCTCCACGAACCTCTTAGGGGTGCACCCCACTAAATATGGAGAAAACATAGCGTCGAGCTCATGAATATTTTGTAGGCCCTCAAAATATCCTATATTAGACAGATTTGAGAGCCCAATAAAAGGAGTAGAGTGTAAAAATGTTGCCCAATTGTAACCTGGGGGTTGTTGACTTCCAACTTGAGGTATTTTGGATGACATAGGCCCTAAAAAAATGGTCCTATTTGCCGAGAGGTGTAGGGACATTTTTCAAGATTGATGCTCGGACGTTTGGAAAATTACACCGGTGTAGGGGTGTTTTTATTTGGAGGGAGAATAACTCGACGGGGCCAGGGACTCCCCATATTAAATTGAGCAGAGAATAAAAGTTCAAGAGTCAATTAATACTTTTCCCTTCACTGTAAAAAGCTGTGAAACTTTTAAGTATTTTTCGTGTATTTTTGAATATTTAGCCTTTTGCACTGAATGCTATGGGAGTGGAATTAGTGGGGTGCACCCATAGAGTGCCATGTACAAAATCCTATTAGAAACTTGTTGCCCTTCACATTTAAATACACCTGGAGTTCTCTTTTGAAACCGGATCTCGCGAAAATTAGGCTCTACGTGTTTTTTGTTCTCACAGTGAGCTCGGCGCGGGTCCAGAAAATCCACTCCTCAAAAAAAAAGTTAAAATCTCACTGTTTTTCAGAATCCTCGCCTTCCGGTAGCAATATGGCCGCCACCGTAATCGCTGGTAACGATAACCTAAATACGGTTCATGTCAGCCTCGCTACCATGGGCAGCGCGCCGTATCGATACCTCTCACCACTAACCCCTGGGAGGGAATAACTGAAAATCAACGTTGATTGGCTCCCAAAAGTGACTGATTTGCGTGCACGCTTGTTAATAACATTCGAGCGCTTGTAGGGCGCTTGTCGGGCTCTTATTAGTACGCGCGTAAAAATGCAAGTATATCGACGCAACACATTTCAAATAAATCATGTTTTTACATGGTCTCCCTAAACTGCATACAGTTAGACGTATCACAAGATCGAAAAAGAATGGGAGGGGCCAGTTGCTCTATGACTTGATGCGTATTTTGACAGCGCGCTCTGCGTAGTCTCTAAAACAGAATGGATCAACCACAGGACTAATTAAAATAGCCAAATATGGGCTACTTTCGTTTCACACTTCCAGGGTGTATAATCGAGCAAGGCATTCTGGGAAAGAAAACAAAATGGCGCGGCGAGATCGTACACCATGGGAACGAGCATTGATCAATATAGTAGAGATCAATGGGAACGAGGTTGGGTTCATGTATATCAAAACATTGGTTTATTTGGACCATCGTTGCGCGTGCGCGTAGCAGAACGTGATCAACACGTGGGCGCGCGCGCTTCCGGTGATGATAGCGACAATCCCCACAGCATAAGTTAAACAATAATTATTGGCTTTGAATACGACTAAAGTTTTGTTTCACTTTATTGTAAATGAAGGCCTACAAATAGCAGATGTATTTTGTTTTGTAATGTTTTGTTTTCATTCTTTTAACTTTCTTTTTGTGTGGGCACTATTGCAATTTTTTCATGGGGGGGGGGCACCTGGGGGGGCACTGGAAATTTGTGGGGGGCAAGTGGGCACTATTGCAATTTTTTCATGGGGGGCACCTGGGGGGGGGCACTGGAAATTTGTGGGAGGGGGAACGTAACCCCCCAGGCCCCCCCCCCCCGTGGTTACGCCGCTGATTACTGTAACAAAGGAGAGAACGAGCGAGAATAAAATAAAACCATCATTATAGCAGACGTCATCAGTAGGCCCTATACTGGGGTCTATTATTAAGCAAAGACCCCAGTATAGATGACGTCATGGTTTGTTTACTGCATTGCTCACAGGATGTACCGTAACTGGGTAGTGCATTTCCGACAGTTGAACGGAGACAAAAGGGTTTCCCATTCTTCTGCAAGGACGTAAACAAACTGTGACGTCATCAGTACCCAGGTCTAGTTTCGGATAGGCTAAAACATCTTTTGGAAGAATGGTTACCGGTTTATAGTTAGGCCGTATCCGAATTAGCGGGTTTAGGTACGGCTACGACTGTTGCTAAGGGCAATGCTAAGGACGTCCTATACTTCAACTTATGATGACGCGAAATCTAGCCATAGCCATAGTGACTTATGAAGACGCGACACTCAGACTTTGGGCACTTCGTGAAAACGCAATTCCAGGTTTTGGCATTTCATAAAAACACCAGCACGCCATTACATTCTATAGCTAAACACATAAACATGGAATGGGGTTCTTACATGAGCTACCCGATAACTGGGCAGTTTTGCCGGCGTATTTCGCGATGTCTTCAGACTCCATCTTTGCATCTTGATTCTGCTGGATCATATTCTTGTTGGAGTCTGCAGAAATATAACAAGCCTTGTTAAATTACAGTCTACCAAAACAAAAAAGGAGTATTAATTATATTTATTATTTTTTCCGAACAGGCAGGCACTGAACCTTCCCTTCTTCATGGGAAGGGGACGTCAACAATAATTTCAATTTATGTAGGCCTATGAATGACGTCATGTATTTTTTTTATATATTAAGAGTTACGTCTTTCTCATGTTTTCGTGTTTTATCATGGAAATGTCCTTGAGTTGTGTAATGACAAACACCAGAGGCAAGCTAAGAGTTAGGTGAACACATTTAGTTGGTTTAAACCGCCGACCCGCCCGTGGGGAAAGCGCCTTCAAATTGTTTATCGCTAAGCAGTTTTAAGCTGAAGGCTGAAGAAAAAATGGGTCCTGACGTGTGGCCAAGGATTCATTGGCCACAGAAGTGGCGCTAGGGTCATGAGTAAAGAGTATTGGCAACACAGGGCCCAATTTCATAGAGCTCGCTTTAAAGCATAAACAAAATAGCTTAGCACAAAACAATCACTCAACGGAATAAAGTTACCAGCCAAAATAGCATATCAATACATATTCCGTCTTTGAGTGGTTTCCCCTCTTATTTCTTAGTCTTAGTTTGGCTTCGCAGAAAATGAGTTATAGTAATAGTAAATTATTCTGCTTTTAAAGCAGCTCTATGAAATATGGCCCACATTTGCACTATGCCTCAGGGTGCTACATGGTTGGGCTCGTCCATTTACTCTACAGCTACCCTAGAGTAGACTAGTTTTTTACTAGATGTGAGAATGGACAACTTTCTGGACATGTGTTGTAGGATGTATTGTAGACTATACTCGTATTTGTAACCAGTGGCCTATGCACGGGCGTTAGTGCCAAGAAGTTATTGCACTTTATTTAATGGACAACCCGAGTCCAGCAAGGACAAGGGGGTGAAAAAATTAAACAGCTACTTGAACGATTTTTTTTATAACTTGTTGCCATTTTCGTTCAAGTAGGTCTTTAAGGAAAATACAACTGTTCAGTTATCTCTTTGTTGAGAGTTACTCACCTCACCTGAGATAGTTTTCGTTAGTTTTGAAGTTCACAAACCCCGACCTCTCTCACATGTCTCTCTCAGCTTACTGTTTACTGTGGACTATAGACCATTATCATGCTGCCACCATCATGGTCATGTTCCTTGTATCCAATAACAGTAATGGATGCTGATATTCATTGTACAAAAAGGAACCAGACTATTTCTCCTTCCAGCCTCGGTTTGACTCCATTGATTTGAATGGGAGAAAAATCAAGATGGCCACACCGTGATAATGGTCTATTACTTCGCATTGTTAGTTTTCTGACCTACAACCATAATCACTCATTGTTCAAAGCTCAAACAGCAAAGAACTCAACGATGGTTGTCCATCATGCAGGCACCTTTTGAATAGCTATTTCAATTGGCGTAGGCGGGGGATACTTTTTTAGGGTCAACTGGTTGACATTATAGGAATATTGAAATATTACACAAAATAGGATGCAGAAAGTAGACGAGATTTCACCGAGTGATTATATTCTGCGACAATGCACAAACAAAATACATTTAATATTGAGACAAACTATACGGACACCGGGGAATTTGAATCTCCACTTGAAGTCGCCTCAAGGCGCTCTTTGGAGTTTCAAAATTGTCGACTTACTATAATCAACGAGGGCACTTCAGACCAAGTAATTTCACAGGATGCTACCGTTACCACCTTTATTAACAATAGGCTTTCGAATGAACATTACGCAATGTTTTCGAGCTCATTATACAACAAAAGTATGACCCTACATGTATAACGGGTCCCAACGTTGAAATACGCGCAAAACTTGCTCAGTCTCTTGTTGTTAACGTTTTTCCACAGCAAGTAAAAAGTTGTAAATATGAGCATGACCATATAGGGTCTATGCTTGTATATGTATATTTACAATGATTGCTTCTCTCCACCAAGGAGTAAGTAACGTGTCGAGCAAAATAAAAGAGTAAAACTGAATTTAGTTGATATAATATTTAATAATGTTTGCTTCTCCTCGCCATGGAGGATTACGCATACTTTAACCCTTTCATGCACCATTTATTTTAGAGATCAATTGATGATATGGACACATTAATTGTTTACTCTGTGGTTTTTTTGCAAATGGCGACCCCAAAAAAAACATGTCATAATAGCACCCTCAAGAGTCCTCTTTCCCATTCTGAAAACTGTGTGGCCGTGCGATCTTTATTTTTACGTTTTACAATTATTTTTCTGAAGGGATTTAAACCGTTCACTAGCGACCGGTTGGCGCATGAAAGAGTTAATAAACATAACAGCATTAAAACAATTATGTTAACTGAAAATTAATAAATGTTTGTTAAGATGATCTAAATGTATTTTATAGTGTTAATAAAAATCAGGTTATTATAAATTAATACATGTTAAGGTAGGCCTATTATACATGTTAAGAAACTGACCGAACGTGACCATTGTTTTTCCCTTTGATGTTCTTCCCCTTACCAGGGTAGGGTTTTGAGCGAGACAATGATGCGTTCGCTGACTGTCGTAAGCATTCAATCAAAGTGTCATCAATCCATGTCATCATTCTATACGTCAAGCTCATCCAGTGCCGCTGTATTTTTATTCCTGGTTTATTTACATATTCATCATAAAATTTGTAAAAGGCGCCACTTTCAGGTAATTTCTCACACCAGAGCTAAACATTTTACCGTAAAAATTATTTTCTGCAAAATACTATCTAACTACGATGTACAATAACCAAACTTAAATTAATTCAAAATTGAAAAGATTGTTTACAATTACCCAATAAGATGTGTCGTAGAACGACCAGAGAACAAGGTGCTGAAACAAAAATGGAACAATTATAACGAAAATTGAACAATTATAACGACTATATAGCCTATAGGCCTACTTCCAAAATGTTTTTATAAAGTTTTGTTCCCCCATTTGTTCTGTCGAGGTTTTCGTGTACGGTTTGGGGCTAGAAATGTGAAACAACAACTTCTGAATTATCATTTTAATAAACTGTTCTTGAATTTTATATATTCATCCATGTGTTGTTTATCACTATCAATTTAACCTTTAACACAACTAAATCATTCAAAATATTTACAAAAAGATTAAGTATTTTTTTCTTCTTCTTGATCTTCTTCTTCTTCTTCTTTTCCAAAGAAAACATTACTGTAGGAAGTTCATGTGAGACTAATGTAAATAAGTTTATGTAAGAACATTTAAAATATTGTTAAAAAGTTAATCGATAGGTAAAATAAAACTACAGAAAGTTTACACGAAATTACGAAAGTCTGTTAGTGGCATCGCTATTTTATTTCTGAGAGCAGTTATTTTTATTTTCAAGATCGGATATTTTCCATTTTCAAGGGTTATTTTCAAGAGCAGTTATTTTTATTTTCAAGAGCGGCCGGCTATTTATATAGTTCCATCTTGAAAAAAACCAACCCTGCTCTTGAAAAAACCCAAATGAAACTGCTCTCCAAAATAAAATACCGACGGCGGGCTTTCGTACGAATAATAACAGAGAGGTTATTGGCGTAATGAGGCCACACCCTCCTCCACCAAATAGCGGTACCCGGGAAATGACCTGATCTAAAATAATTATTTCGCACAAAAATTCCCGGTATTTCAGTTGGTTTACCATTACCACGAATCGCAGCCAAGAGCTGAGTTGTACTTAATTTACAACTAAAAACGCATATTTTAAAACAACCTTTTAAAATGGAAGCCTGCGAATACTTGTTTGTGGGGTTTTTTCATTCCCGGGCTTACACCATTATTTTTTTTACTGCATGCAAAACAAAAGTTGCTCCACACCTGGGTGTGCAAACTAATTTGAATGAGAGAACATAGAGATGTTATATCACAGTTACAAGTACAGAGTGAAACTTCCAATGTTTTATTTCTTTTTTCCTTTTTATTTCTCCTCCCCACCCTTAACCCCACCGATCCCCAATGGGCGATCTATGTTGTTATGACATTCGAATCATTCAAACTGACATTCGAATCATACATACTGTATCCCAAATGAGACTTGCAGGACAAATTAATTATTGTTTGTTCTACTCTCCAAAGAATTCCTGGTCAGAATTGACCCGGATCCGTGGGCCTGACAATTTCTGGGTCAGTATGACGCGGAATCTGTGTCAAAATGACACGCAGAAAAGGGTCAAACTTACGCAAAATCAGAGTTAAAAGTACCATCTTTTAACCACTTTCCGGGTCAGTCTGGCCCAGAAATGGGTCAAAATGCCTTAGACCCGTGGAATCCGGGTCAATTCTGACCTGGGATTTTCTAGAGTGTACCGGCATACCCACGGCCTTTTTTTGTTAATATGTGCCCGCCAGAGCAATTTCCTTAACATGTAATTATGGCACCTGATAAGCTACTCTCAAAAACATCAGTTTTCTGAAAAAGAAGCAATAATTCGAAATAGCTCATGTTTTTAAGAGACATAACTGAATATGATTACGAGTCTGATTCAATACAAGTTTGTTTTTTCAGCATTGACTCACTGCAACGTTTCTTTCAAGTGTAAGCAGTGGCGAGACCATACATTTTCATTTGGTGGCGAGTGGGAGCAAAGACATATTTGGGGGCTTTATAATGGAACCATTGATCTGTGCATTCCCCCCCCCCCAACTCATGACACCCCACTGGTTACGCCACTGAATGGATGTTAAGGTCTAACATTTTTTTAACCGCCACTGTCTTTTTGATATTCACCAAAAGCTAAGGCCTAGTTATATGTTCCAGAACAGCATGAAGGGGGTAGTCTTGGCTCAAGTCGTTTAATTCTCATAAATGGTGTTTTCAGCTGAATTCTTGGCAGCGTAAGAAGCCGCACAGTAGCAGCAGCAGCAGCACAGGAAGATAGAAAGTCCTGCGAGTGCATAAGCTGATATGATCACGCCGAAGGTAAACCAATATGCAGTTGGGTGACAGTAATTCGCGGCTGCTGTGTCGTCAAAATTTGGAGTGTAAACACGAAATACCCATACGTTGCCTTGATAAAAAGAAATAAAGAGAGAAAGACAGAAAAATAATAATAAACTTAGTTCATATATAGCGCGTTTCACACACGAAGGGCGTCGCGTCCCATCCCATAGCGCTCATTATTATTATTTTTCTTTCTACAAGGGTATGCAGAGCTATGTTTGCAATTATAAGACTCATTTTACATGATATAAATACATGTAGTACCTTCCTGTGGCGCAAACTTAATGCAGCCAACTATATAAGAGAAGGGGTTCGCCCGGTGTTTCTGGGCAACCATGTGCCAGAAACACACCGGGCGAACCCCTTCTCTTATAATAGTGTACTGAATTATTTCACATGCATACACAACACACGGGACCTAAGGATTTACGTTCCATCCGAAGAACGAAGCAATAATGGTTACGTGTCTTGCCTAATGACACAATTGCCAGGACCGGGACTTGAACCCCTCACACATTCATACCGAAGTGATCTCTTGTTTACAAAAAGCTATATCGTTCTCAGAATTTAGCTCTTTATGAATGAAACAGCACATACAATCGCTGACGACATAAGTTTAGTTTCCAATAGCTAACGGTAACGTATAATCACGCGCTCATGACATAAGTTTACAAGTGCTAACTAACGCTTTGGGATCGAGAAAGCAATAACCACAATGATTGAACTTACCAGCAATGAAGAAAGCAAAGAGGAATAACCCAAACAGAGAGCTGATGCCGCCAAACACCTTTTCCAGTGTGGTGTCTTCTTCCAATGGTCCCCTCCCTTGACAGCGCTTTTTCATTCGCAAAGTATAATCAATTATGATCTTGACTACGCTAACACTTCCAGACACTATCATGTAGATAGGGATGTGAGGCTCGACGGGGCATCTATCCAAGTAAATGGCGCCTATGTGTAGAAACAAAATCAAATGGCCACGTTGAATTGAAGAGACTGAACAATATCTGCACGGTCCAATTTTGTGCAAAATTAAGCGCAGAATATTTCACGGTAAGCAGAGCCATGAAATTGGACACAGTTGCGGATATTTTATACGAACCGGGCAGTGCACTCCGTACATGACGTCACAACATTGCAAATCAAGAGTATGACATTGAAACAATCGTAAGTATGCGTCCAACTGAAATGCGTAAAATAACAATACAGCAACGCATATGTAAGTAAACACTGCAGGGTTAAGGTCAATTACGTCAATTACGTAACACCCTTGTCATTGTTAGTACCGGTACTACTGACTAATTTCGTCCATTCCTGTTTGACTATAACCCTTGCATGATGTGGAGCGAACCTCCACACAATGCGTCTCGTCAACCATTCAAGTTCTGCTATTTTGGGAGACAATTATTCCTTTGCGTACATTTTGACTCCCAAAATGGCGGAAAGGATATGCACGTGCAAGTGCGCTGCGGTGTCGTGGAAATGGGTCAACCCCATTGATCGATGGTCAAACCTGTTTTTAAGTGTGACGTATAATAGTTCCACTACTTTAAGCCGCGCCCACTTCACACATACTGACTCCAATGATTTCCAGAAGCCCATATAGGAAGTGCATCGAGCAAAGGTTTCTTTGAGAATCAATGTAGCCTATGCACAAAACAGTTAGTGTTGGAATTGCCTCAAATAAATGTTCTGCAGTCTCAGGGTCTTGAGACAGAAACTGATAATTCTGACAAGAAAAGCCATTGAATTATGAAAATTAGTAAACTTTGTTAACATTACACTCAGCTAGAAGTATAGCCAATAATTGTAAGCTAGACACCACCTGCATGCACACGTGAAAGCAGTACAACAAAGCACCCTCTAGTGGATGCCAGAACACAATCTTGTACATTTTGTTGAATGTTTTTCCTCAAAATATTTTATGATAAAACCCAAGTAGATGATTGTCATTTGATTAGGCGGCATTCATTATTCAAACCATTACATGGCCAACGTTATAAACTGTGCATTTTTGTTCCTTTCACCGTGCATTTTTGTTCCTGAGTTCACCGTGCATTTTTTGTCCCGTAGGCCTACCGTTTGATATATTGCACGCTCGACCACACGGTGCGTTATACACAGCACAAAAATGCAAGTACCATTGTTTTTGTATTCTTGTAGTTTTATCCTCAAATCATAATTTAATGACAAAGATCTACTTGGATATAAAAGAAAATCAGCAATTTTTTGCATTCCGTGCAACGGAGAAATATTTTCATTAGCTGAAAGAGGGTATCAAGTCCAATTCAACTGCTCTGTTCGCCTCGTTGAAAGAAACATTCCATCTTTCAACCCACGAAAAAATTCTCACCACAATGCACTCATAATCACCCATTATTTGTTTAATAATAATCACCATTGATGAGCAAAGCCGTTGGAACGCCCGCTAGCGATGGCATCATAACTGTAATAATAACTGTAACAAAGGAGAGAACGAGCGAGAATAGAATAAAACCATCATTAGTAGACGTCATCAGTAGGCCCTACTGGGGTCTATAATAAGCAAAGACCCCAGTATTGATGACGTAATGGTTTGTTTACTGCCTTGCTCACGGGATGTACCGTAACTGGGTAGTGCATTTCCGACAGTTGAACAGAGACACAATGGTTTCCCATTCTTCTGCAAAGTGGTAAACAAACTGTGACGTCATCAGTACTAAGGTAGTTTTAACGGTAGGCCCTATACATCTTTTGGAAGAATGGTATATAGTTAGGCCGTATCCGAATTGGCGGGTTTAGGTACGGCTACGACTGTTGCTAAGGGCGTTGCTAAGGACGTCCTCTACTTCAACGTATAATGACGCCAAATCTAGCCATAGCCATAGACTTCTGGAGACGCGGCACTCAGACTTTACCTCGGCTTAGGCTACGACTCCGTTAAATATTGAAGCACCGTGTGAAATGCACAGTGCTCCACAGAGCATAACCCCCGGAGCCGGGGCCCAGTACGTCTACTGCAACTTGAATAATCGCGTTTTCAGGAAAACACCGCGTGTTTGACGGGTTCGTGTTGTTCGTGGCTTTTTATGTTTGCACGCAATTTTTTCCTGCAATATTCGATTTGGCAAAATCGAAAGAATCCAGTTAAAGAACAGACCGACTTTCCCAATAGTCTTGCCGGTGGCAGGAGGTTCTGTCCTCCACACGGCGAATTGTATAGAAATGTCTACTGATTACGCCCCCTTTTGAACAAACGTCCAGCCCATGTTAATTTACCGTATGGGGGACACATACACCGGGGGACAAAATCCCTAGGACACCGGCTACTTTATTGTCAAAAGCCCATGATAATATAAACCACACTCCACAGAACGTCCTTTGGCTATAGGGCCTAGTTGAAAAGAGTCCCTATTTAAAATGAACAGACGGACTAGTGAAATAACAAACTTCCTGCTGGCTAGTCACTGAACAAGTGAAGGGCAAACTTGCACTGAGAGCGAAGGGAAAGAGAACGTACACAAATACATCTTCAAAATATTTTGTTCATGGCGTAATTTAACAAGTGGAGGTGTCGTGCCCGATCAGCACGCCATTACATCCTTTAGCTAAACGCATATACATGGAATGGGGTTCTTACATGCGCTACTGAATATCTTGGCAGCTTTGCCGGCGTATTTCGCGCTGTTTTCAGACCCCGTCTTTGCATCTTGCATCTGCTGGAACATATTCTTGTTGGAGTCTGCAGAAATATAAATTACAAATAACAAGCCTTGTTAAAGTACAGTCTATAAAACAAAAATGGAGTATTAATTAATTATTTTTCAGAACAGGCAGGCACTGAACCACCCCTTCCCCACGGGAAGGGGCGTAAAATAATTTTAATTTATGTACCGGTATAGGACAGCATGTACATATTTTTTATAAAAGAGTTACGCCTTTCTCCTGTTTTCGTGTTTTATCATGGAATAAAATTAACTTGTTAATTTTCCCAAACCCTTTTGTTCGTGTCATGGGTTCAGTTCAAAGAGAAAGGGGGTGGGTGGGTGGCCATGGAATCGTACAGCGAAGACTTGATAGAGCTGAAATGTGTAAGTATACAATGGAAGGCATGGATAAAGGAAGGACACTTGGTGCTCGATATGTGGCATGTAACTCCCTCCAATTATGTCTTCATTGCGTTCAGGGAATCTCAGGAATTCTTTAGAGAAAGGGGGTACTTCTGTACAAGAGGAAGAGAGTGTGGAGGACACACTCTCTGCCACTTAATTGGTATAAGAAAGGATGTGAGATGGGAGAAGCTATAATGCCCAATGTTTCCATACTTTAACACACTACATTTGTATTTTCCTCTTGTACAGAAATATCCCCGTTTTATCCTCAAAATAATTCCTGAGATTCCAAGCATACCATGAGTACACCATGCCCCATATCGAGCACCAAATGGGAGAAGCACACCAAGTGCCTATAAGCGCATAAAGTGTGTCTCAGGTACAGTCTCTTGTCTGACCAGCATATTCCCCCTTGACAGCGGTTCACTGGCCAAATTCTTGTCGACCCAATAATGAGGACCACACAAGTTAAGGGCATAGTCTGGTGACTATAGCAGACCACAAACATGCAAATAATACACCTTGGAGATAGGACGCCAGCGGTAGAAAAAAACCCACACTAGGCTAAATGATCTGTCATCATATATTAAGTTTATCTGAGAAACAGCGAACAAATTCCAACATAATATTGTTAAGGACCATTTATCAATAAAGTCGAAATGGGGGTCAAAGAGAAAACTATTTCGATCTTGAGATAGTTGAGTTTGACATTTAAAAACTAAATGTGTTCGGTTTGTGCCAGAGTTGTCGCACACTATGTCCCACCAGACGTCCATGCTGTAAGGCACCATTGCGTTGTTAGGTCTAGCCTTCGACTCAAACCTAATCCGGGAACAGTGTAACCCGGAATTCTTTTAGGTACAGGTTTGTATACGACTATAGGTGCACGATATGGGCTATAGTATACATTTACATGATACGGGCTATACATTTTGGGCAGTAACGTCTAAATGCTAGATAAGGTGCCGTACTGCAGACTTGTCATTTAAACAATGTATAATGATTTATAAAACAGAATTTATAAAGTGTATAAAATAGACATTATTAAATCTTTTGTGAAACACCATTACGTTCTCAACACAGGCACACTTTTGTGGACCCGAAATATCGAGGAATTATCTTGTTCTCCTATTGTGTTCACTACACTTTCTTTTAGCTACAATGGTTTTGTACACAAAATTGAATCGAGAACGTTCTCGGCCTGTCAAAACAATCGGATGCGGCGGTGTCGACAGGTAGACACGCCCCCCATACACACGCACTGATTTCCAATGATATCTGCTGGCTCCCAGTACTAGTGAGAAAGAACATGATACAAATTACAATGATGGTGGACCTTGAGACAAAAGACGATCCACCCCCACAAAGGATCGGCTTAACTTAGACTCTTATATAGAACGCCATCGCAGAGCAAAACAAAATCACACATAGCAACTTTAATGGATAAAATGTAAATAATGAAGTTATTACGTTTTTGTTGACTACATGATAACAAAGAAAAGTAGATAGCGTCTTGAGAAAAAAAAGGTCACTGTGTCATCATGGGACATGAGACTTTGGTCAGAGATATATAATATACCTGATTTGCATCCCTTCTCGCTTGCTAGCTGCGAAGTACTTGTCGCAGACATATCAATCTGAAAGGAATGTACAAATAAAGCTTAAGTTGGAAGAAAGGCTTCAATGTTAGAGCTCCTAATTTGCATAAGTAAGGTTTCCAGGCAATGGACAAACAGGCAGATCGAAAGTTAATGTACTAAGGGAAGCATGGTTCGTGGGGGTTGGAGGACTTTTCACAGGAATGTAAACATTGCAAACAATGGGGGCCAATGGCTGATTTTAGTTTAGAACTTGTTGCACAACATCGAGGCGTGCATTTTGCTTGGTTACTATGTTGCAAGTCAATGCAAAGTGTCTGCTATATATATAACAACAACAGAGAAAAGATGTTAGCTGCATGTTCCAAAGCAGATTTTTGTTTTATCCTTTAGCAAGAAAACCATTTTACAAGAAGTGAAAGACATACATAGTAATATACATTTTCAATACCGTTTTTAGTTTACAGGTAATGAACAAAAGCTGTTTTAGATGCAAACAGAAAACCTATTTATTTGTTTAACTATTATTACCTTTTCTAAGCAATATTACTTGGCCCTATATCTAAGACGTTGCAGCACTTTGATTTTATATTTTATCAGCGGTAAGACTTTGAACAAAATGGACTTGTAAAAGTCAATATAAATCCAATAGGGGGCCTATACCTATCACATTAATTCACAAAAGCCTGTAGTACGTCACAACCACATTTTGTTATTTATTTATTTATTCATTTATTCATTTTTTGATTTATTTGTTGTTGCTGTTGTTGTCGTTGTTGTTGTCGTTGTTGTTGTTGTTGTTTTTGTTGTTTTTACAGATTTTTTTATTTTGTACATATTTATGAAATGTGTATGTGTGTATATAAAAATAAATATTTATTTATCTTTTTAAAGTCATTTTTAATCCACGTTACTTTACGTTTATCTTTTTGTTTGTCTTGAATTTCATTTTAACATATTTTATTGGATTTTACTACCTTGTATTTATTGGGAGCTAAATGCCTGAGGGCAACAGTGATTTAATTCACTTTTTTAGTTCCTGTCATCAGTTAGTGTCTCTTGTATTGTAAGTTTTCTTGTTTTGTATCTTGTTGGAATGATGACAAATAAATAATAATAAATAATAAAATAAATAAAACGGATCTCACAGTCTTTGCCGATTAGTAAAATCAAAAATGCTTCCCTTTCCTTGGTAGAATTGGTGGGATGTTTTCCCCATTAGAACAAACAGTGAATAAAAGAATGTCTACTAGTGTAATTATGTAAAACTAAATATGGGTACAATAGACCCATTGCATTGGCCGCCATCGTTGATGAAACGTGCACGCGTGAAAGGCTATCATTAGGGAGGTTTAGCTGCACGTTACGCGAGCAAAAACGTGAACGTGAACGTCAAAAAATTTGGTTGTAAAAATCTCACGTTTTAAGCATACGTGAAGTTACCATTTCTCACGTCAGGTACGTACGTGCAGACGTCATACGTGAGCATGAAATAAGCCCAAAGTAGTGACGTCACCTAGAAACGACACAATTTTCTGACGTTCACGTTCACGTTTTTGCTCGCGTAACGTGCAGCTAAACCTCCCTAATGGCGGAGAGTCGTGCGCAGCGCGTACACTTTCCCCATTGTTCGTCATCAAAGATGGCGGTCAATGACGTCATGTGCAATCCACTTATGCTGCGGTGTCGTAGTCCTTGGCAAGTTTACGTAGTTTTGTTCTATATAATTTTTCATTTTTTGAAAACCTTTGGAATAACTTTGATATTTTGCGTGCTTAGTGATGAGTATACCATACAATTATTGACTGCTTCGAGTGCTATGGTTAAAAAATAAAACTACGGCTCCCAAGGTGATTCTCGGCGCATTCTATTTCATTGAGTCAATTTGTTTTCTAACACCCAAAACTAGACAATCGTGGTCCGTAAGTGGAAAGTGTATCTTCAGGTGACAACTCAAGGTTATTGTTGAATATGAATTATTGAAAAAGACACATACAAAACAATCTGCAGCGTTTTGGACAAAAACAATGATGATTTGGAAGTTGTCCCCAAAGCATGAGCATGTATATGGAATATGGAATTGTCCGTTTCTGGCGAGTAAGACGAGTTGAGATGCCTATGCCGTTTTTGTTACAATGGATGTTTATTTGTTCATCTCCACGGTAACTTGTTTACTTATGCTATGTCCATTGTAATCACTAATGCTTCGTCGTGCGTGTCCCTCCTTCAAACTTGTCCCCCCTAAAACTTGCAAACGAAATGGCCATTCATCGACCTGTTATGTAACATTAGTTTGCGATGTGGATTATAAATCTCATTGCTGAGCTTCAAATCTGATTTATTTCCATTCAGAGGCTAACGATTAAAGAAGTACATTTAACGAGTTCTCTTTTAAATAACAGTCATTTTTCTGTGTGAATATTGTCGGTTAAGATCACTTCTATATCATTCTTGTTTATGTCCACATCGTAAACGCAATCAAGTGTATACGGTAGTCATAAATATTCTTATACAAAAACACAATTCATTGATTGAAACAAATATATATGCGTCGTGTTATCTTGCTACCACGGGCACTGTTTGGAAAAAAAAACTAACTTGAAAATGACATCGTAAATGCAAGTTCCGAGTGCTATGGACGTAAACCATCAACAATGAAAGTTCGTTCAAAACAAAATTGTTAAAACGAGTGTCTTTCTAAAAGTGTCATTCCCCATGCTTAAATTAACGACAGAAGGGTTTTCTTTCTGCCAGTTGTCTTAGGTCTTTCCCGGCCTTTCGAAATTTCGAAATATAAACTGTAAACATCTTGATATACCTTTTCTGTGTTCCCGTCCATGTTGATTGCTTTATGACTGTGGCAGCGTGGTGGCTCGATTGGGGTGTCCTTACGTAATGACAGTTATGCAGCAGAGTGTGAAAATGACCGCAACGCGAATAACGGTCAGTGATGTGGTGTGTTGACTGCTGTCGTGGGTGCCATGGTTTTAAAGGGGGGAAGGGCCGTCAGTGGGGCATGCGCCGTCAGTGGGGCATGCATGATGGACAGCCCCGGGGTAAGGCTGGCTGGTTCTGTCACAGCAGGGCTTTGTGAATGGTGAAAACTATTTAGCCTACGTAAACATTAAACAACTGATACTGAAGATGGAATTTTCCATAATCAGTGAGTGATACCATGGTCTATTTCTACCTCCATGGTGATACTGATGACTCCTCGTTTTCATTGTGGCCTAAAGGTGTTTTAACATGGAGTTTTTTTGATGTTATTCATCACGAGAATGGCATTTCAACTTTCTTTTTGAAATTATCCTGTCCACTACTTATTCAAAGGTATTATACAGGATTGATAACGATAAAAAACAAATTTTTTTGTCTGAAAGCTTACTTTCTCCAATAACATTAGGTTGTTTTTGAAATGACCACGCAACCATTGGTCCATGACAATATAACAGGCAGGGTCTCTGAATATATTATATCAAACGTAGGCCTATCTGCTATGTGCCGGTGTAAACTATAATCACGCTTCCTCATAAATCATAAGTTTTACGAGTTCTTGAACTCATAAAACTGATTTCGAAATATAAACTGTAAACATCTTGATATACCTTTTCTGTGTTCCCGTCCATGTTGATTGCTTTATGACTGTGGCAGCGTGGTGGCTCAATTGGGGTGTCCTTACGTAATGACAGTTATGCAGCAGAGTGTGAAAATGACCGCAACGCGAATAACGGTCAGTGATGTGCATGGTGTGTTGACTGCTGTCGTGGGTGCCATGGTTTTAAAGGGGGGAAGGGCCGTCAGTGGGGCATGCGCCGTCAGTGGGGCATGCGCCGTCAGTGGGGCATGCATGATGGACAGCCCCGGGGTAAAGCTGGCTGGTTCTGTCACAGCAGGGCTTTGTGAATGGTGAAAACTATTTAGCCTACGTAAACATTAAACAACTGATACTGAAGATGGAATTTTCCATAATCAGTGAGTGATACCATGGTCTATTTCTACCTCCATGGTGATACTGATGACTCCTCGTTTTCATTGTGGCCTAAAGGTGTTTTAACATGTATTGGAGTTTTTTTGATGTTATTCATCACGAGAATGGCATTTCAACTTTCTTTTTGAAATTATCCTGTCCACTCAGAGGTATTATACAGGATTGATAACGATAAAAAAACAAAAAAAATCGACTTTTTGTCTGAAAGCTTACTGATTATGAAGTTCATACTAGAACAATTTCTTATTAATTCTGTGAAATATTTTCTTCTGAAATAAAGTCACATTCGAAAAAACATCCTGGGTGCCATGGTTTTAAAGAGGGGAAGGGCCGTCAGTGAGGCGTGACCATTCTACATTAATCAATGATGGACAGCCCCGGGGTAAAGCTGGCTGGTTGTGTCACAGCAGGGCTTTGTGAATGGTGAAAACTATTTAGCCTATACGTAAACATTAAACAAATGATACTGAAGATGGAATTTTCCATAATCAGTGTTACTGATGACTCCTCGTTTCATTGTATCCTAAAGGTGTTTGTATCAACATGGAGTTTTTTGATGTTATTCATCACGAGAACGGCATTTCAACTTTCTTTTTGAAATTATCTTTTCCACTACTTATTCAAAGGTATTATACAGGATTGATAACGATAACAAACAAAATTGTTGAATTTAAGTCTGAAAGCTTACTGATTATGAAGTTCATACTAGAACAATTTCTTATTAATTCTGTGAAATATTTTCTTCTGAAATAAAGTCATATTCGAGAAAACATCCTGAAACCTTTTTAAAAAAAACGGCAACAGCTGAATTCAGTAGTACAACCAACATTAAGGACAATGTGTTTACATGCTGGAAATTGTGCATGGTTGTTCACTATTATCTCCTGACTCACACAACGGATAAAGCCCAAATTTCCACATGTTTGTTATTTAAAGTAATATGGTTGATCACACAAGACATAAACACTGTCTGCAACTATTTGGGCAGCTCTACCAATCCCGGATAAGACCTTTATCTAATTACATTAATTGATTACTGCTATTGCACACATGGAATAAATGTTTCTTTTCAATATTTCTATAGCTTAATCACCCGTGATGTGGTTTTGTTGCTTGTTTTGTTGAATCTTTTTTTATTTATTTCTTGTGATATTTTCAAAGATGAAAACAAAAATGAGGCAGATGAAGGTTTACACAAGAGGCAATGCAGACTTTATTTTCTTTAAAAGCTAGTTGCTGTAATGAGCAACTCGTTTGTCTTACTTTATACGTTTAACATCTAAATAAGTAACCAACATAATTGCCGTTTTATAAATTAAAGTTTCCGTCATTTCTTATAAATTTAGTACTTCACTCTAGAAATTATACATCAACATTATATAAAAATTCACTTCATCTCAGGGAATAAACCGTAACAGCATTGAGGCTTTTAAACCGCCATATAACTTTTCCTCTGGTGTTAAAAACTGCATTGAAACATCCAGAGATTACAAATATACAAACATCAACTACTTAAAAAAAATATCCAAGTGTGATATCAAATTGTTTAACTTGAACATTGCATACATGAAAAATACAAAAGTACAGGTATGAAATTGGTAATGTTATAAAAAAGTGCGATGGGGTTGTCCATATTAATATACATTTTTATTCTCAAAAAAGGTTGAGAATACTGAGATTTTTCGATGCTTTGCATGGTGGGGTTGGTAACGAGGTGACTCTTGAGGGTGCTTCATATCACAATGTTTTGGGTTTTGTTTAAGAATGATCAATGGTTCTGAAAGCAGCCAGTTGTCTATGCTCAATGTTGCAACCAGTGTGATGACATAGAGCAGCTAAGCAGAATTCGTTGCTTCAGACATATTTAATAGCAAGATATTTTGAGATATAAAGTAACAGTGATGAATGCATTTAAAAAGGGGAAAGTTATAATAGTTATAATAGGCCTGTTGAAAAATGCTTTCAATGTAGGGTGCAGGGTGGGGTTTGAGATGATGAAACTTTGGTTGACCTCCATAGAAAGCACCGAATTGCATCACTTTTTTTTGGGGGGGGGGGGTTGATAACAATTCTGTTTTACAGTGAAATGTTTACCAATTTGGATTACCCCATAGTGTCTTTAACATTGCATCATTGTATATATGAAAGTCAATATCTCAACATGCAGTTTGGATTTGTTAAAGTTACTCTTATATATTTAAGTTTAGTGGTTACGCCACTGCTCTGGGTAAACATATTAAAATAACTTCATGTTTTGATTTAGAAGAACCTTTAGGGCATCCATGATAGGACTTGAAAAGCACCAAGTATTCAGTGCTTATCAAAATGTGGTGTAAATGGTAGGACAACAATTTTTAGGTTTTCCTTGTCATTTTCGGCAAAAAGTAGCCTATTTTACTTTCATGCATTCGTATTAAAGCGATGTTGCCTCTTTAGTTTCAATTTCAGGCAGGTGACTTCATAAGCGTTCTTTTTAGGCGATCGAAATCGGCATTCAGTTAAGCACAGTGGCACAACTAAAGATTTCTGCATAAAGATGCTGCGAATTTGAATGCTGTTAAATTGAATGATTTTTTTGTTAATTGCTAGACGCGACAAGAACAATTAGCTTACACATTACGTGAAATTGAATGACCGTTTTGAGGAGCTTTTTAATTTCGTATGAAATAGAATAACGCAACGTGTAAATTGGTGGCTTGTTTGCCCCAGATTGCACGGAAAACCTATAATATAAACATTTAAAAACCACCACATAATTCCACAAAATGACCGCTTCAGGGGGTAAAAAGCAAAAGGTAACTCAGGAAAATATAAAAATGTATTGAATCGAATTACATACGAGAGAGTCAAACTTGTTGCAAGGCAAACTCGGTGGTCAAAATATCAATTTTTAATAAGGATGGTTCTGAATTTGAATCCCTCCCAAGTAGCTTCAGAATT
Source organism: Plazaster borealis (assembly GCA_021014325.1). Lineage (NCBI taxonomy): Eukaryota > Metazoa > Echinodermata > Asteroidea > Forcipulatida > Labidiasteridae > Plazaster > Plazaster borealis. The sequence continues at coordinate 9,997,587 of CM037457.1, read as the reverse complement.
GTTTTAAACCAGCAGAACTCAGGAATCACGGAAAAAACATATAAATTAATATGAATTGATTGCCCAATATTACACAAATATTGGATGCATAAGAGTGCATTGTAGCAGAATATAATCACAAGGTGAAATCTGGACTAATCCACTTCGAGGGGCGAAGCTGAGTGAAGTGGAAAAGCCAGATTTCACAGAGTGATTATATTCTCCGACGCGCAAATGAAATGCACTCAATATTTGTTTTATATAACACACACACATAGATCCTTGTCATTTCAAATTCGTTCACATTATACACAAAGTAGACAGAGAAACTCCCCACCCAACATTCTGAAAATTCTTTTTGAAAGAATTTTTTGTTTAAGTTCTAAAAAAACATGGACGACTCCATAGAGACACCAACCTTGTCTGTCGTGACACACAACCTTGCCCGTTTGAGCAAAAAGGCGGGAAACAATTAATTTTGGGACGACGCTGCAACGGGTTCAATATTAAATTGTGGAGCGTCGCAGCAGTAAATAATAGCAAAATAAATGTGAGGCAGTTGACAAAGATTTTTGTGTGTGGTATATATTAAAGAATAACTCATACAGCACACAAGCATCGCCAACTAAATCTTTTGATACACTGTCAAACAGTTTTCTTTGCTCTTCATGAGCGATATCTTACATAAACTTTCTAATATGCAGTGTAAAATCATTCACAAATAACTTGTGTGCCTTAAGCTTATAATGTTAAAGAATTAAAATCTATAGAAAAAGAATCAAAAATAAAATCTATCATTTGAAAACACCATATAAATATATTTTAAACTATGCAATATTGATTTTAAGATATTTTTGCACAATACACAAACTCCTTTTACAAAACATTATTTACAAGCAAAAACTTGTCTGAACAAAATCTTGAGTACCTTGTGAAAAACCAAATGAAAGCAGCTGTACTTGGCAGATTCTTTAGGACCTGGTCCGACCATCTTTGATATGGTCCGACCATGTTAAAAAAGAGATGATAAGCATCCCCAATTGGCCCTTTTTAAAAACTGATCTGTATCAATAAACGAATAATGCATGCTCGGAGTACCCTATGAAGGTCAAACTCAAATCACAAAGCCATCAAGTTCAAAGGCTTGAATTCATCTAAATTCAGCCAAACAGATTGTAAGCAGCAATTCTTTTTTGTGTTAAGCAATTTGATGTGCTTTAGCGGCTACACAAATAAAGGATCTTGGAGAAATTCTATTATTAGAGAGGTTCAGTAGGAAATATCTAACAAAACTGCCAGCGTAGGACAAATCTTATCTCTGGTGTGGTTCTAGTGAGTAGGTGGTGCGTATAGCAAGGACACTTTCTTTAAGAGGGAATAACAATTTGCTGACTGGCATTTCATTTCAAGAAAGACTAGTGGGGTCAGCGAGGAACCCCATCCCACTGTATTAGACAGACAGACTCAAATGGCAAGTGACTTTCAGTCTGGATGCCCTTGTTCTACTTGACTTGACTTAGTGTTTCATTTGCCAAGTGTAGCTCAAATATTTTGAGAAATATGTCTCAACCCCCCTTCCCGGTCACTACTCTCCTGCTTTTGAGATTCATACTGTAACACCCCAGGACATACCGAGATATATATTACCCAAGTGGTGTACATCTATATACCTCCACCATACAATGCTTCAAATCTTCCCACGTATAATAATCATATTACACCATTACCCTTTTCTACTAAAGCTCCCATACCCTTCCCCCAAATCTTAGGCCGTATCCAAATTGGCGGCTATGGTTTTGGCTACAACCATTGCTAAGGGTGTTGCTAAGGACAACCTATACTTCCACGCATGATGTCGCGGAAATCTAGCCATAGCCATAGCCCCCAATTCAGACAAAGCCTTACTTACAAACTATTCACTTACAGCCGAGGTAACTCCAGCAGCGCAGCAAACACACAAGCATCCACATGCCACCAGAATATAACAACTCGTTATTATCCAGAATGCGAAATAGTACAGGGGTCCAAAACAGTAATTAGGGTCCATTGGATTATCACTCGGAGGGTAGTTACTGTAGACCCACACGTTTCCTGGAATGGAAATGGTTTAGAGGACTTTGTTAAACACTTTGTGGGACTTCTTTTAAGACTTTAAAGAGGGGCTCCATCAATATTTCAAAAAGGTATTACTTGTTCATAGATGTAATTGGCTGGTAAATGTGCAAAGTTTAATTATCAGACCTCACTATGGCATCAAGTGCATGGGGGATAACCTCAACACGTCAAAAGAAGGTACATTACTGGTTCATTTATGTAATTGGCCAGTATATGTGCAGTTTTGTTATTAGACCCCCGTATGGCTGCATGTGCAAGTGGGTAAGCTCAAACAGGGCCCTCAACAAGCCAAGGGAAGGCACAATACTGGTTCATAGTTGTGGTTTGCCCTTACACACATATATGAATCCATTTTCAGCCATCAACAAAGCCGCCTACTATGCAAAGCAAACTATACAAGGATAGAAAATCAAAACTCACCTGCGATGAAAAATACAAAGAGAAAACATCCTATGAGACGGCTAAAATTGTTTTTCTTGTTTATGGTTTCGTCAGAATTTTCTCCCTCGGGCTGATTTCTCTTCTGACACCTCGTGATGAGATCAATAAAGGATTTCAGGATATAGAAGGAGCCTGTCACTAACAGGTAGACTGGGATTTTGGGTTCAACTGGACAGTCCTTCATATAAACAGCACCTGTGAGTTTGAACGAAATCAGGGATTTACTTGAAGAAAATGTGTTAGGAACTACACATAAAGGAATCCAGTGGTGGATTTAGGATTAAAAGCTGGGGTGGTGTGGGGGGGGAGGTTAGTTTGTATTTTCTTTATGTACATAGTTTACAAACTGTAACTAAAAGAAAGACATAACCAATTATCACAACTGTTTCTACAGGGGTGTGTTGCCATCTAAGCACTTGTTGGTGGTCAGTTCAGTTAGGTTAATAAACTTGAACCTAGAGCTTGGTGGCTTGTTCAGTTAGGTCAACTATCTGGAAATATCTCTTGGTGTTCAGTTCAGATAGTACTACGTGTATGGTCACTTACTGGGAGATAAACCCATGATCAACTGAAACTTTGGCAAATTTAAAATGTGGCATCCAACAGATGCCTTGAGGCATTGCACAGATGCTTTCAGGCATCCAAAGAGGCATCCAACAGATGCCCTGAGGCATCTAACAGATACCTTGAGGCATACAAAGAGGCATCCAACAGATATGCCTTGAGGCGTCCAAAGAGGCATCCGGCATCCAAAGAGGCATCCAACAGATACCTGAGGCATCCAATAGATGCCTTGAGGCATTTAACAGATACCTTGAGGCAACCAAAGTGGCAGCCAACAGATGCCTTGAGGCATTCACATTCAAAGGATGCCTTGATGCATCCAACAGATGCTTTGAGGCATCCAACAGATGCCTTGTGGCATCTCACAGATGCCTTGAGGGATTCACATCTAAAGGATGCCTTCATGCATCCAACAGATGCTTTGAGGCATCCAACAGATGCCTTGAGGCATCTAACAGATACATTGAGGCATCCAAACAGGCAGCCAACAGATGCCTTGAGGCATTCACATCCAACAGATGCCTTTGGGCATTCAACAGCTGCCTTAAAGTATCAAAAAGATGCCTTGAAGCATCCAACAGATACCTTGAGGAATCAGTTGCCTCGATGTAGTGCTTGCTGAATACTTGGTCATTCAAATTTTCAAACAGTCCACATGATTTGCAGCTGAGGCAGTGCATATTTTATGCTGCTGGATTTTAGAGGGTTTCATTATGTGTTGTGGTTAATAAATACTTACCAAGTACAATCATGGCAACTGGAATGGCCAACATTATTCCAATGACAATCGTGACCAAGACTGTTTAAGACAAATAAAAAAATACACATCAGTTAGTTATTTTCCCGTAAAAATATATGAAGATCAGTGCTAAAACTTATTACAATTCAAACACAGTTTCTTGTCGTTGGATTGGTCAAACGAAACATCAAGTGTCTTGAATGACTTCATTGGTTACAATGCTCGAGTCCCTTGTTTTTCCTTTGCGTTGTTATGGGTGAATACTGTATTTCATGGGCCAAAACCCTCGCACACTCATACCAGGCTTATGTTAATTGCTGTAATAGAAATAAGTAATGGTGATACGAGCGGTCTTCAAAAGCTATTCTCCTGACATTGACAGTGTTCAGTGTTTCAGTTGAAATCATTTCTCTGGAGGTACTTTATCTTTAAAGAAAATTACATCATTGGTATTTGCTGTATTTCTCGAGAAATTGTGGATTTGTGGGGTAGGATTTAACATAAAATAATATCGCTCCACCGACCTGTTTACAATTTTTAAGTCCAAGACTGCCGAGAAAAACAAGAGCAGATGGTGACAATTTTACACTGTCAGACAGATCTTGTTGTATAAAAACTAACACATTCAAATAATGGTCGGCCGACCATCGCTTCAAAATGATACAAACATGCATTTTCCTTTAAAACAAAGGTTCCCAAAATAAGCACTGGGATTATGCTGTTGTCTTTAGAGCAAATATGAGTATGCAATCACTTTGAATCGCAAAATCTTGGCCATAAGCTTCAGCTAATAATCTGCCATTGTATGCTGGAATCTCGGAACATTCGGACTTACCTCCCATTGAGCCGAATACAATGATAAACAATGGTGACAGCCTGTCCGTTGTATGCTAGTATTTGTATAACAAAAGGACAAAGGTTTGGAATTGGGGATTACACAATAACCTCCAGAAAAAGGGACACTAAGAGCATGAATTCCAGTACCTTCTCTCCCTGTTTGTACAAGTGAAATGAAGTGTAGAACGGTAGTTGCGTGCCTGTGAGTATACACATCAGCCATCCGCAAAAATGAGGGTGCTCCAAAGTTGTTCTGGGTGTTAAAAAAATGTCTGCCGTAACCCAGTCCAGAAAATATTGGTGTGTATACACGTCATCTGATGTCAAGTGAAAACCAAGAGTCAACAAATTTATATGCTTTTTGCATACTACTCTTGTTCAGTGGCGATGGTTCAGGTGGAACAATAAAGAAATAGCTTCTGTAATAATTACGTGTGTTTAACAAGATGCTGATGATTCTGGCGATAAATTCCATGGGTGTGGAAGAAGACTTCTTGGCATCTTGCATCTGCCCAAATATGTCTTGATAAGAAGGAGGGGCCTCTGCATATCAAAAAACAAAAACAAAAAAATAAAATTAAATACAAAAAAACAAGCATTGGGAGATTCGATTCCATGGACAATTTCAGCTGACTGGAATTTTTTTTATTCGCACCCTCTCATTAAAAATGGTTTTGTTTACGCCTTGTGTGCCCTCCTATGACTGGCTAGTCTGCTTGCTGAGCCGCACAATTTGGGACACTGATCGCATGGGTGGTTGCTATGTGCAGCAACCTTCTCTTTGCGGTGTGGTTATGATACAGAAATAACAACTCACCATTGTGACCTTGACCTTTGACCTCAGAATGGGCCCCCCTCCCCCTAACCCCACCCAATTATAAGTCCAAATGTCACTTCAAACTGGAATTAGGCTCAGGAAACCATTTGGCTTCACTCGCCACCATGATCTTGACCTTTGACCTATTCACCCCCACAGCAATCCAAACTTTAATAATCCCAACTTTCCTTTCCACAAGGGCAACCCCCACCCAAGTTGCAAGTACATATTATGTCAATTCTAACTCAAGTTACAGTCAGGACACGAAGGTGCTCAGCTGAACGGACGTCTGGTCATTTGGACGTTCGCTGTAGGCAATGACAATACCCCTTCAGCCTATGGCTTAGGGTAACAAACTCTCATTATTACCAGAACAATTGTTATACAAGACCTGTGTTAACGGTAGTAACAGCTCAGGGGACCAGGGGCCGATTTCACAAAGAGATAAGACTAGTCTTATCTGAAGTTAGGACCAGTAACTGGTCTTAACTTAAGACTAGTCCTATCTCTTAGCATTGCCTAGGACTAGTCCTAAGTTAGGAAGAGTTTTGTGAAATCGACCCCTGGGTCCAATTCCATGGCCCTGCACTGCTTACCTTTGAATTTAGCACTAACAGCACAGAATTGTGCACTTTACACTGTTTAAGGCAGAATTATGCGGTTAGCGGAGCCATGAAATTGGGCCCTGCTGCGCAAGTCCAGGCCTAGACTGGTACGATATCTGTATATTATTTTGTCCATTTTAGGTGAATCTACTTACCTTTCGCAACATCTTCGTACCTTGGAGGTGGTGCTTCATTCTCATTTGGAGACGAAACATTCACACTGGTCCCATAGTCAGGGGGAGGGGGTAGGTTGTTTGTAAGACCCAACTCAGGATCTACATTTGCCTAAGCAATGAAAAACCAATATAGGAAGTTTTGCCATAGTTATCTTTTAAAATCCCCCTGTAATCAGTTAAGGTAAATGATTTCATATTTGAGTAAACAAACCTTGCAAAGGATTAAGAAGGGCGTTGTATTGAGCTTGACAACAAAGTATTGTTTCCAACAACATTTGAAAGTCAATAAGGTACAATACACTGCCATATCATTGACACATAGTCATGTCAGTCTTCATAGAATGTTGTAATACCTTATGTAAGTAGACAAATGTTCACTTAATCACATGCGCTTTAAGTGAATTCACGACAATTCAACCCACATCCTGGTGTCTTAAGTGGGAACTCATGCACAATATGCATGGTATAAAGTATTCATTACGTTACATGGTTGTGTGGGAGCAGACATACCCACTGAAACCGAGGACTTTACCCACAAAGACCCGAGTGTTTTCACAGCGAAGATGTCCTCGCCTCGCTTTCATGTACAATGAAAGAACAAGGAGAAGCCCTTGATTTACCGGGTAGACAAGTGTGTGTATGGAAAGGGGGCGGGGTAGGGCTTGGTTTAAAGGGAAAAATAATCACCGTTGTTTAAAATTAATTTATTTATTTCCATCCTCTACTTTTCAATAAGCACACCACCCAACCAAGAACCAAGTGAAGACAATTTCATAAATTGGATGAGTACGTTTCAATGAAAACTATGAAAAGTGGTTGATGTTTTGTCAGAGATTTTGTGCACGTTCATATTAGGCTTATTTCAATTTGGCAATTGAAATTAGCAAAGGTTACTTTTTGGAGTCTTCGAATATTACTTCCTAGGGTTGTGCAACTACATATGTTTTTTTATGTTTATAAACGGTTAAATGGAACTTGTGATTCTGTTTAACCATTCCTACTGATTCCAATCCGGACTCTGAGCCGACCTGTAAAAGAAGCAAATGTCAACACACTTTTCAAGATTGATCAGGATTACAAATAGAACACTATATATAGCCAGTCTTCACACTCACTAAACCACAAACCACAGGTGTGGCAGCGTACAAATCAAAATGTACAACAAATAAGTGGGGATTGAAAATAATGTTTTAGATTTTGTGGGGAAATAAGATAAGACACTTCCACTAACAAAACGGATGTCAATCTTACTCCCTTGATAGCATCAGGGGCTACCATTTTGAAGAAAGGAAGGTCCCAAATATTATTTATTTGTTTAATTTGTAACTGTCGGATTCATTAAAAAAATTACTGTCGGTTTCCTTTAACGAAGAAGGCAATTTAGAAATGGATTTCATTGATTATTACGGTTAAACGATTAACGGTTAAACGTCCCAACCCTGTTACTTCTGAAGGATAGCTACTGGTATGAACAACAAGTGAGCTTTCTGATTTAAATTGATCAATTTTGTTAATACTTTTTTTCTGACAATATACTAATATGACAATATACTAATCCTAAGTTTGTCTTTTTAAAAGGATAATTTCCTGTTCAGGGTTTTAGGATTAGAGTTAGGGTATGGTTAAATTTAGGGTTTGGGTTTTATGGCGTGTCGTGGCCAAGCGGTCCAGCACACTGGACTCAAGCTCTGGTGTTTCTGATCAGCAGAGTGAGAGTTCGAGTCCCGGTCTTGATCTTGTTAGACTTAAATATAACTCTATGGGGCAAACCCTGATCGGCATTACAGAATGCGCGTTGAAAATAATCTCATTCGACTCGCGACGTGCATGGACTGGTCGAAGCACCACAACAACAAAACACGACCTAGTACACGTTTTGTAATGAAATTCCCACCTGGACCCATTCATACACGGTAGCTGCTGCAATAAACCAACGGAAATTTTTTGGTAATATTTTTACGGACTTTACATAAAAATAACCACCTTAACAATTGAAAATGCTCTTACAGTTATACTGTAGTGTTTTCAGTGCTGTTAAAGAGAAAATTTTAATGGTATACACGGTTTTCTTTTTCTTTTTGAATGGTCTTCACCTCTTTTTAAAATGGAGTGTACCCAAACTGCGATTGCAATTTATTGCGCAATACCCCTTCCGCCCCCCCTGTTATTTTCTTTATTTTAGCCACGGCGGAGCTTCAACACACAGCCTATGGATTGGACACTTACCGACACAAGAGGGCGCACTCTGTGTCAAGGATTGCTCAGCTATTTGCGTAATATGAGGCCCGTGAGGCCCGTTCGTGATGGTTCGTTATGTTTCGCGTGATACAGCATTAGAAGTAGCTGCAGAGAAAGTTATTTAGCCTAAACAGTTTTTAATAATATGCACAAAAATTTCACACATGTAAATAGAATAAGTCTTCTATTTTGCCCATAATTTCACATATGATTTGGCTGTATATTTAATGGCATAATTTAAGAAGAAAAGTTCAAAAACGTTTAAAACAAAGGAAAAATTAACCGAATAACCGAATGCGTGTGCGAATTATGTCCGTTGTCGTGAATTTTATTGCATACTTTGTCACATACCTTTGGGATGATGTAATAGTTGCGGACAATTTGTTAGTCACTTAGGGAGTACGTGGCATATAGCAGGAAAGTAGTTAGTAGGTCATTGACTACCGCTACATGACTAGTGCACAAGTCTGCGCACATCTTCGCGATTAATTTTGAGCCATTGCACAAGTCTGCGCACATCTTCGCGATTAATTTCACGACATCGCACAAGTCTGCGCACATATTTGCGATATGAGATGCCACCATATACAGCTGAGCGCTGGACGTCATGGCGGTTTTACCGATATGCTCAGATCGACTTCACAAAAATCGTAAAAACAAAATCGTGAGTACATTCAAATGCCTGATGATGTTGCATCTATTCTTATATCGAAGAAGCCAGTAGGCGTATAAAGCTATTTCATTGGGTATTTTTGTCGTTCTGAGGCATTTTCATAGCCAATTAAAGATCCTTCAGGGAAAATACGACTGGGCACATATGATACAAACGATGATGTCAAAATTTCGAAAAAGGAGTACAGCGGCCCAGCTGGGGCTAGATCACTCACTCCGTTGTAGTTGTACTTCAACGCTTTTTGAAAATACATTTTGAGAGCAATACTAGTAATAAAACATGTATTTAAGTTTCTTCGCCAGAGTAATGCGAAATTGTTTATGTACACGTACGTATGTAAATAGCAGATACGTCCACGGGGTTTTCCGGACTTACGACGAGTCGACAAGACAACTCATTGGGTCGTCGTGGGAATGAACTTTGTCATGACGAAGGAAACGGGCAGGTTACAAACTTAACTCACAAAAAACCGTCGATAGCAACACTATTTTCTTAAGTCTTAAGACCCTCAAAATTTATCTTAAGTTCAAGTTGCGTTGAAGATACTAAAATCCCTTCACTGGATTTCATCAAAAGATTTTTCTTACCCCCTCTCTCACGATCGGACCTTCTTCAGCAGCGGCCATGGTGATATTTGTAGTGAAATATTGTTCACACCAGACTAAATTCCTCAGTGATGCTAAATAGTGTTAAGACGTCTGGGTACAGGACAAGACACACCCCTAATGTTCTTGTTAAATATTTAAATATAAACATTACATTGGTTGCTGAGGTATCTGACTAAATGAGCTACGTGCTTTTGCGTGTGATACGGAAACGGTGACACTGCCGATAATGGGACTTTGTTGTTGACGTTGCGATCTCGCTTACACTTTTTAGTTACAAATAAAAAAGGTTGAATGGACAAGACAAGCCCAGGTGCAGTCTGGCTGATTCATTTCACTATTTGCTACTGTAAAATTGATCTTCTTGACTGAGAAAAGGTAGGCCCTAATCATTTTGGTCAAATCCCGCTTGCCTCAGCATGGATGCAAGGCATGTATGTAGCGCAGAGTCATCTTATTTTTAAAGGGGCGGGGAATGGGAATGGGGCGGGGAAAGGGAATGGGCGGGGGAAAGGGAATGGGCGGGGGAAAGGGAATGGGCGGGGAAAGGGAATGGGCGGGGAGGGGAATTTTGCTTGGGGGTCTGAAATGGGCGGGGGGGATTTGCTTGGGGGCCGGGAATGAACTGGGGTGGGGAAATTGGCTCTGGAGCAGGAAATAGAGGAGGGCGAGGGAACGTGTTTGGTGCAGGGGCTTGGTGCAGTGACAGAATGGGCTTGGTTGGTATGGTTGGGGGCAGGATAATTAATGGGCTTGAGGGAGGGGATCCAAATAGGCTCAGTTACATAGTATTTTAATTTTAAATTTAAAACTTAAAACTTGATTAATACTAGTAATACACATGCGCTTGTTATTGTTACAAAAGGAATGCAGAACTATGAATGATTGAGTTACGTCTTTACGAGACTCAATTTTGTAGCACTTAATGTAAATTGTAAGGGTTTACAATGATGCAGTGCAATCTGCTGCCAACCATTCAATTTCAAGAAACACCAGGGGGCAAACCTGGGCCCAATTTCATAGAGCTGCTTAGCAGATAAGTTTGCTTTTAAAAAATGTTCTGCTAAAGCTAAAAAATATGAAGTTGCATATAATGTACAAGTGAGATTGTATTTGGCTGGTAACCTTATTCTGGTAAGCATAATTTTGTTGTGCTTTCTACTTTTTTTAGTGCTTGAGCAGCTCTACGAAAGTTGGTCCTGTTCTCTTCAATATAAGTGTACTGGGCTCTTTCATGCATTAATTACACAACTAACGAGACCTAAGGTTTTACAACCATTCTGACTGACATACATTAACATAATGGTTTTAAGTCTTGCTCTGAAAAAGGACACCTGGGCTTTATGAAATTGGGCCCCTGGGCCCGAACACACACTGTGACAACACCAGGAGTTGCGTGGTCTGGGCAATGACACTAACATAAAAAAACAACATACCAACAAAATAGATTGAAAAACTCTTACCATGATGTACAGTCTAGTCTAGTATGTAAATGTCATTCACCCATCAGAGTCTGCCCACATAAGTCCAAGTAAACATTATTATCTACACTGTCAGTGCAATATTTTGGATTATCAGGCATTGAACTTTTGTATTTGACAGAGAATTGTTACATGTAGCAATATTCCCCTGGTGGAATGTGTTATCTATTGGAACTTTGCAAAGGCTCCAACTTGGCAGAAGCACGAGGGTTAAAGAGGCATTTACATGCAAAGGCAGTTGAGGCTTAGACTAGATTTAGACATCTGGTCTAGAGTGTGGGGGTTGTGGGTTCAAATCCCAGCCGTGTACCCTGCTCAGAACCCTTGCCCCTAAAATGAGATCCGGAAAAATCCCCACAAATGAATGGTTCAACAATTAAATAGCCCCACCCCAACCCCCAAATTATATGTGAATTTTGGGCCAATACCAATTTCTTGTTTTATTATTATAATTTTTAATTTGATGTTTTTTTTGTTTTTTTGTGGTGATTACTCCACAAAATAATGAGCATAAAAACTTACTTGGTAAAAAGCACTGGAGAGCTGATGATATTATAAAACAATGTTAGAATCAACCCCCTTTGAAGTAATGTAGTTTTAGAGAAAGAGGTTATTTTTCACCCCAAAATGTTGAATCTGAGAAAGGCTTCAGCCAGGCATCTGAAAGTACACAATTCTATGCAACAAGGGCGTTTTTTCGTTCATTATTTTCTTGCAACTTTGATGATCAATTGAGCCCAAATTTTCACAGGTTTGTTATTTTATGCATATGTTGGGATACACCAAGTGAGGATACTGGTCTTTGACAATTACCAAAAAGTATACCCTGCCTTTAAGATCAAATTCACGAAAATCACACAGATAAAACCATTAAGAATGCCCCAGTTGACATAGTAGGGCTTTTAAAATCAAAGATAATCACCAAGTAAAAAACATTCCGAGGACTTTGTTCCAATTCAGCGTGCTTTGGCCATACTTCCAAACTTTGGGCCCAGAATGCCCCAAAGTTTCGAAAACCTAGGGGCAAACCCTGCTTGTCATTGTATGGTGCCCTTGTAAATGACCCCTGCATCTACCCTGTAGCAGGCCTGATGCAAGGGCATCGAGGTGTTTTCTCTTCGGTGAAAGGCACCTCTATAAGGAAATTGTAAAGGAACATTTCAAGAGGAAATGACCAGGGGCAACGAAGGCAATTGCCTCAGTGAAGTATCAGGCCAGCTGTAAAGTGTCTCAGTTCTATTGGATAGTGCCCCTTTAACTTATGGATAGCCTAGATCATCTGCATATTAAATTAAATTCTAGGCCTGAATTCTGGGTCTCGGACTCTTGAGACTAAGTGATCGTGGACTGAATGTTAACAAGGTGATAAAACAAAGGCTTCACACGTCCTAAGGAGCCACTACCCAATCAAAAAACACTTTTCCACCTGTACGTCAGCTGTTGTTGTCATGGAAACACGACCTCTAATTAAAATCATTTTTCTTTCAACAGTTTATACCAGCTCCTTGAAGATGGACATGTTTGAGAACCGCTATCACTGCGTTATTGTCAGCGTTGAAGGGATGACATGCGGGTCTTGTGTGAGAAATATCCAGGAGCAAGTGGGAGACGTGAACGGAGTCCAGCACGTTAAAGTGAGTGTAACTTCATCTTGCAATCAACTTCTGATGTCGCTTCCGTATGCTCTGGACGCTAATTTCAATCAATGATTAATGATCTCTCATTGAGCTAAATTGACTTAAATCTGAAGTGCAGCTCAAATTTAAAAACAAATTGGAGAAGTCAGGTCGGAGAGAGAAAAAAAAATTAAACAAAATAAACCAGTTTGTCTTAAATGATGTATAATGGAGTACTTAATCTATCAAAAACCACCATCTTTGGGTATTGATTTTGTAGAATATCGGATAGTGTGGATTTACCCTTTTTATGAGGATCCAACGTCTACCATCATGTAGCAAAATGGCACAAAATACCTGCTGGACCACTGGCCCCAGTAGAGTACAGTATCAATACATTATAAACATCACAACTGAACAAGTCTGGCAGCCTTCCCCCTTGCTTACAAATAAGTACTTTTGAATACTGATTAATTTACACCAAGTACAAAACATTCCGAGGACCTCATTTCAATTGAGCAAGCTCTGGCTAAACTTCCAAAATTTGGGTCTAGAAAGCCCCACAGTTTTGAACCATGTGTAAATCTCTTATGGGAGGTGTGTTGGCTCTGAGGGGACAATATTGACAACATTGACAAGCCATTGGAAGGTGGCCACAGAAAGAGTTGAGATCCCTAATGAGCAGATGTTAATAGTAAAAATAATAGTAAAAAATTTATATAGCGCCAAATCCATCGAAAACAATGCTCCATGGCGCTTACAGTGGGATTTTACTATTACACAGTACACAGTTTTTACATCAAGTAATACAGTTTTTATTTAGATTGTTCCTTAACAATGTCCTTGACGACCATCTGAGGTAGAAGATAAAGACGCAGCTGTGCACCATGCAAGAAATATACTAATTATAACTCCACCGTGATTCTGATAAAAACACATTATTTCCTGTGAGATGAAGAAAGTGTCTTGATCATCAGGTTGATCACAGCAATAAATTGAATTTGATTTAACAATTAATTTGTATTGAGCCATCAGTATTGTCAACGTCAGGAGACTAGAGCAGTCTAGTCAAAACTTTGAGACCAAATTGATCTCTCTCTCGGGATAGTGATGATAGTTACGGGAAGTCCTCATTGATCCACTAATCTACTCTGCGGTAGATACATGTAAAAAGATGTAGGAATTAGCAGGGAAATTTCTTTCAGAACTAACTATCACAAGGAGTCCCCCCCCTAATCTATTATGTGGCAATAGTTCCATTTGCAGGACTAGTTCTTATATTTGGAACTATTCTACTCGAATGGACAGTAGATAACACATGGTGTCACTGCAACCAAATTTCATTTTGATAATCTAGTATAATAATACTGCATTTTTACATTGTATGCCCGTATCTTTGAATAGCTGGAATAGCATTTTATTTATTTGCAACCTCAATATAAAAACGGTTGGATTTAGATACACTCGATAACAATAAAATTACTTAAAAACTACAAAACTAAAAATGTACTACATGTACACAAATTTTTAAAACATAACAAAAAAGAAACAAGGCAAGGCAAAAATCAGGCATCTCCCGGTAAATAGATCAAGGAACTTTAGAAAAAAATATCCTTGTTTATCAGGCATACTTTTAAACAAAATCCTCACAGGTTCCACCTGGGTTAAGAGAAGCAATATATGGTTAAGAGTCTTTGCTCAGGGACACAAGTGTCATATAAACCATTTTGAGATATGGTGGACATAATTACACTGTTTGGTTTAGGTAAATCAGTCTTTATTTACCCAAAACCAAACGGTATACACCTATGGTGTTCGCCATATCTCAAAAAGGCTAATGACTGGGATATGAACCCACACTCTGATGATTAGGCCATCAAGGTCCAATTTCATGGCTCTGTGCTTACCTCAGGATTCTGCACTTACGGGCCACAGAATCATGTTCTTTACAGGGATCCGTAAGTGCAGAATCTGTGGTAGCAGTGCCATGAAATTGGGCCCAGAGCTTGAGTCCGATGCACTAGACCACTCGGCCACCACATGCAGTGCCTCAAAACTTATGTTTATCAACCATTTCATGTTGACTGAGAAATGATTAGTCAGTCGTCAACCATGACTGGCTTTATGATTAACCACAAATGTGTGATAAATGTAATAAACATCAAATTTATGGTAATCCCTTATCTAGACTTTCACAAAGGACTTTGAATATCTAATGAATAACAAAATTATGGTTTGTGGTTTTAAATTGCATATTGGCCCTGAATTCTGATGGTTTCGGCCCCCCATATGTTAGCTTTTGCAATTACGTGTGTATTAAATCTTGTTGTCTGTATTTCACAAATTTATCTTCAATTAAACTTGACGCACAATACGCAGGGTGTGATATGGACCAAGCAATATGGTAAAATATCACAGTGTTGTTGCCATGGAATGATTAATCGGAATTGAGGATTCTTGGAAGATAAAATGTATAGGCAACCCTTGATGAAGTGTGAGTTGAAATTGTGCTGTATTGTTGTTTTTATTGGCATTCAGCCACAAACAGCTTTAAAAGTTACCAGTGATTTATTGTCGCCTCCAGGCCTTGACCCTGAAGGGGCGAGGCAGAATTTCTTGTTAAAGGGTGCACTTCTACGAGGAAAATGTAAATTTCCATTTCAAAGTAATCTTAACAAAGAGCTTGAAATGGCATTGCCTTGGGTAACTTTAGGCCCGCTTCGTCCTGGTTGATGGGTAATTGTGAATTTGTGCAGTTATACACAATTTAAAATTAGTCAATAAAAGCATCAGATGTGTTTGTACTTACTGTTACCCTACTAGGTGCTGTTAGTCCAATCATTAGAACACCAGGGGCAGATTTCACACTTTGCTAAGATTGAACTTTACTGTGTATCAATCCTAATTGCTAAGCAAAGTGTGATGTCACAATACAAATCACTATGGCAATATTGACAACTCATCTTAAAGATGAATCTTAGTGCTTTGTGAAATCGAGCCCAGGCAAGCTACATAGTCAATTGCCTCCATGGTCATTGCCTTGGTGTCCATTGAAATGTTCCAGTGTCATAGGGGATTTTGTCCCCGTGTGTGTGTCCCCCCCACCTCGTATGGTAAATTAACATGGACTGAAGGAAGTTGATTCAAAAGAGGGTGCTATCAGAACTTCTACAGAATTCACTGTATGGGGGAACAGAATCTCCTACCACTCCTGGTACATATTTTCATTTCCCTCATAGAGGGACAAAAATAAACCTTGTCCCTGGAACACCTTACCAAGTCTGTCAGTGAAGTTCCATTATAAACAACACATCAGAAACCACTGATGAAAGATTTAATTACTATCGTCGTCCATCTCTTTGTTATCAAGACAGAAATGTGATTAAATTTTTAAAAAAAATACAAGTTATGCAAAGAAGTGGTTAGACATTTTTGTTTTTAACATAATTATGTCTTTGTGACAAAAGATGTACCAACAATTGCAGCAATGTACTTTTCCATACATCTGTGCCTCTGTGTGTGGGTGTGGGAGGGGGATGGGCTCAAAAGAAGGAACCATAATATGCAAATGATCTAACAAGGAAATAGCAGTTGAATACAAACATTTCGTTTCGACATTCTGTACAAGGCAAACAGCAATGTTGTCTGCGTTTTGCAGCACTTCCTAGTGAATTTTTTACGATTATCTGAACCGCAAAAATGTAAACGTGTAACCGGATGCTCGGACGGTTAATCGTAAAACTTTTATTTTGCAGCATTTTTACAAAGTGAAACACGGGGAATGTTGTTTTGAAATGACGGTACATTACTGCTGTGTGAAGTTACCAACTGTCATGCATAATGTCATTGTATCATGTACACTATAGCCCCCAGGGGCATGAATATAAACGATTTCAGTTTCAAACGGTTCCAAATACAGAGAAAACTTTTCATTGCTAATTCAGTACTTTAGGTACTTTAGCAAAGACACCGATACGTTTCCATTATTGACGATAACACAAATTACTGTACATTTTTCAAGTCACATTCATGAATATAGGTTCACACTGTGCATTTATTATGTGCAGGGTAAAATGTAATTAGTTTCACAAAATGGCCTTCATTTTTTAAATTTATATCCTTCCAGCCAGGCTTATCTACCCTCCAGCTATTCACTAATAAATGCAGTCAACATAATTGAGTGAATTAACACATGATAGTGAATTGATGGCAGAAGCTCTAATGTTAATTTATGAAAGATTTATTGTACCCAGCAATATTATTATTCAGCAGATGGTTTGGTTGTGGGTGAATAATTAGAACCCAATCCCGGATTATTATTATTTTGTTCCTTCTTTATATTAAGCCAGCCAATTTTGATTGGAAGTTTACGGCAATTTTTGGGCCGATTTCCAGATACACGTATGAGTATTTATACCTGGCATCATACTAAAAAGAATTACCATGATCTGAACCAAACTTGTTGGTATAGAAGGTGCATAATGCACTGGAAGTTGTAAAAAAGATTAATTGTGATGGTTTATGGAGAGAAAATAGCTGATAAAATTTTATTAGTTTTGTCTACAATATGGAGATGTTTACAAATGTACGTGTGTTTTTTTTGTTTCTGGTTATTGTATTGCTCTTTTTTTGTTTACAGGTATCACTTGAAGAAAAACAAGCTGTCATAATCTTTGACCCGACAAAAACGAACCAATCAAAGCTGAGGGACAGAATCGACGACATGGGATTTGAGGCTTCACTTCAAGACAGTTCACTTCAGACCGGTGTCCAAATGACGGTCGTTAAGATCGAAGGGATGACGTGTCAGTCTTGCGTCAAGTCCATTGAGGGAAGAATTGCTACTGTTAGTGGTGTTTGTGGGATTAGAGTTACCTTGGATGCAAAACATGGTGAGATTTGGTACCGGCCAGTGGTCATAACACCGAAACAACTATGCAATGAGATAGAAGATATGGGTTTTGATGCTACAATTGAGGATGGCAACAAAATGGAGAAATCAAAAGAAGTTGTGATTAACATCAGTGGGATGACGTGCAACTCTTGTGTGAGATCTATCGAAGGGCAGATATCTGACGTGGATGGGGTGGAGAAGATCCAAGTATTGCTGGAAGAGAAACTTGGGCGTATACATTACATATCTTCAAAGGTCTCTGCTGAAACCCTGAGAGATGCCATTGATGATATGGGATTTGAGGCAACTCTTAAAGACACTGGTGTTTCGCTGACATCGGTTTTAATCCACGTTGAAGGAATGACCTGCAACTCCTGTGTCCGCTCTATCGAAGGGATGATATCAACATTTGATGGCGTCAACAAAATTACTGTTTCTCTCGACAAGAAAGAAGCCATGATCGAGTTTGACCCTAATAAGACCACCGCTGAAACATTACGGGTAGGGATTGAAGATATGGGGTTCGATGCCACTCTGCCTTCAAGCTTCTTATTGGTCGATTTAAGCAGCAGCTCAACTAAAACAGCCACCTTAGCGGTGAAGGGAATGACTTGTAATTCGTGCGTCCGAAACATCGAAGGGATGATCTCGACCCAGCCAGGTGTGCAAGTTATCAAGGTATCCCTTCAGGAAGAAACTGCAACAATTACCTACACACCTTCTCAAACTAGCCCAGAGACTCTGCGGGATGCTATCGATGCTATGGGGTTTGAATGCTTCAATCCTTCGGAAACTAATCATGAGACCCGGTCTGAAATCGTCACCATTAATATCTCGGGGATGACATGCAACTCGTGTGTGAAGTCCATCGAGGGAGAAATTGGAAAGAAAGGCGGGGTGAAGTTGATCAAGGTCTCCCTTGCTAATAGCTCCGGGACTGTGGAGTATGATCCTGCAGTAGTGATGCCTAGCCAGCTGGTAGAAGCCATTGATGATATGGGGTTTGAGGCTTCTTTACAAGGTAAGAAGTTTAAGATGGGCCCAATTCGCTGATAGAGCAGGGATGAGAAATTTCAGACTTTTATCTGAATTCAGACTTTTTAATATCTGCCTTGTGCAAAAAAGTAGCTGTCATTTTCTCCACGTTTTAAAAGAATCCTGCTCTTTTATCTGCTTCTTTTGTGGTGAGGATACTGTTTCCAAAAGCTCATTGCAATCTGTATCTCAAAGGATTATCAAAAGGTGGAAATGTTATCATTTCAAAATAGCATGGTTTCAGACTTTTTAGTAAGTGATGACTCTTACCCCTGGCTAATGACAAAATGGTATAGCCTGCCTGATATGGGGCAGAGGGTGGTCCCCCCCCCCAATGTTCCCATACTATAACACACTATTTTCCTCTTGTATACTAACCCCCCCTAAAATCCTCAAAAGAAATCCTGAGATGCCAAGCACACAATGAAGACACAATAGGGGGGTGGGGGTACACCATGCCCCATATCGAGCACCAATTGCAAAATGGGTTCATTCAAAATATATATCTATTTTGTTAATATAAAAAAAGCTATGTTGGATTTTTGCTCCAAGTTGAAATACATGTTATGTAATTTTGAGAGTCAGTTTTACTTGTAAATGTTAGCTTTAATAAGACAGTAGAGTTTTGATTTTTTGAAGTACATAAGAACATGTACAACTGTATATCAACAAAATATGAGCAACTCTTTAATGTGCAGAAATTGGACATTCAATGTCAATTAATCATTAAACATTTTTTGCAATGAAATACATCATCTCTCAATACCCTGCTATATCTAATCTCTGCATTGGTCATATAGGTGTTGAAAAACAACTCCAACAATCTTACAACCTGTTCCACATCTACATTTGTCTGCCCATGTTATCAATAACCAGGAAGAAACCCAGCCAACACCAGTACATCATCTACAATGTTCTAAAATCCACCATGGACTTGTTAGATCCAGTTTTCCATCAATCATCCAGCCAGCACACTTCATTGGACGTCATGACCACCCTTTGAAATACAGTATAGCCTATTAAGTGCTGCATAGGGATTATTCTACTAAAGACTACTAAAGACTAAAAGACATGACTGAAAAGGAACAAACTAAATGATTCGCATGCTGAAAATATGGGCTTTAAGCAAACTCATTTAAATTTTATGAATATCAAGTAATAAACCACAAGGGAAACTGACTGGGTAAATTTTAATTAATTTAGGGTTGAACAAAGAAAAATTGACTTGAGCAGGACTTGAACTTGCGACCTCCGGATTCACATGCCAGCGCTCTAACAACTGGGTTATCAAGTTTGGCTTCTGACTGGCACCCGAACAAAGATATTGACAAAATAGGGAGACTGCCAACATTAGGCCTAGATAGCTCAGTTTGTAGAGCACCGACCGGTAATCTCGAGGTGGCAGGTACAAGTCCCACTCTAGTCAACTCATCCCAAAATTAACATTTTAAGAAAACAGATGTACATGTATTGCAAGCATGTTGTTTGAAGCTATGTGTGAAAATGGCACCTCTCACCACAGGGGAAGGTTTCCGGAGCCATCCATTGTAGATCGATAGCAGGAGAGCATACACATTGTGTACAATACATGTGGGCTTAATTAATTTTACACCATCTTTACAATGAAGTGCATAACAAATAGGTTTGTTTACCCAACAGTCACAGAGAAAATATAAGAAAAATCTGTAGTTATAGGCCTATTTTAATGAATATTAACAATCAAAGTATATTAGGCATACCCCTCCATAAATTAATAATTAATATTATATTTTTAATTATATATCAATTGCCATATTGCCAAGACACTGTCCCACAGTGCATAAATTACACTTTCTCACTGTGCACAACCAATAGGCCTAGTATTGGAAGTGAAGCTTTTGGTTTACATTTACAAGCTTAGTTTTTTTTCCTTCTGATTAGCTGAGGTACATCAATAACAACTAGGTCTTATAAAACACATTTTACAATAACATATCAATGCCCTTTATCAACCTCCATCCTCGCATTTGCCCATTTATACCCATGGATGATGAGATGCAGCCTGGTGAAGTCAAACGTAAGGTCCATTGCTTTTATGTTGTTGTGATGACCGCTAATCAGAATAGTAATACTTTAAGGATTCGTTTTGAATGGCCGGGAAAGATATGCATTATACAAGTCAAATTTGAAAACCCTATTGTTTTGTTTGGACATCAAACAGAGGATCTTGCCAAGGAAACAAGCTCACCTCCGAGCCGGCAACAAGGTGCTCATGTGACCTTCAAGCCGGCCCAGAATGGAGATGAGATGGCGATAGTAAGCTTGACGGACGGTGACATTGAGAAATGCTATCTCCATGTGACTGGGATGACATGCAGCTCATGTGTAGCCGTCATTGAGAAAAAACTCGTCAAGAAGAAAGGTGAGGTTTACACAAATTCATGTCCGGTGTGTTCCTAACATTGTCATCAGGTATGAAATATGTCAGACTTTCATCTGAGTTTAGACTTTTTTATGTCTGCTTGGGCCCAATTTCATAGAGCTGCTTTAAGCACAAAAATTAGCTAGCTAAAAAATAATTGTGCTTCCCAGAAATACTCTGCTCATCTTCAAGAAAAAGAGCAGAGTATGCTGTAGACCACACACCGGCTCTTTTCAGAGCCAACACTCCTCCCAAAAGAGATTTACACATGGTTGTACCCACAAGTTTACTAGTTATAGTTACTTCCTAGGTTGCTTACTCAATACTCCTCCCAAAAGATGTTTGTAGATAGTTATACCCACAAGTTTACGAGTTATAGTTACTTTCGAGGTTGCTGGATTACCACTCCTCCCAAAAGAGATTTACACTTAGTTGTTCCCACAAGTTTACTAGTAATACATGTATTTATTTCCTAACAGAATCATATGTTTGGGTGAAAAATATTTCTTAGCCAAATATTTTACTTTCCTGACAGGTATAAAATCAGTCATGGTTGCCCTGATGGCCCAGAAAGCTGAGGTGACCTTCGACTCTTGCCATTTGACCCCAAGCGAGATTGCCACCATGGTGGATGACATGGGATTCGGTGCCACAGTCATGGAAGATGAAGACAAAAGAAACCAAGAGGGTTTGCTGGAGTTACATGTAGGTGTCATCTTATTTCTGACCATTCAATATCATCCCCTGTGGTTTTGAATGATAAGTGCATAATTATGCCAGCCTACAATACGATGGGGTGAATGCATCTACATAGTACACAGTCAACCCTCCTACTGTCTGACTATTTAATATTATTGTTTTGAATGATAAACAAACTGTGCTAGTCTGCAGTATATGATGTAATGTGGTGAATAAATCTAAACAGTACACAGTAGAAAACATATAAATAGTTGTGCCATAATACACAACCTGCTGTGGATTTGAATGATTGTGTGACACTTAAAATATGTGGGTTTTGGTGTTACTGGAGCTGGTAGAATTCTCAATTATACAGAAGGACACTGCGGAGGCTTTCTCTTTCAGGCTTATTTCCAGATAAATATTTTATGGACCTTATGCACATGACGTCATTTGAAAAGGGCGCCCTCGGCTAGAGGTCAAAAAAAGGTTGCTCATTGGCTCACGCTCTGTGCCGCACAGAATTCCTGGCCTTTGTCTGATAATTTATACCCTACAATTTTTAATATTTGATTATTTGTTCATGTTTTTAATATCTTTATGCGACAGATTTCTGGTATGACCTGCGCATCTTGTGTTTCTTTAATCGAGTCAGCCCTCATCAGAAAACCAGGCATCAAGTCGGTGTCGGTGGCCCTAGCAACTTCTAGAGGGCGCTTTGAGTTTGAGCCGTCAGTGACAGGACCAAGGGATATTATTAAAGCTATCGAGGTACCATCTTATAGATACCTTCAGATTTTGAATTTAACCTTATTTTAAATTTAACATTATTTAAAAAATGAAAACAGTTTGAATGTTTTAATAGATGTTAATTTTGCATCGGGATAAAGAATTTAACTTGTTTTACCCTTACACCGATGTGTTTGAATGTTAAACTGTGTAGATGTTTTTTTTCTTGTTTTGATTCTGGCCTTATAAACAATTGTCCAGTCCAGGAAAAGTTTTGAGTGACAAGCCCTGCAGTCCTGTTGACTTTCTTCCCAAATTCAAGCCCTGAAAAAAACAAAACTGTTTGCAGAATAGAACAAGAAAAGCAAATTCTGTACAGGATGGTGAGTGACATTTTGTGAAGTTTCTTTTTTGTGTTTGGTTATCTGCATTTAATATGTGTTTCTTTTAAGGATGCTGGTTTTGAGGCGAGTCTGATCACTGGCAGTAACAGGGATAAAAGTGCAGCTTTGAATCATTCCGATTCCATCAAAAGGTGAGTTTGAAAGAAAAACATTGTTTGGGTTGGGGGTGCTAGGTGAATGGAGAATGTTTGTGTACTAGTTGAAAAGAAAAAACATTGTTTGGGTTGGGGGTGGTAGGGGAATGGAAGTGATAAAAGTGTGCTTGCTCTAAGGGGGAAAGCTTTAAACTTTCTGCAAACCTTGGTGACTACAACCAATCAAATCACAGTATTATCTACTACTTGAGGGCGCACTCTGGGTAGTTACATGAGTTGGACAAACTGGTGCACTGGTCATGGAATTCAAAGAAGAGCTTTTAAATAGCGACTTGAAGGGGGAACCAGTCGGGCAGTGAGCAGAAAACTATTTTGATCAGGCGGTATGATGAATTTCGCAGGTAATGAAGGTCAAACAGATGAAGGTACTATTCGCACTGATTCCAGCGAATTATTCACCTTTGCATCGTAAATTTGTTGCTTTTGAAACTCGCAGCGCATTTGTTTTTGCGTTAAGTATGTATCAGGCTTTAGACAGAAAAATTGATTATCACAATTCAAATGGAAAAACAAATTAGCTAAAGGTATATCCACCAATAAATGAAATTCCATTATGATTTGTTAAATATTTTTTTTATTGCAGATGGCGTCGTTCATTCCTATTCTCTTTGGTCTTTGGTCTGCCCGTCTTTGTTATGATGTTATATGACATCATAGCCCATCCCATACATGCCTGTATCTTTCCAGGCCTATCACTACACAATCTCCTGCTCTTCAGTTTCTGCACCCCGATACAGGTAACAGTTGGGGAGTTTTCTTTCCACTTTTCTCGTCAAAGTTTCACAATTTGTTTATCAACAAAAGAGAGAAGTTGAGAAGGAAGCTAAGGGATGTTGAGACACTCCTAGACCTCTATCAGGGTGTCTTCATCTTGGCCTGAACATCTGACGCCACACTTTGAGACTTGTGAATAATGCCATATACCGGCCTTTGAACCTGGCAGCTTCCTGCCAGATGTACCTCTGACCTCGCATGCCATACACGCTACACTCACTCGTGTACGTTTTCTCACTGCATGAATGAAACACTGAAAAAAGTAACATTTTTGATAGGGGTGTTTTGGAAAAACAAACCAACTTCGTGTGCCTAACAAAAAAACGTTTCACACAGGGAAAAAAGCCAAAAACTTCACATAAAAAATTTTTAAAAAATCAAACACTTCCTGTTTCTCTACTACTAGCAGATTTGAGAGTAGTTTAGAACAGACTCTGATGATAATACATGTCAAAAATTAATAGGCAAATATGCAGCCAATTTTGTAATATGACTTCGTAGAAAATGGACTATTTCAGGAAATCTGCCACAATTTCGGTGTGTAGTACAGCAGAACAATGTGCGTCATTGTATGTGTATGTCTATCCAATGAAACCATTGGGTTTACAAGACCGGAATCTGTCTTTGGGGACCAGAAGACAGGGGACCAGTCTGTCACTATCTTTACCTGATATGTCTGCTGCCACCTAGTGGCCCCAGAGTCTTGCATTGATGTAATAAATGCAGCAGGGAAAAAGAATTACACTATTGTTGGTTCAACCCAACACCGATGTGTGGTAAGCATTGTTTACTCAGTGCTTTTTGAGTCCTGTGGAAAAAACAAAACAGTCTTCTAGAACAGATACCTTGATAGCTGCTTAACCACAGAGTTTACCCAGTAAGGAGAGGCCAGATTGAAGAAGTCACTGATTGTAGAATATGCTAATGTCTCACCAATGTGACCAAACTTTCACTGCTTAATTTTATGATGGGTTTTTTTAATTACTGAATTCCTACAAACCTTGTACAGTATCTTCCCTCATTCTTCGACACTACTTTTTAGTTTGAACAAACTTTCAAACATTATTTGTCAACCCAGGTGTTTGGAGGCCGTTACTTTTACATCCAAGCCTATAAAGCTATGAAACATGGTGCAGCCAACATGGACGTCTTGATCGTATTGGCAACCTCTGTCTCCTATCTCTACTCTGTCACTGTGCTTCTCATTGCCATCTTAGTGGGAGCGACCACAAGCCCAAGGACATTCTTTGATGCCCCTCCTATGCTGTATATCTTTGTAACATTAGGGAGATGGATGGAACATGTTGCCAAGGTGAGTTTTGTTCTTACAGACCTATGGTGGGAAAGAGGTTGTGATGTTGATCCCAACCCTTCACCAACAAGATTAACAATACATTTCTGCACTCTATCTAATAAAGATAAATGACATGAGCTCCTCTGGCCCAAAGACAACAGCACTCAATTAAGGGGCTTATGGGTGTTTTGTACAGGTACAGGTATGCCAATCCAAGTAGTGTTCATCAAAAACCATCCATTTTATGTCATCAACATTAAGGGCCTTTTCCCAAAGCTCGGCTTGGTCTCCGGCTCCAGCTTGGGCTCCGTCATCAATTTGGAGCAGTGAACATTTTGTACAATGTTTCCAACATCAAAACGTAGCCGAGAGCCGGAGACGGAGCCTAAGCCGAGGATTGGAAAAAGCCCCTGCTGTTCACCTTATATTTCTCTCTCTTGCCACCAGGGGAAGACTTCTGAGGCCCTGACCAAACTGATGTCAATGCAAGCCACCGAGGCTCGTCTGGTAACCTATAACGATCTCGGCCGCATAGAGAACGAGAAACTGATCGATTTAGACCTCCTGCAGAGGAATGACAAGGTGAAGGTCCTGCCTGGAGAGAAGATCCCAGTGGACGGGGTTGTTGTCGAGGGGTTCTCCATGGTAGATGAATCTCTGATAACAGGAGAGTCTATGCCAGTAACCAAGAAAATTGGTGAGTTGTAGATGTTGGCACAGGCATAAGTCCTGGGGGAAAGTGGAAGATGACCAGGGCCCAAACCAACACTCATACAACACCAGACTTGGATCTGATGCACTAGATTGCTTGGCTGCGACACTCCAACCATTTTAATATTCCTTTGATACCGAAGGTCTCAAGGACTCAAATGCCGTGACCGGAACCCAAACCTACACTCGGACAACACCAGACTTGAATCCTTGGATATGATATTCCTTTGACTCTGAAGGTCTTTTGTTTCCCCACCATTTTCATATTCTTGTTTAGTTCCCTTATGTCAGCTTTCTTTGTTACTACGTTTCATTTTGGGGGTTATTTTTTACAATTCCAGAGAGCACAGTGATTGGAGGCACCATTAATCAGAATGGTGTGTTGCTGATCAAGGCCACCCATGTTGGTGCAGATTCAGCACTGTCTCACATCGTGAAACTAGTGGAGGAGGCACAAACATCCAAGGTAGGTGTTTTGACATAGAGTAACTTTTTCAAACTAAAGAAAAGGTGCCTTTCCTAAATTCAACATTACATTGTCAATTGGGGGGACAAACTGTAGGCATTTCCACTATTTGTTTTGTAAACTACTCCACATATTAATGCTGTAATTTTAACAGTATATCTCATTGAACAGGTTCAATATTAATTATTGTATTTTTCAAAGTAATCACTTTACTTTTGAGGTTTTGTTTATTCAGCCAATGTTAAGCCATACGCCTATATATAAATAAACAAAAACTATACTCTGATTTGATGAAAGTCATGGAGAAAAAGAAAAGTTTGTAATTGTACAATATTTTAAAATTTGTTTCCCAATGCAGGCGCCTATTCAGAAGTTAGCTGATCGCATTGCTGGAGTCTTTGTCCCTGGTATCGTAATAATCACCCTAATCACTCTGGTGGCACATGTTGTGAAGGGATATAATGACCCTGACATGGTTCATCCGACATTCCTCTTAAATGTAAGTTCTGTATAATCTCTTTGAATTCATTGCTGTGTTAGGAAAACACATCTCTGATTCTGTTTTTTATCATGTTGTCATCACAATAATGAGCACTTTGATACGCCCCTAGGGGTGTGATAAAGCGCTGTATAACAACCCAGTAATATTATTATTATTATTATTATAACAGACCATTTTGAAGCGGTAAGCAAAGGCATACTCCTTATTCTTGACCAAGAGACTTCTAATTAATGTCTCTCTCTCTTTCAAATTATTCCCCAACCAGAAAAACCACAACATGACCAACACCCAGATGGTGTGGCAGTACTCCTTCCAGTGTGCCATATCTGTCCTGTCTATTGCCTGCCCGTGTGCCCTGGGTCTTGCCACCCCTACTGCCGTCATGGTGGGGACCGGGGTAGGGGCAATCAACGGAATCTTAATCAAAGGAGGAGGACCTCTGGAGATTGCACACAAGGTGAGAAATCTTTTGTGTGTTTTTCATCATTTCAATAAAGAAGTAGGACTTTTCAAAATGACGATAAAGCAGAAGATAGCCCTGTCACAAAACATTTTTTAGCTGAAATGGTTTTACAAAGGCAAAGTTCAACACGTGTTCTGAAATCTTTTTTCTTTATACAATGTTGTGTGGCGTGTTGTGGCCAAATGGTCAAGCACACTGGTCAAGCTCAGGTGTTTCTGACCAGCAGAGTGTGGGTTCGAGTCCTGGTCTTGACACTTGTGTCCTTAACTAAGACACTTTGTTTCAAAAGGAAAAACATCCACAAACTTTTGCATATGCCACGGACAATGAACAAAAAACATGTAGCATGTAAAACTGTTTGTAGACGGCTGATGGACGTGAAATAATGTTGGGATCTTGACAATAGTTCATGTTTAGTTTCTAAATAACTACCACTTATCATTATCGGATTATTTTTAGTCAACTTCCAATACCTCTGGGAGCTAATATCGATAGTCAACTCAAACCATGATATATTTGTATAATATACATAGTAATGACCAGTAAATGGTAAGGTATAAAGCCCCCCCAATTATTTCCTTGCACCTTCCTGCGCCCCTAGTAGCTTGATCAAGGCATTTTACAGCATTATTATCCCTGTTCATCGGCATAATTTTAGACCATTCCTTTAACTTTCTCAACTCCCTGGGGAGCATACAACCCCAAGCTGCTAAAATTAATGCTATGGGGTTAATCCAACACAATACTGTCTCAGCCCTCTCAGGTTCCCATTTATACACCTGGGTTAAGAGAAGCAATTATGGTTAAGTGCCTTGCTCGAGGACACAAATGTCATGATTGGGATTCAAACCTACACTCGAACCAACCATCAGAACTTGAGTCTGATGCAGTAGACTGATGACGCATCAAGTTGTGTTGTTAACTGAAAACTATTTTCTTGATTCTAATTGACCAGATAAAGACGGTAGTGTTTGATAAGACTGGGACTATCACCCAGGGAGCTCCCAGAGTCATCAGGGTCCTTCTCTTTCTCCCAGAGTCCCTCTGCTCTCAGCAGAAGCTGGTTGCCCTAGCTGGCTCGGCTGAAGCTAACAGTGAACACCCTATCGGAGCAGCTATTACCAAGTTTGCAAAGGAGGTAAGGGAGAAGGGTCATGGCATTTCTTTATTGTGTTCACCGTCATTGTCAAAACATGTGTGACATAAAAAGACATTATTTAAATGCTTTATTTCCATGAGAATATTCCATGTAAAGAATAGAGATGTTGATTTAGTCACAAAAGACTGTAGTATTTAATATATGTTAAATTTGCATCTGGAATAAAGAATATTATTTGGTTTTACCCATACACCGATGTGTGTAAAGCACTGTATTTTCAGTACTTTCCTTGAGTCCTGTAAAACAAATCCACAGGCAAATTACTCGGGTGGGATTTGCACCCATGACCTTTGCCATTCTACAGCAGATGTTTTACCACTAGACCACCGAGATTGCCTGGTAGCTAGACGCAGTTTGAATCCTATTGCAGTGGGTACCGCAACTATTTAATAGATGTTAAATTTGCATCTTACATCCTTCTTTCAGATGTTTCATTGTGACACGCTGGCAAAGTGTTCAGAGTTCCTGGCAATCTCAGGATGTGGTCTGAAGTGTAACGTTCAC
Organism: Plazaster borealis; assembly: GCA_021014325.1. NCBI lineage: Eukaryota > Metazoa > Echinodermata > Asteroidea > Forcipulatida > Labidiasteridae > Plazaster > Plazaster borealis. The sequence continues at coordinate 9,968,532 of CM037457.1, read as the reverse complement.
TCAGCGGAGGTGGAGCAGTTACTAATGAAGGCAACCAACTTTGACGTTACGTCAGAGGTGGAGAACGGCAGCCTAATGGTTGAGATTGACCATCACGTCGTGGACATGCTGGACAGTGGTCCACCGATCATTCCACTCAGCGGAAAGGGTAAGATTTGACAAATGGGTCAACCCTGTTGTGTCTTGTCTGAACTGAAGCTCCATTTCCACACGACAAAGCCAACTCCCATTAAATAAAACTCCAAGAAACTCCTGGAGAATATTGAACCCCACCTCCACCTCAAGTGTAAAAAGGTCAGCCACATTTTCCTGTTAATTTCACAGGAACTTTCTGTAGTGTATAAGGGACTACAGATTAGTCTCTACTTAGAATAGGTCACCCATTCAGTACCAACAAGATTTAGTACGTAAATAAGTAATGTTTGTTTGTATACTGTATACTGAGGGCTTTCCTGAGTCCCAAAAAAATCCACAACAATGTTAAGATTCTTTTTAGTAAACAAAGTTTCTTTTCCTACAGAACAACTGCCTTCCAACCTTAAACTTCCAGAAAATGGTCAAGACAAGATTCTGATTGGCAATCGGGAATGGATGAAGAGGAATTTCTGTGATGTGACATTGGAAATTGACTGCCACATGCGAGACCATGAAGAGAGGGGTCAAACTGCTGTGCTGGTTGCTGTAAATGGTAACTTACTGTCATATGTTACCAAAGTCAATCCACTGTTCTTGTTATCATCAGCAGTAACTGATCAAGAATTATACATGACTGAGGTCAGTTGATAGTGCTTGAAGCTATCAACTCTCCAGTCTTTATACTTTACCAATGTCAAACCACCAAGACCACTGTATAACGAAGACGTATGTGTGACTGAGGTCAGTTGATAGTGCTTGAAGCTTTCAACTCTCCAGTCTTTATATTTTACCAAAGTAAAACTACTGTATGACGAAGACGTATGTGTGACTGAGGTCAGTTGATAGTGCTTGAAGCTTTCAACTCTCCAGTCTTTATACTTTACCAAAGTAAAACCAATGTATGATGAAGTCATATGCGTGACTGAGGTCAGTTGATAAGGGTTTACAAGGTTCTGCGACGCATTCAGCAGCCACTGCCAGAAACACTTGGGCAAACCCCTTCTCTTAGTGATAAGTGTAACTGGGTTCTTTTACGTGCATTACACAACATACAGGACCTACGCCTTTACGTCCCATCCGAAGGACGCAGCAATAATGGCTTATTGTCTTGCTTAAGGACACAAGTGTCAAGACTGGGACTTCAACCCACACTCTGCTGATCAGAAACGCCAGAGCTTGAGGTCTGGTGCGCTTAACCGCTCAGCCACTTGTATATAAGTGTAATGGCTTGGAAAAGCTGGTGCATTTCAGAGCCGTTAATATTCCGAGAAAAGACTCAAATTACGTGTCAGTTATAAGAACAGATAAAGTAAATCTTTGCCCTGCACTGACTCGACCCCTATATCATTATTATATAATATCTCTATTTCTCTGTGATGTGTGCAGATGTGATAGCTGGTATGATCGTTGTAGCCGATGCAGTCAAACCAGAGGCAGCATTAGCCGTATATATTCTCAAGAAGATGAAACTTAACACAGTACTGCTGACTGGAGATAACCGCAAGACCGCCCAGGCTATCGCTGGACAAGTAAGAACTGGAGTGTTTCTGAGTAAATAGTTTTAAGAAGTAACTCAAGATGGGTTTTCACAGTATGCTCTTTTCTTGCACAGAACGTCATCCACCATAAAATAACACATGCAGCCATTTTGCGTATGCAAAAAACAAGAGAACTTACTGTGTCAGTGTTACCTAGTAGTTAATAATAATAATAATTACAGTAGTTGCTGACAACCAATGTAAATTTAACATACATGTAAAGTGTAATAGTAGACTGGTCCCCGTCTTTATCTGTACAGGCACTGGTCTTACAAACCCAATGGTATCATTGGATAGACATCGATATTGTACAAACAATGACAAACTGTGTAGTGCACACACAACATTATAACCCCTTCTGTTAGCGATAAGTGTACTGGGTTCATTTACATGCATTACACAACACACAAGACCTACGGTTTTACGTCCCATCCGAAGAACGAAGCAATAATGGTTAAGTGTCTTGCTTAAGGGCGAGGGCTTAAGTGTCAAGACCGAAACTCAAACTCACACTCTGCTGATCAGAAACACCAGAGTTTTGAGTCCAGTGCGCTATACCGCTCGGCCATGACATGCCACTGGTGATAGGAGGCTTGTGCAAATCTTGTAAATACCAGCGGGTACCACAGCAATTGTAGAATAATCTTATCCAAAGTACATCCTGAGTATACAATGTTTATCAAGCATCGGTATAGGGTAAAATCAAACATATTAACCGGTATGTACTTGAACTGTGTTTTCAATAAGTTTTCTATATAACAGTTGACTGTTTATGTCATGTAGGTCGGCATCGGGCAAGTGTTTGCAGAGGTCCTACCGCAGAACAAAGTGGACAAAATCAGAGAATTACAACAGAAGAAGCAAATTGTGGCCATGGTTGGTGATGGTATTAATGATTCCCCAGCATTAGCTCAGGCTGATATAGGGATGGCGATTGGTACGGGAACGGACGTGGCTATAGAGGCAGCTAATGTGGTGCTAATCAAGGTACTCCTATATTTCTGTATACAGTCCCCTTTTTCAACTGACATTATTAGTCCTGATGCATCTTGGAGGCGATGGAGGCAATGCCCTCAATAATAATAATACTGGTAATAATAATGACAATTTATAAAGCGCACAAATTCACAAAGTGCTCATGGCGCTTATACATAACAAGTACAAGATTACTGACAATATAAGATACGAGGATACAGATGAAAACCCAGAAAACAAATTTACTTTTCAGAACTAAGTAGTCTCCTGAATTCCGAAATCTACTTCGAAGCAGTAGAATAAACAGCAAGACAAGTTTTCAAGAACAAATCTACACAGCAAAGTAGGTAAACACATGGTGTTACCACAAACTGACTATACATTAAAATTTGCACTTCCTTGCCGAACCAAGACCTCAGAAATTACTGAATCAGGGATAGCTGTAAACAAGTGAAGTAACCCCCTTTTTGTTCTTCTCTCTGGTTTCAGGATAATTTACTGGATGTCCCAACAGCCATCCATCTTTCCCACAAGACTGTACAGCGGATTAGACTCAATCTCGTCTTCGCTTTATTCTACAACATCATTGCCATACCAATCGCTGCAGGTAAACAGCTCTCTTCCCTTTAAAACCATGCCTCCATGTCAGAACGTTACCTAGACAAAAACATGCCAATACTTTATTTTGCAGTAACTTGGTGAGAGTTCATTATTCCATGACGATAGGGCCACTTTTAACACAACTAATGGTGACATGAGATATCAAATGTCTCAAAATGCAATCAAATGCCGACTACACAAAAATCATTTTTTTATTTGAATTGACCTTTCACAAAAGGTTTGGTTTATTTCATACATTGTAGTATAAAATGATTATGAACAAATCAAAATGATGATTTGGTGAATAACTCATAGGCGGCAACTTGTATATGAAGAAAGGGGTTTATATTCTTGCAGTTCTCCTTTGACTTTCATTCCACACTGACAGAATACACAAAGTCATGTCTGAGATTGTCATGGCTGAGCGGTTTAGTGCATGGGACTCAAGTACTGGTGGTTAAGTCATTAGGGTGTGGGTTCGATTCCTGGTCATGACACTTGTGTCCTTGAGCAAGACACTTAACTATGCTTCTCCTATCCAGGGGTAAATGGGTACCTGTGAGGGCAGAGATGGTTCTTGTGATTGATTTAGCTTGGTGCGCTACATAATTGGCAGCACAGGCTGTATACTCCCAAGGGAGCGGAGATGGTTTAAGGAATGAAATAAATGGCCCAGTGACTGGGGTAATGATGTTGGAGCGCCATGAGCGTCACTAAGTGACGAATTTGAGAGCTATATAAGAAGCCACTATTATTCTTCTTCTTCTTATAGACTATGAGACACTGCAATTACCAATTTAGATATCTCACCTCAAAATGTACTTGAAAGAAATTTGGTTGTTTTAATGTTGTTTCCAGGTGCTTTTATGAGATTTGGTCTTGCACTACCACCATGGATGGCTGCTGCTGCCATGGCCATGTCTAGTGTCTCAGTCGTCAGTTCATCACTTCTACTTAAATTGTAAGTTGCCTAAAATATATGCGTTGTTTTTACCCGAAACATATCTCTTGCCTTCAAATGTACTTGCAAGAAATTCTACACCCAACAGTTGAAAAATAAGTAACTTAATTAAGTTGTGTTCAAATCACCCTTTACTTGTCTTTGAAACCTTTTAACCACTTCTTGACGAATGAAGTGTGTATTAGCCAAATTTTTCTGGACTGGCCTATGGTGGACAGTTTATTACGATCGGGACAAGTTTGGAGCGCCCTCAACTTTTTACTGGCAGCCGGACAGCTGAGGTGAATATCCATACAAAGTGGGATGGAAGGTACTGGCAATCATGCCTCGTAACATCTGGAGGTTATTGTGTAATCACTGATTCCAGACCTTTGTTCTGTTGTTGTAGAAATGTGGCATACAAGAATGGATATGCTGTCACCATCGGGGTTTCATTGTGGCAACGATATTTTCAAAGAAAAACTATTACTCTAGAGTTCATTAAAATAACACCGCAGGTGGGCACAGAATTTTTAATCCGAATGCCGACCTGAGGTGATTAAATGCAGGAGGTTTCATCCACTATACAAAGGGATACTCAAACCCACTGCCCTGATTTAAAAGACAGTTGTGTAAGTCAAAACAAATCTCTAAATTCTGGTTTGTTTTAGAAATACAGATTTTATGTTAACATTGACATGAGCAATTTTCAAATCATGACATGTCCTTTTGTAACACCATTTTCAAAGTAGGTCAAATATCGGGGTCGTTTTGCTATGGTTATTTTTTTTGAACAAGCTGCTGGTGGTTGCTAGGGTCTCTAAAGGGCTAAGCTTGTCAACGAGTGAGACACTATACAGACCTTTGATTAATTAAGATTAAGGGGAAGAAAACAAATAAGAAATCTCCAAAGAACCATATGAAATGACACTTTTAGTTATTTATATTCATGTGGAGACTTCATTTTCCCCCCTCAGGTATACAAGTGACCTTGTCAACCTAGACAATGAATAGTGGCAGTGTGTCAAACTTATTAAGAGTTTTTGGGGAAGAAATAAACAAATTTCAAAGTTAAAATTGTTAGCTTGGAGTTAATTCCCCCAGAGGACCTGAATAAGTGCTCTCCCTATTAGCAGGATAATGAGTAAAGCGTTGTGTCAATTTAGACTTTAAGAGAACTAAGGGAAGTGAATAATTTTCAATCAAGCTGACCAGACCCTGAACAAACCGTTTGAAACCATTCAACTGCACCGGGTGTAGAGCCTGTGCAAGTCTCACGTGCATCAACAATGGGAAAAAATGTCAAATAAAGACAGTATTTGTTTTTATGACAACAAATCTTTGTTTTAAATTATATTTGTACAAAATTCTTGAAACTAAGAGTACCCATAATTTTATAGAAAACAAATAATTTGTTAAAATTAACATTGAAATAAAATTAAAACTTGGGATGAGGATACTTATTTTTTAGGAACCCCATTTGCAAATTGTGCCTGAATTAGTGCGACCATTACAAAGGTTATATCAGTTGAACATCAGTTGGGCAAAATTCTTAAATGTTTACAAGTAACCGGAAACAGGGGTCAAGTCTTATTCTTGGGTTTTCTTCATTGATTTGTTAAATATATTTTACTTTCAAATATTTAATCGCTAAATTTCACTTTCCCAACAATATAAAATAATTTTTATAGGAGTAAACTAGGTTAAACTTAAGTATTTGAAGAAACAGAATCGATACCTGTAAAACTCAATTGATCCCGGAAGTTTGAATACTTGCGAGATATGCACAGTCTATAGTGGCACAACTGTGCACAGAACTATAACAGGTACATGTACATGTACATGTACATGTACAAATGTGCCTTCAGTACATGATATCAAATGGCCGACAGGCGTAGTTTATCCATCATTCAAAATCAGTGGATGACATTGAATGGTCAGACAGGAGGAGGGTTAGTTTGTTTAAGAGCAATGCCACATGCCAATTTCAGTTATTCATCAATTTACTTGGAGATAAAGGTGTTCTCTTGAGGTTTGTTCAGTGACCTTCTCTAAATTAGGTTGAAAATGATCAAGACGTTGTGTGGGACTCAAGAGTAATTAAGAATATATGGGAAGAAATTAATTTCTGCAGATGAGCCACTTTCACTTATCTGACTTGGGAGGTTGAAAATGTTCTCGGGGTTCTTCTTTCACAGCAAGCTTTGATGATGAATGTAGAAATTGTAGTAATTAAAAAACTAATAGATGTTAATTTTGCATCAGGGATAAATAATTTAATTAGTTTTTATGCTTACACCGATGTGTATTAAGCACTGTATACTCAGTACTTTCCCGAGTTCTGTGAACAAAAATTCACAGGCAAATCACTCGGATTAAAAACTAACTATAATAAAAAATCTAAACAAACATTTCTTCTGCCATTTCTATAGTTGTGTGGAGAGTTTGAGATATTCTCTTGAGATTTTCAGCATGACCTTTTCACTTTTGTTTCAACGATTAGTTTGAAACCAAAAGCTGCTGAGTCAGAGAGTGTGTGAGTGTGACAACCCGTTGAGAATGGGACTTTAACAAAAGGGATCTGGGTGTTTTGTCAGAGCAAGGACGTCCTCGCTTCGCTTTCAAGTACAAAACCAATGGGGACGTCCCTTAAAAAGTCAAGTCCAAATAGTTAGAGAACAAAGAGAAACACTTGATTTACTGTCTGGGTAGGTATACACATTCAACCAGGACTTATAATAAAAGGGACAATAGGGTTCCCGGTTGGGTGAAGGTCCCCAGTTGGAAAGTATGTACAAAACTAAAGAAACCTGTTGCCAACAAATTAGTGTACAAATAAAAGAGGGACAGTAGGATTTCCCCGACTGCACGTGTTTACTCACGTCAACTTACAGGGTACTTTATACACAATGGAACAATGCTACCAAACAAGGTTTTCTTTGTTCTAGTGCTACCCCACAGAAGATTTCTTCATAAAAGGGAATAATAGAACGGCAAGACCCTGTAAATGCCATATGTAAGGGTGTGTGCGTACTTGTAGTGACGTTCAAACTGTGGATTTATAACAAAGGGACAATAGGTCCACGATTCCTATCGCAAAGGAAAACATTGGGGTTCACGTTTGTGAGAACAAAGAGTTGAACAAAGGAGGGTCCACGATTGGAGGTCATTACACACTTGGGTGTGTGTGGGGGTTGTTAGTGACATTCAAACCAAGGACTTAAAACAAAAGGGAAAATAGGTCCACAATGCTATCACAAAGATCAACGAAGAAGGTCAATGACTGGAGGCCATTACACACTTGTGTGTGTGAACATGTCTACGCATTCAAACTGAGGACTTTAACAAAAGGGATCCAGGAAAATGACATACCGGGGACAGTCCTCACTTTGCTTTTGTGTACAAAACCAATGGGGCTGTCCCTAAAAAAAACTAAGTCAATGGGAGAACAAAGGGGTGTCCTCGGTTTACACCATTTACAAACATGTGTGTGTGTGTGTGTGTTTGTCAGGGTGGTGGATCTTAATCAGTAAGGCAAGGGTTGTGGGAGAAGGGTGGGGGGGGGTAAGAAGTCATCTAAAATACCTGTTAGATGAAAATCTCTATACTGTCAAGCCAAGTCTCCTACATGCACTAATACAGACAGTGAGGGGCAAAGTGGTCACCAGGGGCAAAGTGGGATTTATATTGGATTAACTCATTACTGTTGAGGCGTCTTGGGGGATGATAACTTATTTAATGAAGATGAACTGGAGATGAACTGAAACCTGACAGTAGGGAATTCCCTGTGCTTGTGACTCAACTCCCACTAAGAAGATTTTTTCTCCTTTGAGTCGAGCAAGATTTCTTTTTTGGGTTGTAAGGGGGTTGTTATTCATTAAAACAAAATACAGAATGGAATGCTCTTCTTGGCAGCCATAGAACTTCTAGACACCTGTCAACCAAGATTCATGAAAACAAAACAAAAACCAGAAAGTTTTGATCTCCTGTGGGCCGTTCTGATTTTCTTCCTGTAGAAACTGATGGGATTCAATGTATTGCTATTTCTGATCAGTCTGAGGAAGTTGTCGATGGGGTGAATGAGACACTGAACAAGTGAAATCATCACTAGGTTGTGGCAGAAGTAATCATGCTGGGATAGCAATTAATTGAAACGGACAGAATTGTAAAGAGTGTTTGCCTTAATTTGACCATTTGACACGGTCTAAGCCGCTGTGTCTCATTTGAAAACATCGATAGGGATACGTCTTATTGAATGCCGCTTTCTGTTTTTGTTATTTTATCTGTAGTTACCGAAAACCCGATTACGAAAAAATGGCAGAGAAAGACATGCCCAGTATCCGGAGCAAGTCAGGGATGTATTTTGGAATCCGAAACTCCAAGACTCACAAGAGGGATCTGGAGATGGACGAGATTGTCTCACAGGGTATGCTGAAACGACTACTCACAAAAAACAAACCAACTCAGGAGGACAAGGGAATGAGCGTGCATCTCTTAAGCGAGTCAGATGAGGAAGAGTAACGAGTCATTGTTGTGAGATTCAATTTCAAACTTGCGCCAGTTCCTCGATCCAGGATGACTCAATGTGAAAAAGAGTTCTTCTCTTGATCAGAATTTTTTTAAATCCTTAAACATGACAAGCAAGTACTTTCAAATGCAATACTTCTTGGTCAGAAAGAAACCAGGTTTGTTACAAGGTAGAGAGTTAATGAGGGTCGCAGAGGATTTTTTCCCGATTATAGGATTTCTCGTTGACCTCTCTTGGCCTTGAGATTTTCTTGTAAGAGGCGAACACGCCAACACAGAGACAAAAGACTCGGCTCTTGCTCTGATCAAACTTGTACAATTCTATTAGTGGCTATTCAAAGAGTCTATAAACCTCTGAGGGAGGTTGACCTCCAGACCATGAGGATATTGTTGTCCAATAATCAGGATTTTTCTCACTCCTAGTTTTGGTGTCGCAAGATAGAAGTTCTTAGGCTTAAATTTTTTACTCCTATTAAGTCGGGACTCTGGTCCCAAGTCCCTGAACCTGTGATAGTTGACTGACAAGTAACAATTTAATGGCAAAATATGCAGCAAATTGTGGACAACATTTTCAAGGGGCATTTGTCCCCAAAATGGATCTGTTCGCACTATAGAGTATACATACATGTATAAAAACCTACAAAAGCATGTACAAAATTACAAGAAGCATTTCTACGCATTGAGGCAATGGTGCTGACCCATCATATTACACTGCTCACTATTTTGTTTAATAATAATAATAATAATAAGACTTGTAATGCGCACATATCCACCCTGCTGGGTGTTCAAGGTTTATACAGCAAACATTCTCCAAGTGGACATTCCTCTGCAATTTAGCCATAGGGATTTTTCGCCCATTTCGCCCTCTAGTTCATACATAATTCTATGGTTTCGGACATATTTCCTTTCACGTTTTAATTTTGCATGCAAGGCTCAGGCTTTGCTACTACTTCCAGCTCCAAACCTTAGTGTAATTCATTTCACAGTTTAAAAGCAATTTTTATAACTTAAGTTTACGGTTCGTTGAGACTTTACATCTCTGCAAAATATGTGAAAAGGAAATCCTTTAAGAAAAATCTATATATGGGAATGAGGTAAATTGTGTAAAGAGGGCATGGTTTACAGTGAATTGTGTCACACTTACCAACTGGATTATAGATATAAAACAAGTTTCTATAAAATACTCTTGGTATGGGTACCTTTGAGTGTTACACGTATAAGCATGAACATCAAGAGTGTGACACGATAGGTTCAAACCAAATCGGTACTACAAAGTACATTATAGAGTTGCGACCGTGTCACCTTGTTTACAAAACCAGTGACATTGAGCATTTCATAGCATTTTGACAGGTTAGATACGAAACTGCAGATATTGGATGTTTTACATTTTGTATTGCAATTTTTAACATGAAATCTGGTATTGTTAATGTTACAACAGGTTTTGAAATGTGGTCCCTTTCTTCATATCAAAAAAAGACAATACCTTCTACAATTGATGTTTTCTACCACTTAGCTGTGATATTTTGTGCCTGCAGGAAACATGTGATGTCATCAGTCACATGGTCTATACTTGGGTTCGGCACACTCGACATCCCCCCTGACAAATGACAGAAACTGCCCTATAAATAGCATCTTTGCATGTTTGCTGCACAAACTGCAACAGGGCTCAGATACAAGAAAGTTGATGCTCATGGCACTCCAACACTATTACCCCTGGTCACTGGGCCATTTATTTCATTTCTTAAACCATCTTAGCTCCCTGGGGAGCATACAGCCTGTGCCAAGTTTGTAGTGCACCAGGCTAAAACAATCACACAAACCATCTCTACCCTCAAAGGTACCCAATTACCACTGCGTGAAGAGAAGAAATTATCATCTTGCTCAAGGACATAAGTGTCATGACCGGGATTTGAACTCACACCCCGATGATTTTGCCACCAGAACTTGAGTCCGTTACCAAATACACAACAAACTGCCACCATTTTACAAGCAATTCCATGTAATGTAAATTATGCATTTGTAGAGGATAGTCACGCGTATGATCCTCATAATGCAAGTGGTGTCAGAAGACTTCATATTTATAAATTTAATACATTGACAAAGTTTCCATTCTTTAAAACAGTCACTTGCTGCAGGAAAACAGCTTTGATTATTTTGTTCTTTGACAGCTACATTCAAATTAGTTTGAACAGGTTTTTTTTATATCATGTATTGCGCGGTTGATTGTTTTGAAATCGCACAAAACATATCTAATTATTATTATTATTATGAACATAACCCAGGCATAGCTCTCTTTCTTTACAGTTCTTGACTTTCAAAGGTTGAATGCAAGTTTAAAACAAGTGATTCCAGTTGAATTATTTGATTGTATAAAGCAGTTTGGTTTAGCGTGCAGAATATGTCTATATTTTCTCAAATTTCTACAAATGTGTTGAACATTATTAAGAGTATTTTTATATAAAAAGTTAAGTGTAAAATTTGTGAAATCCGTTTTGTTTTTCAGGTGTTTTTTTTATTATAGAGGTATAGTTACGAGTATATCAAAGATTGTGTTAAGTGAAAATGATAAATAGTTTTGTGAATGATTTTTTTTTCAGGACTGACCCTGAAAGCATTTTGCATAAACTACTCTGTGTAATATTGGGTTTTTTGTAGAGTGCTACATAGACCTCTTGCATAAGACACCATAAGCTGAAACAACGCCCTCACTTGGATCACTCAATGGCTGATAGTTGAGCTTGACGCGTACACACGTGGGTGCAACAGTGGTGCCGTATGCAAGGAGGCTGTTATAAATTATGAATTTGATACCTAGTTAATATTGAAAAAGTAGACCCCCTGTAGGTCTGAATCCCTGTATAGTTATTATGCTTATGGTACATGTATTTAAGGGACCAGCCCATTTCTCTTTCAGCCATGGTTACATTACATTAATTTACATAATAGTACAAGAAAATAAGTGCTGAAAAAAATCTATCACCTCAAATTCGTTACAAATCCTCTGAATTCCTGTCCTGGTTTTGTACAAATGTAACAGAGTCTGCATTGCACGGCCAAACAAAAGACATGGGATCCAATGTTATCAGAGTCCAAAGGTTTGGAAGTTGAGTTACCACAGACTAATACCGTTTGATGGGCTCAGTACTGCGCAGCCAAACCTACCAAGTTTTTGTTTTAGTAAACCAATTCAAAAGACTTGGTTTTGAGTTATCGAAGACTGGGATATGGGGCGGTTCCAAGCCAAACTACCTTCGTAATCAGGGAATGGACCAATTAAATGTAATAACAATCATTGGAAATAGAACAAAATGAAACAGCAACAAGAATACTTTTGAAGATACAAGACTTTTTTAATCACTGGATTCACAGCATTGTAACAAGAGTATGAAGTACTATTAACAGGGAATATCCTAGGAATATATCCACGTCGCCTGACTGCCAGATACATTACGGAAAGATATTCAAAGTAGAATTAAAACGATGCATTATATGTATTGTAAAGTGTGTACTATTAATAAGCAGTGTTTGCAATAACAAATAAACTGAATCCAAAACCACCGAGTGAATAATTATTCTCTCGATCTCCACTTTTAATTTGGTCATTTTAAGCTGTGTTTGTCACCGAGATTTATAGTGCATACCTAAAATAAACTGTCTGTAAATGCTGCCATTATCCTCCTCTTCATAATATAAACAAAGTTTTGACTGGCTATCCTGTGATTTCCCCCTTTTTTGTTGTCAGGAAAGAGTCTAAATGTATCATTTTCAAATACAGTTTCTATCAATGATGTGCTACATGAAACTAGTCCATAAAGTATGAAGGGCGCCCTCATTGTTGAGATGCATCAAGGCAACAACCCACATACACATGCACTAGGAAAAAATGTGTCATCCTTTAAAGTAAAATTACACACCCTCCCACACACACATCCCTAAATATAATAAAAGAAGTTGATTAATTCTAATTAAGAGAATGTTGATGGAGTCATCAAAGCAGGCCGAGTCTTTTCTCCATGAGAGCGTGTGGATTACCCATCACTTCTGCATCACCGGGAGCTGCAGCAGAGACAAGAAAATAACAGGAAAACTACAATTATTAGTATTACAGCAAACTCTTACATTCAACTCCACTCTTATCTAGATGTCATTGAGACACCTCAGACTGGTTTCATACTAATTGCAATTGCAAATATTATATTCAAACAAAATCATTTAGCAATTTATATAATTGGAACAATAGAATTATGAAAAAATGAAAATGGCTGTTGCAAACAAAATGACATTATTATTATTATATATTTTATTATTATATAGTTCTGGTAATGACACCAAGAATGCCTCATAAGTGAAGTTAATCCTTGTAGTTCGCAAGCCTGAAGAAACCTGTAAATAAGGGTGCTTGCCATGTGAACCAGAAAAACTGAGGTTAACCCCTACATGATAAGTGTTCTGAGTTCTTTTACGCTCGAAAATGAACAAATGACCCAACACATTTTTATCTGCCAGTTAACTACATTTGACCAGTCAAACGACTAGATGCATTCAAGTGAAACACAGACCACATATGCGTGATTTAAACTGCAAATTGACTAAAGGGTAGCACCAGAACGTGCTCCTAGTAGAAATGCTGAGAACAAACTACTCTTTCCAGAGCCACGTCTTCCTAGAAGAGAAGAGATACACCGTGTACCTAAAATAATTCTTATAAATAAATGAAACAACTCCATACAAATAGTCATCTGCTTTCTTGAAAAAAATGTAATCACGAAAATCTAGTTAATACTTGATGCAGGTCAACCAACTGAAATATCTTTACATCTGCTCTTTCAGATAAAAGGAGAGAGAAAAAACAGATTAGTAAACTTTGATACCATGGGCACAGTTGTCAAGAGCTGGTAAGGGTTCTGACGACCCTGGATCGGCATCTGAAATGTGATATATGCACCGTGAACAGGCATTTCAAACAAGCCACAAAAGTTATTTGAACGGTATGATTTGGCTTTGCCCGGCACTGAAGTACAATAAGCACAGTGTACTCGGTGCTTCCTGAGCCGTAGGGGGAAAAACAATCTACAGGCAGCTCAGGTGGAATTCAAATTCAGTATTGAACTCTTGCATTGATGTCACACGTGGCTAGTGTCTTCCACGCTAGTGTCTTCCACGCTCGCCATTTTGGGAGTAAAATTACATATGCAAATTATGGTAGGCTATTGAATGCTGCATTGCCTAAAATGCACACCACACTGTATAGGAAAATAAATAATTGGGGAGGCTAATCATCCTTACTTGCAGCTGAGAAGCTGAATTGTGAAGGACGTGACTACGTGTTCGAGACGCAGGCTGCAAGAGGGCCTTTAGCAGCCAGCCACATCAACCCATATATGACCATGGAGCACATCCAGATATTGAAAGTGTTTGATTTTTCCGGAGGGAGGGAAACCGGAGGGCCCGGAGAAAAACCTTTGTTGCACAGGAGAACCAACGCACAACTCTATTTACATATGGCCCTAGTCAGGAATTGAACCAAGGCCACAGTTATGAGGGGTGAGCGCTTTACGCACTAGCCATCCATGCCACCCATATACATGCATTATCATGCCTTGGGGTAAGGGCCTCTTAAAATGAGGCAATTTGTCTAGGCGACTCAGAGGCAACCACCTGTTGTCTGACAAAGGAACACTTCGGCAGCACAAGGGACATTTTTCTAACAGTCTCTCGCTATCGCCGAGAAGTTTTTTTTAAATCGAAATGATGTATTTTTCTTCTTAAAGATTACCTGGAACAGGTTGCCTGTTATAATTGCCTCGTGTGACACGACCCTCAGGGCAAAACTAAATCATATTGACTGCTTCTCACTATAATAATTACACCACTTAAAAAAGTTATTTGAAGCAACTAACAGGCACAATATCTTAAACACTTTTCCACTTGGTAGAGCTGTGGACATGGTGGCTCCATGACGCATCAGCATGAGGGATTCAGACAGCATATCTGTTCATGCAATAACCATCACAACTGTGTTGCATCTGCTCTTCCAACCATCCAACCCAGCCGACTATTGTCACTACTGGTGACTCTCAGGACAGAGATAAGATTTAGTATGACACCAAGAACGGACCCAATAGGTTAACATTGATGCTTACCAGTTGTACACTCAACTCTTAAAGGCATCAACTGTCCTGAGATGTAATGCATCAACATCAAGTTAATGCCCAAACCTTTTTGAAATAAGCAATTTCTGGATCTATACAACAATACCAACCATTTCTTTTTTGCTGTTTAGTTGAAAATAAGACAACCTAATTTGATAGACTTTTAACAGGTTGGTTGTATGGTGTGTTTATTAATAACTTGAGGATCGGTATGAATTTACTTTTTAAAAACCGATGATTCATCAAACCCTTTAGAGCATGCAGCCAACATTGACAATTGTCAAAGACCCGTAACCGCAGATCAAAAACTAATATTTTAAATAATTTTTCAGAAACTATAGCATTTCAAGCAAAAATATTTTGAGGGAAGCTTTCCAGCATGACCATCTTTATACCATGTAAGTTAAGTGCAAAAGTTAGATGGCTCAGTTGGTGAAGCGCCAGCACGTTAATCTGTAGGTCGCACGTTCAAATGCCGCTCTAGTCAATTTTTCTTTGTTCAACCCCAAATTAATTACAAAATTTACCCAGTCAGTTTCCCTTGTGGTTTATTACTTGATATTAAGTCCAAATCTTTGAACATTTATATTTTCACTCAGTACGAATATTGTGGATACCCTAGGGTATGATAAAGCGCTACATAAGAACTTTGTGTTGTATGGATGGTCAGCATGGGCTTTCGGAAGAGTTCACTCCATACAATCCTCCCCTTCCCCCCCCCCACCCTCCAGCAGAAAAACGTCATGTGGTGTTTTTCACTCATGACCCTCTCCTTTTCCCAAGAAATCAAGAGCTTTATTTTCAGCTTGACAACAGGTGCATGAGTTCTGTAATGACAATAAGCCCTACAGGTGCAAGGTACACCTTGTCAGTCACTTTGGTCATCCAAAATACCTGGAAATTTTGGAGCTTAAACTCGACTTTGAACGGCTACACCCTGAAGATCATATTTATGGAGGGGAAGTGACCGAATCGTTGGTCAGTTCATACACTGTCCATACAGTCAAATAACAGGTTGAGGTTATCACGGTTCAAACGGTTTTGGTCAAGATCAATGGTGTGGTTGTCTAGTGGAAATCCTGCTGGTCATTTTCGATTGAAATCAAATCCATGTGGTTTTAACAATCCAGACCGCCTCTCTCTCAAAACTAAAAGAGAGACAGGAATAACTCCGCCCACAGAAAAACAAAACAAAACAAGAACTCTGCTCACAAAAAATACAAAAACCCAACAACAACTACAGCTTGGTGTTTGTCACTTGACAACGAAGGGCACTGTCAATATCGATGATGTCATTGTTACTTTTTTGAAGAGGTCAAGGTTTGCATACTATTTCTTACACTACGGAACTATATCCGAATTCATGGCTCAGTTGGATAGCACTGGCACGATAATCCGGAGGTCACAGGTTCAAATCCCGCTCTAGTAAACTTTTCTTAGTTCAACACAAAAAGAAATTCTACAGGTTGAAGTCTAACTAATGTAAAGTTTTAAGCTTATCACCTGGTGTATGGTAAAACCAACTTATTCTTCTTCATCTCTGACGCAATAATTACATCTACATATTCAAATGGTTTGGCCTCAATGTTTTGAACAGTGTACACTGCTCCTCTAAAGGAGGAAGAGATTTACACACGGTTGTAACATAACGTAACATAACATTACAATTAAAATTGATATGGCGCTATTCCATCAAGATCACAACACACATGATAGAATTTAAAGTTGATTCTTAACCATTTCACATCGGATGTCATGTTTTTCCGCAAATTATTCCAGAGTGTAGCATGCACAGGCATGCACCTACTGTGATATGCTTTGTTTCTCCCGTACAAAGGAGAGACAACGGGTTCTGGAAAACATGCCTTGTAAAATCCCTTTCCAGGTCATTGTGTAACCCCTGATTCCAGACCTTTGTCCTAATGTTGTACAGATGTTGTAAACAAGAATGGCTGCCACCATTGTTTGTCATAAATCAACTCATTTGGAGGCAAGTCCGAGCATTACGAGATTCCAGCATACCATGGCAGATTATCGGCCATGGCTCACAGCCAAGGTTCTGCGAATCATGGCGAGTGCCTACTCAATTTTCGCACATGACAACATCAAATCCTGGAAAGAAAGCTTGGAGAAGTGTAATATGACAGTAAATTGGGAAGATATCTTGGGAGTAGTTTTGTTCAAGCATTTATAAACAAAAAGAGCAAGTTTAAAATGAATCCGTTCTCTAATCGGTAGCCAATGAAGTTCCCACAAGATTTACAAGAAAGGTTACTTGTTGTAATTAGGTCATTTCTTATGTTGTACCATCCCTTTAAGTACAGACCCCAGACACAGTATGCATGTTAACCTTATCAAGATGTTACCACAAAGAGGTCAATTAACTCAGTAAAGATACAGGAAACATACACTGCATGATTCAGATTCAATGTGGTCATCCAAAGGGTATTAAAGGGGCATTCACTGTTAGTGCTAGAGTTGTTGCTGCAGAATAAGAGGTGAATTTAAAGACAACAAACAGGAATGGTTAATATCAAAGGGGGGGGGGTTCAATCTGAAAGCTTACTAATGATAAAGTTAATACCAGTACCAATCCTTCAGAAAGTGGTTTTTGTCTGAAATACTATCAACTTTAAATAACACCCTACAAACCACTTCGATTGCCGCAATTGCATTAAGCCTAACATGCACCTGCACAAAATCCCTGAAAAAACATAAACCGTTTTCACTGAATTATAATAATATAATACTGGAGTCTAATATAGCACATGTATCTACCAATCAGGTACTGAGGCGCTTGAACAAGGAGAAACATTTTTTTAAGGCAGGTTGTTGACAATTTTAGGTTATGAGACCGATTTATGTAGCATCAAAAAATGAGCTCGAGTCCATTGCGCTTGAATGCTCAGCCACAACACTCCAAACTTGATGAAGTTCTCACAGATTGGTTGTATGGTGTGTTTATTGAAAAATACATTGTCCCTGTCTGCAACTGGTATCCTGCTCATATATACTTAGCAGAAAATTGATAAGCAATATTTTGTGCTTAAGCAGCTCTATGAAATTGGGCTAGGTTGCTGACTCATCATAGCGTTGGTTCCATTCCCAGTCATAACACTTTTGTCCCTGAGAAAGGCACTTAACCATAATTGCTTCTCTTAATCCAGGTGTATAAACAAAAACCTGAGAGGGCAGAGACAGCATTTTGTTTGATTAATATACCCCCTTGCTCAAATTTTAGCAGCTTCGGGTTGTATGCTTCCCAGGGAGTTGAGAAAGTTTGAGAAATGGTCTAAGTATGCCTGATGAACAGTGATAATAATGTTGTAAAAGTGACTTGGTAGCTACCAGGATATGTGCACCATATAAGAACAGAGTATTATTCCTAATTACCACTGCACATTGTGTACAGATAGGCAAGAAGTACGGACTTATTATAAACTGGTAGGCAGTGATTTCCCAAACTTATAACACAGAATTATAAAATGTGTCAAAAAAAACATTCAAACACACACCATACGTTTGTTCTCTCTGCCACACACACACAAACCCACACACAAAGATCAAGCCAGTCTTTCTGTTATCCGCAACTGTCATTTCTAATTAAGACAAATCAAACTCATCTTCAGTTAAGTGATTAAACAAATAATATTGTACATCCACCGTTATTAAAGAAAAAAATTGTACAACAAAAAGAAGAGATTCATTGATATCAAGCCATATCCTCCAAAAATGTTCCCTATTTCCTGCTTAAGTTGCTAAAGATTGCTGTTATAGCGATCAACAACAGGAAATTCAATTTTGAAAATCGGACATTTTTTCCGCGGAAATTCTTGAAAACATGTGTTCAGAATCTTGCAGAATGCACAGGTTTAGAAGAAGTAGGACCTACATAGCGGCAGAAGATCTAACAGAGTCAGAAGTTGTGATATAACGGTCATTCTCAGAAAGTCTTCAGATCTATTTTGAACGTGTAAGCTGGCCACGACTGAAAAACTTGGGTATTTCATGGTGGTGTAAAGGACTCGAGACTTGTAGTCACATCGGCAAAAGACTCAGACTTGGACTTGAGTTTGAGGACTCATGAACATGAAAAGAAACATACTTTACAAAAACCTCGGAGGCAATTCTTATGATCAACTTTCAGCAATGTAACTGCAGTTTGGGAATTTTTTTTTAAGGGACGTACCAAGCACAATGTTTTTCAATTTTCAATAACACAGCTGAGAATCCTAAAACTAGGAAATCAGCTGATCAGCTGGAAAGTTGCAAGCCTGGACTTTACATCAAGATTACAATAAAACTCAAACACAAGGATGAATTGTCATTATCAGACAAAATATTTCTGTCTCAAAAACCAGCCAACTTTTGACACAGTTTCAAGGCAACTGAACTTAAGTCTCTCATCACGAGAAGAATATGAAATTCAATTGGGCGATGAAACGTCATCGCTAGACAATTTTCCTGGCCGACCGCATTTTTTTCACAAAGTGCTATTTTCAGAGGCGTTATCTGAGAGCAAAGCATGTTTCTCCCTTGTCTGGACTCTCGGATGTCTCGGCTTACCCCTAAGACTTTTATTTTACCACCATACCCGAGAAAGTGACGCCCTAACAAGAAGCATGTCCCGCCCTGACAAGCAGGCAGGAACATTTCAGTTGATCCAAACGGCTTTTCCAGAAGATCCATCAGGCTATGGTGCTAAAGAAAAATGGAGCCGCTCTTTAATAGCTGACCAGAGTAAAGCCTACTACAGGTCAGGTTTAAAGGGATGGTATTCAAGGGGGAGGATTCATTCAAACTCTCTAGTATATTAATAATAACAATAATTAAAAAAAAAATAATTTGGGAGGCTAATCATCCTTTCTCGCGGCTGAGTACGCGAAGGACGCGAATACAACAGGGTCGAGCCGCAGGCATGTAAAGGCGCCTTTTGGCAGCCAGCCACATCGACCCATATATGACCACGGAGCACAGCCTGAGATCGAAAGTGTTTGATTTTTCCCGGAGGGAGGAAAATGGAGGGCCAGGAGAAAAACACTTGTGGCACAGGAGAGAACCAATGCCCATCTCCCATGATGACTTTGATAGTTCATACAATGGGAAATGAAGAGATGAACAAATCTTTTGTTTCTAACCTTGTGTGCTAAATTATTTTAAGAAAATGAGGCAGAAAAAATTAAATGTTGACGTCCAAACCCCGGCGCCCAAAAACACAATCTTCCATGGAATGTTCAGAAAGTGAAATCCCACAGCTTTTAAAACCCTGCTTGGGGCACGACATTGTGGAAGAAACTCCACACAAAAATGAATTTTTATGATTCATGATTTGTTTACCTTCCACATGGTTCCCGAGTCACCTCTAGCTAGATACTCCTTCATTGCCATTGATTGAATAACATAAGAGGTTTGCAGTAGGTTCTGAAAGTTTGTACACCCTTTTTTTGACCTGGGAAGGTTTTCTACGTGCTAACACCACCGCATGGAGATTGTGCCTTTGTTGATTTGCTTGGTGTCATGGGACATAGTGTGATCATAATCATGTAGGTTCATCCTTTGATTTGCCCTGCCCTTGGTATATCAGAAATGGGGCACAATATGAGAGCATAATTGGGTGGCTAATTATGCTGATTAGATGTGTGGATTGCTGATTAGATGTGTGGATTGCGAATTAGATGTGTGGATTGCTAATTAGATGTGTGGATTGCTAATTCGATGTGTGGATTGCTAAAATGTGTGGATGACTGTCCAAACCTGGACATTGAGTTCAGGACAGAGGCGCTTTTTTGTGTGTTTACTCACAATGTAAAAGTGCAGTGCGAGGCGCTGCAGTCAACTCTCATTATGAAGAGCACTTTTAAAAAGACCTTAGAGAGGTAATTTGCGCAGTCCCAGCGACCTTGTTATAACGAGAGTCGACTGTCCATTGATTCTACCACTCTCTCAATGAAGCGTGTTAAACAAAGCACTTCCGATTACCAAGTCAACCCTCCTCTCCCACATAAAAAAAATAAGAAAATTATTAAGACATACAAAATCATAAAGACAAATCCATATGGGTTTGTCACATGGGCGTGGCTAAGAGATTGATCACCACTAACCTCACATTTTTTTGGTTGGACTTTCCAGGACCTCTGCAATTATCTGGAAGAAAGTACAGTGGCACTTGACATCCTGGGGGTCCTTATATTACCACCTGGAAATCCCTGCGATTGAAACTCTCACAAGCAATAGGTCCCAGTGTGTCAAAGACACATGTGACGTTAACTGGGTGTGTCGGGGCAGAATGATATCTCGGACTAAGGTGGACAGATCCACAGGGCGGACAAATTGGGTTTAATGACTTTGGGAAATCAGAGGCAGGTTGGAGGCGAGGGATTATGGAGGGTATCGGCTCTTGATCTGGCTCGGAGGGGAGTCGAATAATGAACGTTGGAGTTATCCATTCATTCAGACGATAGTCACCTAGGGATATATTACATTACTGTGTGGCTCCTGCTGCTATATTTAGTTGTGAACTTATGTTCTGGGGGGGTCATTTCCACGGCAACTGATAAGCACACACAATTGCCGCGCTCAAAAATAAATCCTTGCATTGTTGTAAAGGGAAGTTTTCAGATCCCGCTGCTAATTACAGGAATCCAACCAGCCTCTTAGACGACAGGGTTAAGACTTTTACTCTGGAAAGTTTGGATTACATCCGAGTCCCTTGTGGATTAGTTTCTGCAAGACTTGCAATAGCACCCGGTATAAAATGTTATAAAATTACACATTATTGTGAAGGGCAAGACAGGAACTGTATGCAAAGGAAGATGCAAGTAACGGGTCGAACCCCTCTCGTGCTATATACTGTTTGAGATTGCATCCCTTTAGTTTTGACCTGTTGTCAAATAAATGAATATTGAATATTGAAACGATTAATTCGTTTGTTTGATTGTTATTAGTTGAAGACTTTTTATAGTATTTTTTCTGCAGTGAGACTGGTTAACTGAAGCAGCAGTTAAAGTTTTGAGCAAGCACCATGAGCAATTCACAGCAGATATCGGCACTTTATAAAACTACATTTACTATTTTATTTATTAATACTGAAAATACTTTCAGAGATAAATAATAATAATATCAGTCATTTATATAGACTCCTTGCATAGTGCGCAACGCTGCTGGTACACTGGGGTCACTCACACAAACACATGTTTTTACATACCAAGAACAGCTATAGTCCAGAGAGCTGCCTCCTTTTGCCTCAGTGAGGGCGCTGTTTGAGAGAGTGAATGCATATGCAAGAGGTCTACAGCGCCTTTGCCACAGGATTTAAAGTGCTGTGACAGGTATGACAGCAATGCTATGTTTGAATTATTAGACACTCTTTATACCACCTTGTAAAGGTGCTGCTTTGCAGTCTGCAGCCAACAATACCAGAAACACCGTGGTAAACCGCTTCTCTTACCGATAAATGTACTGGGTTCTTTACCATGTATTACACAACACACTGGACCTATGGCTCTATGTCCCATCCCAAGGGCAAAGCAATAAGGGTTTAGGTGTCTTGCTTAAGGACACAAGTGTCAAAACCAGGACCCGAACCCACACTCTGCTGATCAGAACATCAAAACCAGCATGACAGCAATGCTCAGTGTTGAGTAGCTAGAGCCTAAAATCCGACAACTCAGGCGGATGACCACTTTGGTCAAAACCCCTACTATAGCCAAGAGTCCTGGCAGAGATACAATGATCAGGTCAAAGGTCATGGACATCAAGTATTCTGACTGGTCAAGTTTTCTTCCACTTCCTTGTTACTGGACTTGAGACCCCCTGCACTGATTAGTAAACTTCAGCCAGTGTTTAATTAAACAGTCTCCAGGGATGTGAACAAATGAACGATCTCACCAAGACTAACAAAAAAGGCATAAAATACAAAAGCTCTGTTGAATGCAGTCCTTCTTGCTGACAACAGTATCAAATTCCCACATCTATCAATCCCTGTGCCCTCAAAAACCTTCACAAGCCATTACAGCACAACTTTGGTCAATGCAAATATATATACTTGTTACGTATTCAAAACTCTGCCACTAGATTTGTCACCCATTCATCACCCCGCCAACGTATCATCATAATACTCCATACACTTGGTTCCCCGTCTCCAAATGCATAGACTTCAAACGCCTCCCGCTGACATACAAATCCTTCAAGCAATCTGCACCCCACTACCTCCAAGAACTCCTTTATCCATATCTGCCTCATTGTACCCTCCGTTCCAGCTCTACTCCTCAACTCATCCTATACATCACTCGCATTATATCATTCAGGCCATCGCTCATTCTCATATTCTTCAGCTTCACCACTCAACACTACGTCAATTTTAGGGTACATAAATTATGGATTAGAAGGCAATTTGAATTTTTGAAGAAATTGGGGATGGGGACTTCATCACTTCAGCATCGAATGCTCATTGATCAAATTCTGCATCCCACCTCAGCATTTTACAGCAAACATTTCATGCTCTACATTGACAATTTCCTCCAGGAATTGGGGAAACTAAGTGGGGCACTGGAAGCCATAAAGATAATGTAGCCTAAATTGAGACCCTTCCTGTGACATGTTTTTAGTAATACATTGAGGTCTGAGTACAATAAGAGCTGAGCGTTTACATTGTATATCTCCTCTCATAGGAATTTGCATAGAATTAAAGGCAGTGTCAAACGTTGGTATAGTTCTGCAAAATCAACCCTTGGTGTAACATGATGCAGCAATTTTAGATTTTGTCGTTCTCATCTGCAGTGATCAAAAGAACCTTTGCATAACCAAAAACTTGCAGAGAGACTTTTCTTATAGTTACAAATCGGAAACTTCAAGATGCTGAGTGGAAGCAACTGTGTAAATATAATGTTGTTTTTTTGTTCTCATCTGCAGAGATCAAAAGAACCTTTGTATTACCAAAAACCTGTAGAGAGACTTTTCTTGTAGTTACAAATTCGGACACTTCAAGATGCTGAGTGGAAGCAACTGTAAAAATATTTTAGATTTTGTTGTTCAAGCTAGAGTGATCAAAAGAACCGTTGCACTACTGAAAACTTCTCAAATGACTTTTCTCAGTTACAAATGCATTTTGAAACGCTTGGTGCAAGCAGACAAACTGAGTATTTGTTTAACTCTTTATGTTATTTGGAGCATGCACCCATCTTTGTGAACAGCAGATTAAATGGGTAACTCTTCTGCCTCTGTTGTCTCAAAAGCCCAATTGCTGTTAATCAAGGAAAAGCCCAAACATATGACATTACACTTTGAGGCTCGTAACTACAAAAATATCATCGGTGATGTACTTTTGACCTTATGGATGGTGTCCCACAGTACAGTAGACCATGTAAGTCTTGCGAATATTCAAACTTTGAAGTGTGTTAAAGTGTGCGATTTTGTTTCCTTCACACGTTAAACAATGTATGTGGGTACCCAAGGTTCCCAAAAATACTTCAATATGCAAAAGACTTGATGAGAGTTCTCTGTGACAATAGACCGTGCAAGTCTCGCGCGTATTCAAATTTGTTTGGGTACATACGATGCTTTAACGCATGAAGGAAACAAACTCACGCGCTTGAACGGGTCCCAATGTTCGAATACGCACGAGACTTGCCCAGTCTATACCAGCTAACTTGAATGATCTGTTTCCATTGCATGCATCTATCACTTTGCGACTCCCAAAGATCAATGATCATAGAGTGGAGAAGGAGCAAGATCTATTGATGGACTGTGAAACACGCATGGGCGCCATTTCAGCAAGCAAATGTTTTGTTATATCATTGAAAACAATGGTTATTGTCCGCACTGATCTACTGTTGCATCAAAAGAGTTGCTTGCTGAAATGGCATCCAGTGAACATTTCACATTTCAGCCCCAGTCCCCCATCTTGGGCCTTCAGAGCTCTATGATCTTTGGTGACTCCTGATCCACATGATGCAACACAAAAACATAGATGAAACTTCATGCCGACGTTAACATTGATTTCTTAGGATATCCTAGGATTTATCAAGGCAGTACAAGCTCTTTAAAACAAAAGAAAGACATGTAATTCATTGTTGAATGAAACAAAAGAACATGGGGGGAAACACCTGTCTGTTTAAGTTCCCCTGCTGAGAATTCCACAGAGGTACCACGATTTCATTGAGGGAAAGAAAAGTATTCTTTGATTGACAATAACAAAGCAGACTGGGGCTGTATAATTGTTAGCCCCTTCCTGGTTGTATCCCAGGGTGGTAAATGAATTTGGCATAAGAAAATAGTCTATAATAGTATAATGACGGGTACAAAAGAGAGAAGGAGGATGGGTTTTACGTATGGATAAAAGAACCCGGAAACGGTGAGACAGCTATTTCCAAAAACGTGCAGAAAAGGTGTCACGTAGGCGGCTACTTGCCCACGATAAGGCCTTAGGCTCTGGCTTGGGCTCTGTCAGTTGTTTTGAGAACTCACTTTCAGTATGGGACTTTGAACAGATTGTACCTAAGCCGGAGCCCAAACCTGAGTGGTGGTTCTAAAAATGGTCTATACCTAACCATTTTATAACTTATTGCAGACAACTTGCGTGTGATGTCAGATTCTGAAACAGTGCCCCAATGAGTTCAAAACAAGGCACATCATTGGCTCACAGTTCAGCACATGCACACATGCACATTTATATTACCTCGGCTATGGCGATGTAATTAATGGTGTTGCAAGTGACTTACAAATAGTAATAATAATACTCGGTTCTTATATAGCACTTCATCACACCCTGCGGGCATCTGAAAACACTCATTGTTTTTTTCTACAGGTATGCGGAGCTATGGAATTTGGACTCATAAGACCTATTTTGCATGTACATATATACATGTTGCACCTTGCACCAGTTTACAAGGTGCTGTGGCGCGATCTGCAGCCAACCATACGAGAAAACACAAGGGCGAACTCCTTCTCTTGAAAGGATAAGTGTACCGGGTTCTTTTACGTGCATTACACAAAACAAGGGACCAACGACTTTACGTCCCATCCAAAGGACGAAGCAATAATGGTTAAGAGCCTTGCTTAAGGACACAAGTCCCAAGACCGGGACTCAAACTCACACTCTGCTGATCAGAAACACCAGAGCTTGAGTCTGGTGTGCTTGACCATTCGACAATGACACGCCATATGCTTGTGCTCCATTTTTACATTTTAAAAGTCGCCATACTGTACACAAAGCCATGGAGAGTAGGTTAGTTTGGAACATGTTCCACTATTGAGCAGGTAAAGGAAAGAGCAACTGGGTCTCATAAACAAGGAGAGCATAATAACTTATTTCCTCTTCCTGTTTGACAACCTAGGAAAGATTGGGGAGTACAATAGAGAGCAAGTGAAACCGTAGTTACAATGAAGATTTATTCCTGTAAAGATAATAATGAGGTGAAGTGAAAGTATGTCCAGTTCAATAAATTGGTTTGGGTCTCTTCCTGTCATGATCCAGTGAGAAAAGGTTAGGGTTAGTGCCTGGGAAAATCTATACTCTTCTCTGCCTTTCTGAAATGAGAAAAAACTATTAATAGCGTACGGCAAGTCACAGGTAAACATTTTTGGGCAGAGTTTTGCAAACAGTGTTCCAGGGCTAGATTGATCCAGTTGGACTAGCTAGACAAACCATGCAGCGTTTGAGTGACATCTAGATTAACCGTGGTTAAGTTACATATGCAACTTGTTTTGATTTACTTTCTTTGGTTTAATACTGTGCAATAAATAAAGTCTACACGACTCTAGTAAGCCACCTGAACTTGCTCTAAGATTTGATGTGTTCTCTCAGCGATCTGTGTACACTTTGTGCCTGAAGGAAATGCAGGATCTGTGGCTCTTTTGAAACATTATGATGTCACGAATCACATTGTCTGTAGCTGTTTCTTTTATCTGAAATCAAAGAACAAATGGAGGCACCATTTTGTTCCTCTTACCGTTGAGAAAATCTTCAAAGCCGATTGTTTCATCCCGTCCAAGCAACGTATCTAGGGCAGCATATGAGCTCGGTAGGCAGGGTGCTCTCTGGATCTGAAGAATGCAAAAATCAACAGAGTGTTTAAAAGAGTTCAAAAAGTGATTCAATAACTCTGTTAGTGCCTTTTTTCCTTTTGCTTGTTTGTTTGTTTATTCAATTGTTTATTTGTTTGTCAGGGAGGGGGGGGGGTTGACAGCACCTGTAAGAGACCAATGTATTCTACTGCCCGGGGGCTTTTTCCAAACCTCGACTTAGGCTCCGTCTCTGGCTCTGATGTTGGGAACACCATGCAAAATGTACACTGTTCTAAAATTGATGATGGAGCCCAAGCCGGAGCCGGAGCCGGAGCCCAAGCCGAGGTTTGGGAAAAAGCCCTGGTGTAAAATAAAAAACCCAATGAATGGTCATCCATGTCAGATTCCACAACAATGCAACATTTTCAAGACAGGATACCAGACTAATTTGGGAATCCAGCCTCTGTCTGATGGCCCCCAAAAATAACACTAAAAGGGTTGTTATTGAGAGACTTGACAAAATGTTTCAAACAGCATACAAATATATATCACAATGAATCAAGAAAAACAGAGGTGATAGCGATAATAACAAATAATACAAATAGTTTACATTACATGTATATCACACATATTCACACAAAAGATCTATAATAAATGCACACTCATAAAATCACAAAACATGTATCATAAATTATGCACATTCATAGAATCACAAAACATGATTAATAAATGCACCTTCATAAAATCACAAAACATGAATAATAAATGCACATTCATAAAATCACAAAACATGGATAATAAATGCACATTCATAGAATCACAAAACATGAATAATAAATGCACATTCATAAAATCACAAAACATGAATAATAAATGAACATTCATCAAATCACAAAACATGGATAATAAATGCACATTCATAGAATCATAAAACATGGATAATAAATGCACATTCATAGAATCATAAAACATGGATAATAAATGCACATTCATAGAATCACAAAACACGGATAATAAATGCACATTCATATAATATGAATATGTCATGTCTGAATCAAGCCACTTCGGCTACCCACTGTGGCTTTTGGCTGCAGCCACAATGACAAATAATAGGAATGTTCAGCCTTCCAGCCATAGCCACTGCTGTAGCCGCTAATATGGACCTGGCCCCAATTTTATAGAGCTGCTTAAAGCAGACATTTTGCTTCGCAATTTTGCAAAACTTAGCAGGATACCAGTCAAAGAAGGTGCAAGTGACATGGCAGTTCCAAAGGTGAATTCTGCTGGTGGGATAAGGCATTTTACCCATTCATGCCCCGCGCTTTTGGAACTTTCTTATTCATCAAATTCGTTCTGCAGAGTCACTTGAAGTTTTCAAGAAACATCGCAAAACTTTCCTGTTCAATGGTTGACTGCCATGGACAAACTGTCTTTCCCATTATTAGTGCCTCTATTTATTCCCTTATTGTATAGTTAACTTGTAAAGCGCTGTGGTACCCAGTGTAAGAGCAATCTATATATTATTATTATTATTATTATTATTATTATTATGGTAACCCTATTCTGGTAAGCATAATTTTGTTATGCCGAGCTACTGTTTGTGCTTAAGCAGCTCTATGAAATTAAGCACTAGCCTTATAAGATACTTCTACGAGACTAAAGAGACGGTGAATGAGACAGTCAAATTAAGATACCTGCTTTGCTGCATGAATCTCCATCTGTAGTTTCAGTGGTGCATGAAGGCCCTGTGTCTTACGGAGCATCAGAAACTCCTGCTGCTGACACCTGTTCCCATACTACAAAACAAACATATCAAATAGTCTTCATTAAATGTTTTTTTATGAGACCTCATTGGCTGATATTTTTCAAACGGATTCAAAAGTATACACAGCTACACAAACGTAATAAGCAATACGACAGGCCTCGAATTAACCCACAGCACCCACAGCAATTTGCCGTGGTGCCCTGTGCTTTTTGCCGTGGTGCCCTTTGTAAAGTTCCAATACAAGTTTAGGGAGACCGCCAACATTAAGGCTAGATGGCTCAGTTGGTAGAGCATCAGCACGCTAATCTGGAGGACGCAGGTTCAAATCCCGCTCTAGTTAATTTCTCTATGTTCAACCCAAAATTTATCAAAATTCACCCGGTCAGTTTCCCTTGTGTTTTATTACTTGGCTCTTCAATTTTTTTTTTTAATGCAAGTCTTTTGTAATAACAAGAAGAGCATAGAATGTCACTTTTACTTCTCCACAAAAGACAAATCGGAGGGTTTCAATTTTTGATGAATGACTCAACACCATTAAGGTTCAAATACAGTTAATACGTCTACACAAAGGGCTTTACAGGTGACAAGATCTGCATGGTTTAAGTTGACATCATAATTAGAACACATCCTGTATCTCTTGACTCATTGCTATTGTTTATGTTGACAATCTGGTGTTAATATATGATCTCCATGTGTGTGGCCTGCACTGGGGTGAATGAGTTTTGTTTTAAATGGAGGGCGTGATGCTCTGGGACTGATAACATTTCCTAATGGGTGGTGGGGTTGATCATACTTTAAACTAATGACAAAAGGTATCTCCAACGACCAGACTTATTTTAAATTTTTTCCAGGGATGAGATTTCCAGAATGTGAAAATTCCTGAAAGTGGCTTGCGGCCCTGGGTTATCCCCTTCTTCTAGACCCAGATCCTTCCAGATGTATCAATTCAGGTGGTTGCAGACTCTGTGCATCACCAGAAATACAATCTACAGGTTTGGACGTTTTGTGGACCAATTCCTTTCCCCACTTTGACGACTGCTTTACTTCTTTCAAGAAAATTTAAAGGAAGAATCAATGCTATGTTAATGAATGGGTCTTATATTTCAAACATAGCTCTGCATGCCTAAACATACATGTAGTTCTGCATACCTTGTAGAAAAAATAACGGTTTACAAGGTGCTGTGGCGCAATCTGCAGCCAACCATACCAGAAAACACCGGAGCGAACCCCTTCTCTTTATGATAAGTGTACTGGGTTCTTTTACGAGTCTTACGAAACACACAGGGCCTATGGCTTTACATCCTATCCAAAGGACAAGCAATAATTAAGTGCCTTGTTAAGAACACAAGTGTCATGACCGGGACTCGAACCCACACTCTGCCGATCAGAAACACCAGAGCATGAGTCTGGTGCATTTGACTGCTCGGTCACAACACACCAGAGGATCTCTCAAACAGTTAAGTTTCTAATACCTATGGTCAAAGTAATGAGAGTTTCCTTGGAATTGCTGCTCCCGTTTTAGATTTTCAATAAAGTCATCAAAAAATGGGTGTAACCTGAAGACACGTGGTTGTAACTTTAAGACTACCATCCTATTGCAAGAGTCTTGACGGGCGATAACTGGAGCCAGGGTGTGGGCGTTAAAGGGAGGGGGCGACCAGATTCTCCCACATCCTCAAACAGATACATGTGCGACCTAATGCTCTTGTAAAATTAGACAGAGTAAATCATACACATCCTCTGGATTGCCATCCTCTTGATGTCAGCAGATCTAATTGTGCATGAGACGGATCAGATGGACCACAACCGAGGGGAAGTTGTAGTCTTCAGTCATTAATCCGGACAAGACATTGCAATCTAATTTAAAAATGGCTGTAATTGCTGGAAGAGTTCAATCTCCTACAAGCGCGTACAGACACTTCAGAAGCCATCACCACTCCTTAGGAGTATGCAGCACCGGCAACCAAATGGGTATTCACAAAGGGGGTACTAGTCGTTCACATTGACAATTTCTACCCCTACATTTACTTCAGGGTGATAAGAAGCAATTATAATCTTGCTCATGAATGACTATTGCCATGACCGGGATTCGAACCCACACTCCGATGACTCAGCTATCACAATTTGAGCCTAATGTGCTAAACAGATCGGCCATGACACACTATTAAGATAATTTAGTATAATCGTTACAATAATCCCTTCGAATAAACACAGGAACACTTACAAATTTCTCAGACTCTTCGAGAGGATGCGATGTTGTTAACGACTCCTTGATACTTGACGGCCTGCAAGTTAAAAAAAAGGAAGACTCAATAATAAATTAAGGGGCTCATAACTGATATTAATCATATTGCAATCATCAATGTTACCAAACCAAAGCTGAAAGGAGGGAATAGTCTTTTCTTTCAACCCCAGCCCAAGCCCTACCCCCCCCCCCCCCCCCCAGTTACACCGTTTGGTTGAAGAGCAACCTCCTTTTGACCTCTACATGAGGGCACCCCATTTCAGTGATGTCATGGTCTATCAAAACTTTCATTATAACTGTTTTACATTTCATACTAGACAAATTTCCTGGAAAAAAAAAATGTTGACGCAGTGAGCTACAACAAAGGATAAGAGAGCATACCACCCATGTAGATATGGGGAAACCAAAACTACCAGGCAGAAAGGCTGGTTCCTTGTTTGTAATATCAAAGCTGTAAGTGTTAAAGAATACAGGGAACCAATCAAAGAAACCTGAAGCCTCACAACAGACCTAGGGCCTTTTCCAAACTAAGCCTTCGGCCCTGTCATCAAGTTTTTGTACATTTTGCACTGTGTTTCCAACATCAAACAGAGCCCAGAGCTGAAAATGAGCTGAGACTTGGGAAAAACAAAAAACAAATGACCAAAGATGCAGAAGAAGTCAGGATTGTGTCAAAGTAATAATGTGCATTATGTATTAAAGGTATTATACAGGATAAAAAAAACATCATTGTTTAATTTTAGTCTGAAAGCTTACTGATTGTAAAGTTCATATATATTATTTTTTCTGTGAAATATTTTCCTCAGAAATGAAGTCACATTCGAGGAAAACTGTATCTCAAAACCTAAACAAAAAGTTAACAGCTGATTTCGGTTGTTGGTATAACCAAAATTAAGAACAATGTGTTTACATGCTGGAAATTGTGCATGGTTTTCACTATTTTCTCCTGACTCAAACAATGAATTAAACCCAAATTTTCAAAGGTTTGTTATTTCATGTATATGGTTGATCACACACAAAAATGACACTGTCTGCGACTATTTTGTCAGCTCTACCAATACCTTGAAAAAATAGTGCCTCAATACAACATTGACAAATAAAAAAACTGCAACTAAACATTTCTAAAATGTCTTTAATAGCACTACAGAGGAAACATCAAACAGGTGCGTCATGTCCTGAACATTAATAATAACCACGGCTCATGCCAAAATATAATTGTATGTTTAACAATTAAAATGCATCAGCCCGTCACGGGCACATTAGGAAACTGCCAAGCAAAAAGTGGAGTTGAAACCTGACACTTTCGGACCAGCAGGAAATATATGTTATGGGGGCTCAGTGACCAGGGTTTGGGGGAGAGAAATGGTGGTGATTTATGCTCTTTCTTGGCCCCAAGATGCTATCTCGATTTCTTATAATGAATGGGTTAATTATTCTTTCCTTGGAGATTATCAAGGGAGGGTACACAAGTCACTTCTTATAATAGATTTCTACATCATAATGCCCCTTTTTTCTCTTTTCTTTTCAACAAAATGAAACAGTTGACAAGTTGGTGATTGAAGAAGAATAAAAGTTTGCATTGACAACGAGTACATTTATTGCAATTTTTAAGCAACATCATAGAGTTGCTCCATGAAAATTGCATCAATACAGCATTTTTGGTTGGTAAAAAGGCATAAGGTTGCAGGCCCGAGTCGGTTTTAGCGTCGAGCTAGTAAACTCATGACCGGACTAATCCGGTGGTCTCATGTTTTTCAATCGATAATACCTCACTGTGTAATATCTTGAACGAAAACGAATTATGTTCAAAATCAAATCTTGATTTGAGTCTGACAAATATCTTTCAGTGAGCCAAATGAGATAAATTTTCTCTCAGTGCTTACTCAAATAAATAAAAATGTAGGGCATATATGTTATAAACTGTGCAGAAAGTTGTTTACTCATTTTGATTCAGGCCTAGAATAAATTCTGGTCCAGTAAAATTTCTGGAGCTACAAGCCCTGCTGTCTTGTGGATTTTCTCCCCAAATTGGAGGCCCTGTGACACTAAAGCCCCACTACAACTGCCTACACATCAAGTACACATACCACCATAACCTTCTAATACCAATGGTGACACCTGCTCCTGTTAATTCATACCTTACCAAGTTCTGTTGTTCATCTTCATTATGAGCAAAACAAGGTTTTCCATTTTATTTCTTTTTTGGGGGGGGGGGGTAGACAACAGCTGCAGCAATCTGGGAGCATTTCTTATTTATGTTGGCAACACCTGAATCATATCACTTTCATTGTCACCTTGTCGTTCAACTTTTCCCAGACAACTTCCTGATTTCTTAATCAAAATAAGAGGAGTAATGCCATAATCCCCACCCCACCCCCGGAAAAAGTACAAAGAAATAACATGAAGAAAAAGAAGATTGAGTTCCTGCCAGACTAAACAATTTATTTTTGGGGGTTTTCAAGATGGCATGACAAAATGCCCCTGGACACTTCTAGAAAGACAACAAAAACAGGTTGATGTCGTAAAACTGGATGCATAAATGCTTTTCAGACAACTTCTGCTTGCCAGGATCTCTTCCAAAATCCGCCTCCTCGTGTATCAACTCTTGTACGTACAAACCCTTCTCATTTTCAGGGGGGAGGGGGTGAGCCCCAATCTCAGAAACCCCATCCGCTAGCACCCATCCCCCAAATGATATCAACAGGAACAAATAAACTGTGAATATCGATTAGAACTGTATCAAATCCTATAGCAGGAATTATACTTTTATTCAAAAGAAGTCTGTGAACTTTACAACCCAATCATAATAAATGGAAGGAAATGTGTGAGCGATCGGAATTTCCGGTATTTCCTGTTTGTTAGTGCTGTGGTTAGGCAGTGCTTAGAGAAAGGTCCTTTCTCTATGGGCAATGCATGCTAACAAAAAGTAACATTGTTCTAATGTTCTCATGTGTCTATTTATGTAACTGGTAACAACCCCAAATCCTCGTGCTTTTTACCAAGTTTTACAGTGGATTGCTCAATCAAGTTAATGTACTGCCAAACCAACAATGGGAACGGGATACCAATCTGATCTGAATCCACATGTTCACCATAATGCATGCCCACAGAAGCAACATTGTTCTAATGTTCTCATGTATCTATGTATGTAACTGCTAACAACCCAAAATCCTTCTGCTTTTCACCATAATGCTAAAGGCTTTTAAGATGGACAAAGGACAGCTCCAAGCAAAAAATGTTCCAGCACATGATATGCGCAACTGGTCAGCAATATTTTTTCAGACAGAGACCATATGACTTCCTATTAGGAAGTGGTCGACACCTTTATTACGTACTAACGCGTGGTATCCTGACTTCCCTTCATAAATCAACCCTGCTGTAACTGCGTCTATAAACAGCAGTTTATTCCTATTCTTTCTTCAGAGACGCAAACGTGATCCTATTCTTACCGGTACATACTTGTACCACATTACATGTGCTTTTTTTTTGCTTTTTTTCTTCTAAACAATCTAATTGAGTTAGAGTACTATCCTATTTCACTATGATGTACATCCCTTGTAGACACTGCCTTCTTTATATACCAGGGAAGGAAGACATTTTAAAGTGGGTGTAAACAGGGATATCACACTCCCCATTAGGAAAAGTTCCTTCCCGCAAATAAACTTCTGACTTACAATCCCCCCCCTCCTTTAAAGGGAATCTTAAAGTTACTGCAAGTTGACAGATAACATCATTTTTAGAACGAGTCAAAATTGTAGTTTGTATACAAAAATCAGCCAAGGAATATTTTCTTCACATTTCATTAGCTACCAATGAAAGACAGAAACGTCTTTAAGATCCTCGTGTATGTCTATTGCTCATCAAAAGGCGCCCTACCACCATATCTCTCAGAAGGACTCCAACCATATCATTCCTACCGCGAGTTTATGAGATCAAACATCTTTTAAGGAAATACCAGACCAAAACATCATAGGGGTGAAATAACTTCTGCTGCCCCTACATTATGGAACGATTTACCGGATCATTATTAAACTTTCCCCATAACTGGCTTTGTTCAAAACTTCCCTTAAGACTCGCCTAATGAGGACTGCATAAACCAGGGTTGATATTCTGAAAAAATGAAAAAGTCAGAAGTTTGTCCATCATGGGAGGGGTTTCCTTAACTTTGTTTTTCACTCACCAGCCGGACAAGTCCCAAAGTCGGAATTCTGCCAAAAATTAGAAGAATCTCATTCCTGATAAACATTCTCCTCTATTGATGTGTCGCTGCGCCATGAGCATCTTAAGATGGATACCTCATTATTATCATTATTGGGTTGTTCTTTTTCTTTCCGGGAGAGAAAGTTTTTGACCCAGTTTTTGTTTGATTAGTTTGGCATCCTCAAATTCACCAATAATAGCACTCCGTACTAATACTAAAAATTGAAGCCTAGTGCCTGGATCTCAGACAACATGTCAAAATTTAGTAGTATGCATGCGTACATGTCAAAGATTTATGTTTACTTGCGTGCACTGACTGTACTTATGCAGTCTAGCTCTCTGATCGCGTGAGAGCTAGTGGTGGATTGTTTGTCTGACACACAGGTAGTTTGAGCAAAAGTGAAGTCACTAGTGCGTAGTGCTATTGTGGCACTAGCCCAAACTCAAAACTGGGTTTATTTGCTATTTATAATTTTAAAAGAAAGTAACAAGGGAAATGCCCCACCCCCAACCCCGTACCAGTGGCACCACTGCCGCTGGTTAGCATGTAGATTATTTTCACATGCATTGAAACAATTTTGGGCAGGGTTTGATTGACCTCACATCAAATAAATACTCATTGACAACCCAATCCAGCTTTCCGCCAAAATCACCCAGGAACTACAAGTGCTTTTACCCCCCCCAGTGTCCAAGCCTCTTTAAGCGTATCAACAGCCCTATATGCAGTAGGTTTCCTGTACACCCTTATTACATGGTCCCCTGATGTTTCCTACTGATAAGCAGCCCTCACATTATCCACTCACTTGCCACCTATTTGGTGCCCACCGTGTGCACCCCGCTTTCGTTGTTTGTAGTATTCCAACAATAAATTGATTAACAACTGCTAACAGGGACAGGTGTTTTCATACTTGCTGTGACTTTTTGGTTAGTGGTTTTTTCCCCTTCTAATACCAATTTCATGTAATGACAATACAATTTCTTCTGCTTGGATGGAAATTATTGTCCATCTGTAATGACCATCTTGTAAAAGTTACACGCAGATTTAATGGGGATTAGAAGCCCCTGCTGCATCATGCAGTAGCTCCAGAACACTTACTATAGGGCCCCCCAGTATGTGTAACTATTTTTATTGATGTCATTAAATGACATTGCAGAACGTTTCCTTATAGGGCCAAAACACTAACTCAACAAGTCATAATACACAGGATTTCTTTTTAAATCAACACATGTATTTGAATCTTGGGCATCCTAGAGCTTACAGTTGGACTTCTGTTGATTGATTTAATTTGTTATCACATGTTTTTATTGGTTTACGATCTCCAAAAGCACCTTAGTTCTTCCACTACATTCTTCATCAGTACTTTGCACATATTGAAAATCTGAGGGTCAATAAAAAAAGCTTGAAATCAGGTTTAAATCCTGATCAATCTCATGCCTGGTATCAACAACAACAAAACCTCCAAAGAAAAAATAAAGAAACAACAAGCAACTGCAACTGAACAACCCTCAGAAATCTCCCACACACAAAAAACAACAACCAAAAAACAAAACCCCACTGAAACATCAAACATGAAACATTTTCAAGATAAATTCTTCCCCAGAGGAAAGTGGGGGAACAGGATGTCGGAGTGATTAAGAGCACAAGCAGTAACAGCTCTTCCTTCCTTCAATTAAGTCGCCTACAGATACATGTTACGGGTCGAATTGGGTGGGGTTAGATTTTAGCCTACACCCCTCCCTTTACCCCTCCCCAGAGACAACCCTCCCAGTGATCCCCTCCCTACATTGGGAAGAATTGTCAAGGTTAATGTAATTTGAACACCCCCCAAAAAACATCAGAAGGTTGGCCAATTCAGAATTTGTGGCTAAGGCTGCGGCTTGGTTATCACGTCATTATGCGTTAAAGTATAGAGTGCCCTTGGCAACACACTTAGCATCAGCCAGACAGTCATAGCAGTAGCCGTAGCTGCCAATTCGGACATTTTATTTGTCATGAAAGAATAGGAACCCTTACAGCTTTGGGCATTTAGATTTAAAAATAACCGACTGAAAGTAATTTTGCAACACTTGCAGCAATCAAAATGGTCGTTGGAGTCATGAGAAAATAGTGAGAAAACCCCCATAAATATTTGTACACATCAAGTTTTTGACTCGCGAGATCAAAACTAACTGTTTTACTCACTTCTCAAAATAAAAAGCATTTCTGGATAAACCATTTCTCGGGATGTTTTCCACCATGACGATCTTTATACCATGTAAGTTAGGTGTAAATCTGTGGACATTTATCTTACCAATGTTGTGCACGCCCTTTAACATCGAAAGAATGAGGCAAATGAAGCCACACCCCTTTTAAAACATTGACAAACTGATAACTTCACTTCTAGTCACTTCCCACACATATTACTTCCTAAGACTCCCCAAGGGAAAAATAAAAAAATGTTGATGGTTTGAATAAAATTTCAAAACATAAAATTGCTGCTTCATTCACACAGAATAACCAATTCCCTCATTTCCTTCACGTGTATAAAGTCATGCAAGCACTTGTTTCTAAAAAAAACCCTCTCTTATTAGGTCTTAAAGCCTGTCAGGCGCCCTCTATTGGTTGCATAGGTTCCTGCTAGGACTGTGGAAACAAGTCTTGCATACGTATACCCTGTACACAATTCACAATGAGTATTGTGATGAAATAAGAATGCCAACTAATTATTTGTCACTTTATTGACAGATTGACCTGAGGTCAAATGGTCGGTACCTGTGTAGACAAGTTTACAGATCTGTACATTATCGAAAAACCCACAGCATTTCCAGTGTGCATGTGGTCACTGCCTGTACTTATGACCAATGCAACTCAGCTATTGAAAAAAAGCATGTAATTTTATGTATAGACCATGTGAACTTTGTTTACAATAAGTGTGACCTTGTGCAGGCAAGATACTACACAGGTCCTATGGGAAAGTTGACATTTTGTGTCATAATTTCCACATAAATCCAAGAATTATGAAAGTAAAAGCTGGACAAGTTTTGAGATGTGCCCCCTTTCATCATATCAAAAGTTGATAGGAATTAGACAGTGCAATCTCCATAAAATATAAGATTTTATGTTTTATTCCATTAGTCTGTGTACAAATCGTGCCTGCAGGAAGTTCAGGCTCTGTGGCTCTTTTGTAAACATGTGATGTCACAGGTCACATCGTCTATATGACCAGTATTAAAAAACAGTCCTCTTCGCTGATTTTGTAGGAATGCGGCACACAACTATAAAACCTGGCATAGTTACATATAAACTACAGCATGGCATTCATCTTGACAGCTTGATTTATGTTTTTAAGTGTACTGGGTTTCCCAAGATGCATTTCAGTATATTTTTAAGATGGCGCTTGTGCATATATGGCCTACTGCAGTCCAAATCATTGCTCACAGATAATTGAAGCCAATTCCAAGTCTCTTACAATGTCCAACTCACACAATAATGAGAGACTCTAAGTTGCCTCTTCTGCACCTATTCACAAGATAAAATCAAGCGTCGTTGAGAGGGCAAGACAAGTTTGTTCAATTTGCAAAGGGCACTTCCATTTGAAAATTGTACAGTCTTTTGGAAACTTTAGAAAGGGAGCACAAAGCCAAGTCCAGGGCAACAGACGTCATGGCCTCCGAGGCCTCCATGTACCTCCATGCCTGAAGTTTCCCCAGCTTGCAAAAAGAAATCGGCACATATTAATTTCAGAGAGCTGAGACGATGTAATGAAAACCATTTCCAGTTTTAATTCCTCATAATCACACCTTATGTGAAAGATGACATCCTCCCTCCACCCCCCCCCCCAATTTTGACACCTCCAGCTCACTCGTCACTTGTTTTCAAGACAGGACTAAACTTAACGCCCAACGACAGTTCGTGCTCCTGTCGGCTGAGACCGTTTCTCAGCACCATCCCCCTACTCACCTCAGATCGCGTTTACCACAATTCAATTCCTGGACGTGGCAGTCCTCCCCCTCATGTCATCAAGGGGGTTGCTATATTATGCAAACGCTGGCCGCCTACCACTTGTCTCGAGTGCTTCCTCCAAGAAATGGGTTAGAAAAACACCAGCGGCTCAACCCCCAATGATTCCGTCTTTCATTCCTTCGATCTATCCACAACATTTATTTCTGATCTCAGGGGTACCTTCACATCATGCAGTATAAACAAATAAGAGATCGGACGGAATCATGTAATCTTGTAGTTGCATAATACGCAATGCTAATGCTTCTTAAAGGGATGGTACATCATCTTTTGGAGTTTTTTGTGTGTTTTCTCTATTCTTCTTTTTTCGGAAAAGAACATTGATTTCAATCATCAGATTTTCAAGAGACATATGTACACTAACCTGTTATTCACGTTTAAAGGAAATATATGGTGCACAATGATTACATGTTTTGTTCTCATTTTTGTGTACAATAAGTGCATGGGAGGCAATCAAAATGAGATTCAAACAGAATTTACAGACGGTCATATTTTCCCAGGATTTATTTAGTACCAGTATTGAATTGAGATAAAGCTAGCTTTCAGCTTAAAGACAAGCTTGAACAAGAATGCCAACTAGCGTTTTCCATGCGGGGAGGCCAAAACCCCATTCGGGTGCTGATAAGAAACTAACTTTCATTGGCCCAACTCTGGTAGTACCTGGACACTACCTGCTAGACAAACAAACTCCCTATCACTCAACATTATATTACCCCCTCCTTCATTGACACAAGTCCCTTACAAAGCCTCCAATTACCCCCCTCCTCCACCCCACCCCCCCCCCCATTGCCCTGTCTCAAGGTCACCTTAAGACTACCAGGTCTGGGACTGGGCTGACCTTTCCTAACCCAACAACAACCTCCCCCCCCCCAACCCCCACACCCTAAAATGGGGATGTCACCATCACTAAAATTTGCCAACCACACCAAGGATGTCTGTGCCAACTCTGAAGTCAGAATGGATGTTGATGATGATGGGGGTCGATGGCAGAGGAAAAGGACCATTCAGGAAGGGAGGTGGTCACATCAGCCTTCATTTATCATCCTAATCATGACAGACATGAAGATGGAGGCAAGGTAGAGAGAGGTGGGGGAAACATTTTTATATTAGGAAGCCTGACTGTCTGGAGCTCTCCGGGGGAAGTTTTCGTCTGGGTAGTACTGAAGGTGAGGGGACCACGGTGTAGGAAACCTGTGGCCAGGATAAGAGCAGGGTTCAGTTGATTCAGATGAACAAAATGAAATACATCTTCACTGATGGAAAAACACCTCTGGCACTAACTTGAGCATTATATTTTATTTGCAATCGTCAAGGGTCAATAACTGGTTCAGTACAGAAGAATGTCAGAAAGGGAAATTTGATAAAAGAAAACAAAATGTGCAAACTCTGTGTGTACAGATGTGTAAAATCTACTGCTTTAGTTAAACAAACGTCTAGCGATACATGCATCCAGCATATCAAGTCTTTCGACCAACCTTCCACCAACTTTACAGGTACACATTAAGTGATGAAATATGCAGTTTTTGAAATGACTAGCACATTTTCCAATGTATATTTAACTCTACCATTAAATCTGTTTCCTTGATAACATTCTTGCTTTATTTTGAGGAACACCACTGGGACAGAGGCACTTGTTCGGCTTGTGCACTTTGAAGTAAAATGCCTGGATTTGGCAAGAAAGATTTCAAGACATTTTTTTTACTGTGTACTAAAATGTTTGGACTTGATGCTCATTTTGTAAAAGCATGCCACCTCCATGTATGTTTTTGTCAACCTCATATCCTCTAAGACACGGTGAACAATGTTATCAATTATCAATAAATTATCTCATAAATAACACACACATGTATGAACCTTTACAGTAAACACGAACCAAAAACATAAACATCCATTTCCAAACTGTCAACCTGCACTTTCACCTGTACATTTGTTTTTCTTGTTTTTTGCTAGAGCCACTGCCACAGTCTGCTAATCCGCCACATTATTTTACATATTCATGTAATTTGATATGTCATAATTAGCCTTTCCCATGAAATACGCAAATTACATTCACCCATGCGCACAGACACTATCGGTTGGCAAACGCTATAGTTGTGCACAAGGCAGACGCACAATCGCGTACACATGCGTCATGGCCGCGCAACCATCAGCCCCCACAAAAAGGCGCGATGTTCACTCATTATGCCCACCAGTAAGGTTAGTGCGCACGCACTATGTGCAATTTGCACGCAGCACTCAGACAAGAAAAGAGAGCCAAGACGGGCTCTCTAAGACCAAGCCTACATTGTAGCTCTCCTTTGCAATGACAGATGCAAAGAACGCTGTTCTTTAATAACATGATACAGAACAAATTTTGATCGACAGCTTTTTGAAAATTCAAAAGTTTCAAAAGTTTTCATTCAAAAGATTGAATACTCTACTACCAAATTATTAATGGCCATGTTGCGGTAAAGCGGCCCACTGCATCGGACTCAAATTTTGATGGCTGAATCATCAGAGTGTGGGTTCTATTCCTGATCATGATACTCGTGTCCTTGAGCAAAAACTTTAGCATAATTGTTTCTCTTAACCCAGGTGTATAAAAAACACCTGCAAGGGCTGCGATGGTATTGTCCTGGATCAACCCAGTAGCGCTTATATATGCAGCTTGGGGGTTGTATGATCCCCAGGGAGTTGAGAAAGTTTGAGGAATGATCTAAGTATGATTGATGAACGTGGATAATAATACTTTTGATCTCCCTACAAGAATACGTGCACTATATACATTTACAAACCGCGTATTACAATGCAATCAAGTATCGCCCAAAAGGCGGTCACATGACATCAGGTTGCTGCCGAAGTTATCCGCAGAAAATAAACCTCGTTCCCAGGGGTGATCAATCTCGCGGCGCAAATTTTTATTACAGCATGCCTCGTTCACTTATAGCCCCTGGTATTGGTTAATAAAAATGTGTCAATGGTCTGTGGTCGATCCGCTACACGCGCGCACTCAAGTATTGTAGCCTGCAAAAGAGGCATCAAGTCAAAGAGCAACTGGTCCCCTCTCATTCTTCTGTGATATTGGGACATGTCAAACTGTATGCAGTTTAGGGTGATCGTGTAAAAACATGATTCATTTGAAATGGGGTCGCATCAAAATACTTGCAATTTGACACACACATACTTAGCGTCCTACAACCGCCATACAAATGCTCAAAGGTTTTTAACAAGCGTGCACGCAAATCTGTCACTATGCGGAGACAATCAGCGTTGTTTGTCAGTACATCCCTACCAGGGGCTAGTGATGAGAGGTTATCAATATGGCGCGCAGCCCACGGTAGCGAGGCCGACACAAAACCTAGTTATCTGCTGAGACCTTGATGGATTCCAAAAGGAAAGGGAGAAAATTGAAGAATTTACCTGTATACGGTACACAAGAGGGGTAAATGTGGCTAATGGCGCAACTCAATCATCATCGAGCATGACTGGGGGGGGGGGGACATCTTTAAGGATATTGCTCGATAGGCTTTCCTGTTTTGAACATGGCCAGACCCCCACCTGTGTTATCTCTGTATTGTCGGTGGGCCAATTGTTTTATGTGTAAATGTTTTCCTTTCGGCGTTGTGTTTGTTTGTTCATGGGCAAGCTCCAGGACCTGCCTCCTGAGCTTGCTTGCTTTATTTATCCAAAAAAAGTCAGTCATTTCAAAATCTCCAAATTGGTTCCATTCAGAACTACTGCTCTTCCAGGAAGAGATTACTCACATGGTGTTGACCATAAACCAACTTGCCTTCCTAGGATTACAACTATTCGTTCAGTCAAGAGAAGTTATCATTTACTTGACAACGATCAAAGTGTACAGTTCAAACCTTTCCGTCAAAAAAACAGTAAAGATAAAAGGATTGCAACCAAATTTAACAAGGTCGTTCCAAAAGGAAAAACAAATCAAGCACTATCAGGCCTTGCGCTTCAGCTTTTTGTAAAGTAGCCCACCAGGTAATAAACTGTGCATTTTACTTGCCCCCAGGAAGTTTTAGTAGCCCAGATTTTAAACATGTATCATCATAAATGTATCTTTCTGATGTATTGATGGTAGCGATCACAAGGAGTTACATTCTCAAACTCAAAAATAATTTGACACGTTTTTAAAATTTATTATTCACATCTAAAAATGAATAAATATTGAGCATTTTAAACAAGTATGATGCACAAATTTTAGTACTTTAGTAGCCAACAGCTTTGAGAAGTGGTGTGTAGTTGCCCACAGCAGTTTTTAAGACAATGTAAGCAGGCTGGTGTTAATGGTGATACCTGATTATGCTTCAGTCATTTCCAACATGAACGCAAAACACTACATACCATGTATGTACATTTTTTTCTGATGAACTTTTCCCCCCAAAACATTTATTCTGCTACAGTATTGTTCAATGTTGTACTATTGATTGAAGTAACACTGACATAAATTCCTACCTACCTATCAATCAATCAATCAATCACTCAATCAATTAATCAATCAACCAATCTATCTTCAGGTACACTGTACTATATGTAGTCTGAAAGTTCACTTTCCATTATGACCAAATAATTTTCCCAGAGGATTTTACTCCGTATTCCCTTTTCAAATCCATACCCCCCAAAACCATGACACTGTTGAAAGTGGGACAACCACTTGCACTTACGCTGACACCTAATTAAGTGCAAATACCTGTACTTTGTATACAAATTTACTTGACTTTGGGAGTAGCTGATGATGGTCTGGTGAAGACCTCAACGCCTTCAGCGTCTGAAGATTTTGTGACACGCTTAGCCCAGAGGGGGGGGGGGGGGGGGGGGAGAGAAACCCATCAACAAAACAAGCTGATTGACTTTCCATTCATTCTTCATTAAGATAACTACCAAGGACCTTCTGCTAAACCCATGGCCTGATGGTAAAATGCATCATCCACATTTCAGAGTCCGTATGGTTACCTTACAAATGATACCAGCAGATGTTTTAAGCTAATTGAATTAGGGACACAAAAATTATAAATCCATCTTCCCCCCCCCCCCCAAGATTTACTTTGATCACACTTTGCATCCACTACTAGTGTAATAACAAGAAACATCAAGAAGTACATGTACAGCAACCCCAGATTTCATGAGGATAAATGAAGGCCAATTGCATCGGTTGCCTTGAAGCCCCCATTTCATAGAGTTGCTTAAGCACTG
Organism: Plazaster borealis; assembly: GCA_021014325.1. Classification (NCBI taxonomy): domain Eukaryota; kingdom Metazoa; phylum Echinodermata; class Asteroidea; order Forcipulatida; family Labidiasteridae; genus Plazaster; species Plazaster borealis. The sequence continues at coordinate 9,924,265 of CM037457.1, read as the reverse complement.
AATATTGATTAACAATTTTCTGCTAAGCAAAAACGAGCAGGATACCAGTCACAGATGGTGCAAGTGAAATAGTATTTTGGTTTTAACCTTATTCTGGTAACCATATTTTTGTTGTGCTTGGCTACTTTTGCAGCTCTATGACATTGGTCCCTGGTCGTGGCCTTTCTAGTCCTCCAAAATGTCCCTGTTCGCTCCCAACTTTAGAATCGTCCCAGCCCACCCCAAGAAAAAACCCTTGCCACGCCCCTGCTCTAAATGTCTGTAACACCCGATTTCAAACATTATTCATACTAAACATGACAAAATCCTTAAGCATGTGTGACTGTGCCCTCTATATCTACACAGAAGCTGCCTGAACCTCCAGGGTGGGAGCACATTTTAGGGAATTGACAAACTCTCTACATCCCCAGAAATGTCAAACTAGAGATTCGGACGTGAACAAGCAATGAAATTCCACTTCATAGTCATTTCATATCTGTCAGAAAATTGAAAGGCCATGGTGAATACAAGGGAGATTCATGACAAAATACTGACAATTGACAGTCAGTGACTTGTGTTTTGAAACAATGATTTGTGCATTGTCAGCTTTTTTCTTTTAAGATAAGGAAAGGCTTCTACAGCGAGATTCCACAAGCACACAAACCGACTCGGGTCACGCGGAAGTCCAAAAATACAAAACGTCTAAATTTACTCTGTCAAAAATAAAGCAACAGAGCTAAAAATACGGAGACCTAGACATGTAAAATTAAAAAAACACATTAAGGCCACGCAATTAAAAAAGCTGAGTAACAAACACAGGAAGACAATCCTTATGAGAACCTGCTGGATGCCAATGACCGGAACAACCTGATGGCCACCTGAAATGCTTCTGACTAAAAAACAATGCCCAAGGGATAACGAGACAATAGAGGGGGCTCGGGGCCTGGACTTACTCCCTCTGCGATGGTATCAGACTGGGGGGTAAAGTGCAGACGTTGTGCGCTCACAAACAACCAGACAGACACAGGAAGACATAATTAAAAGAGCTAATGAAATTTGATGAAGACTGAAAGCAACGAAATGTCCATTTGAAACAATGCGACAGAAAACGAAAACACAGACTGGTGCAATGAAGAAAAAGAAAATCCAATCATCAAACAGCGAGAGCAAACATTTCACATACAAACTGAGAGTCTTTAATGCTGGCCTTTTACTTTCTATTTAAAGGTAGGGTCATCGTTTGGTATTTGTCAACGTAATGCCAATCTACTGGCAAAATTATCAAAAACGATACAATAAAAGTCACCTGTGAAAGTTTCAGTTGAATAGTATGCCTGCTTATTGAGAAAACAGCATGGTATTTTGATCAAGAATGGTGAAAGCGGGTACCAACCGCATCTTTGGCCGCAGCATTCACAAATGGACACCAAGGCAATTTGAATCTCCAAAAGTCGCCTTTACAGAAGACAATGAAGAAATTTCAGTTGTAGACGTGGGAGGAAAACCCTAAATATGGAAAAACCCATGCAGTCAGGTAGGGACTGAAAACCAAATCCAAATACAAGGGTTCGAAGGGTTCGAATGAATGTAATAATACACTATTACAAACTTAATTCGTTAGATGCAAACATTTTGGCAAATTTCACACCTTTAAGTAGATATATAATACCAAGGGGTTAGAGTCATTGCCGGCAAAAAGATCTGATATATGGATCCAAATGTAAGGTGGTATGTCAAGATGATGGCAATTCCACCTTCTAGTACTCCCTGGAGTTATAGGTTTCAAGGAGCTTCTTGGAGCAGTATCTTCGGCGCTAAAGAAGTATAGATTAGTGAGCATAATTTCTTTATATGAAGAAAACAAAAGCTATTTTGTATATTCGGTTTGCGGTAACACCATGTGTATATCTACTTTGCTGTGTAGATTTTGTTCTTTGAAAACTTGTCTTGCTATTTATTTTACTGCCGCGGAGTTGATTTAGGAATTCGGGAGACTATTCTACTGCCGCGGAGTAGATTTCTGAATTCGGGAGACTATTCTACTGCCGCGGAGTAGATTTCGGAATTCGGCAAGTTCTGAGAAGCTATTTTATTTTTCACAAAGCAGACAAAAAAATGTATGAATTCAGATACATATAAGTCTAAAATTTCTCATCATTACTTTTCCATTGATGAATTTTGGTTTGTCATTTCAAGGTTTTTTCCTTCTTCATTGTGTGTTACAATCCAACCCTTAAGTGTATGCACATGCCATTGCCAAATAATGCTAAATCAATGAAAAGGGAAAGAAAAAATCTACTTTTAGTTTTCCCGCAGGGAGCGATTCCACGAAACCAAAGAGCCAATTCCCTGGGATGACTGACACAAAGGGGTCAGCAGTTACCACACACTCTTAACCGTTTGCTAATCCATCAAGTCCTTTTACCCCCCTCTCTTCATGACCTCACCGATGGAGACCTATGACCCGAGGAAGTAGGAAATTACCTTACGTGTCCCCCAGGCCCTGTGACGCATTGTAGTTTACAAGCAATGGGTATTACATTGCACAGCTTGTACACAACTTAACAGAGAACGGGAAAAAAGGAAAGAACATCAAAAGAAAAATGCCCTGGACATGTATTTCCCAGGTGTTTTAACACCCCCCCCCCTCCAAGAAACAAAACTCAACTGGTGAAAGTTTGCAATATTTGCCCCGAATCTCCCAGGGTTTTAACATGCGTTCCTGTAACACCCACACCAGCTTGTGGCCCTCTAATAAAAAGCAGCATAAAATATATGGTTAGTTTTATACAAAGTAGTGGCTTGGGACCAAAGTGTTTTAAAACGTGAGAATTGATTGCCCTAAGTGGGAGGACAACTTGGAGAAACACCACCCTTTAGCTGCGGGGGTTTCTAGATAAGAAAATAAAAAGAGCATGAACTCAATTGCTGTGCCATAAACATGTCATGGTTAGTAAAAAACCTAAACGTTTTCCCTGGGCCTGAGACATCACATGTCACACTTTTGTTTCTCACAAATCAAGGGTGCCTCGGTTCAAGAAAACAGGGTATGAAAAAACATTTTCTCTGGGCCAAGTTCCATTGACAGGATTTTAGTGACAAATACTCAAAACCTTAAACTCTATTTCAAGTTGATATATAATATTAATAATAATGATTTAGTACTAATAGATGTGAAAACTTTTTTTTTGTGGTTAGGGGGGGCTGAACCATGGGATGTCTGCTCTGGAGACCGGGGGATGGGGTTCGAATCCCACCCGAGTATGCCTTTGGATTTCTCTTCCTGTAGGACTCGGGGAAAACATCAAGTGTGCTGTGCTTATCACACCTTGGTGTATGGTTACGTCCCTCCCAAAAAATTAAGTTTTCAATAAAGCCAGTGATGGAGAAAGTTTAATATGATCCGGTAAATTGTTCCACAATGAAGGGGCAGCAGAAGTAAACGATCTTTCACCACACGATATTTTGGTCCAGGATTTCCTGAAAAGATGTTTAAAATGTCTTTTTGTAGGCCACTGAATCATCACAGATTCCAACTGAAAATATCCTTTTTGTTCTACACTACTTGGAATTGTTTACACATTTTTTTCTTGAAATGATTAATATAGTTTGATTTCTTCATACAGGGTCATTAAGTTTCCATTCATGATGACACTAATTAGTGCTAATACGTGAGTCAAGCCATCCGCATTGACTCAATGGTGTGAATGACATCAAGTTTGAGGAAACTTGACCAACAAGGGGGAAAACAACCACACCTGTCCAGTGAGGGTTATCTCACACCTGCTTTCGGTATCTGTGTAATTTCAAACCAATTTCTGACTGGTGTTGTGTGGTGGTTTTTTTTTTAGACTCAATTGCCATTTCATTTCCTATTTTTACTCTTCCTAATATAATAAGTAATTTCCCTGGAGAGGACTCACCATGATCTTGTTCACAGATAGTTCACCTGGATGGAAGTCATTCCTTGACTCCAACAGACAAGGCCTGTTTGCTAACGCTTTGCTTTCGCATTTTGCGTGAAGTATGAACCGGGCTTAAATCTTCCTGGTTTTCCTCAATATGACTAATTGCCCAAATCCTTCTAAATCCTCATGTTACAGGCTTCATCATCACATTCCTATCCCCCAACAGCCAATATCCTTCGCAATTCCATTTTAGCCAAGCTGCATACGGCCCAATTCCTTCTATTTCCTCTTGTGTCAAAAATGACCTGATAGCCCAATTCCTTCTAAATCCTCTCACAGCAGAAACCCATTATGGGCCAAATCCTTCTGAATCCTCCTCCACTGCTACGCTCTAACAGCCCAAGTCCTTTTAATTCTTTCACCTCGGCAAACAGGATATTGAAGGAGTTGGGCTTTTTAGGGTTAACAATCTTTTGTTTTATCATAGTTCTCAGCAAAGATTATAGAGCGCCAAGGCGCAAGATGGAGAACTGGAGCTCTATCTACTTTTCAATGGAACGTGAAATTCGCATGGGCGCCATTTCAGCAAGCAAATGTTTTGTTATATCATTGATAGCAATGGTCTTTGTCTGCCCTGAGCTATTGTTGCATCAACAAAAACAGGGCTGCTTCCTGAAATGGCGTCCTGTGCACATTTTACATTACAGCCCAAGTTCTCCATCTTGCGCCCCCAGCACTTTATAATCTTTGGTTCTAAGTTATCTTGCATTATTTCATCTAAAACGATGAAACAAAACCCATGCTGGATGAAAACAATAAATGTGTTTCCAATTAATACAAAACAAATATATAAAAAATTGTAAGCACTTCCACAAAAATATTATCAAGAACAAAATTTAAAACATTAAGACTTAAAAAATGCACAGACTTTTGACTAAACCTAAAAAGGTTCAATGGCCCTGGAAGGCCACCTGTTAAGTCCATGTCTCAGAAGTTTGCCAAAACAAATATTAATAATAATAGAAAAAGAAATCCCCCAAGACTGAACAAAAACCTGAATATCATATTTAACCTTTGAACATCTTGTAGATTATGTTTCCTGGACCCAGCTGTTGTGTGATTGTTAAATCAGTCGTGCTGGACAATACCGCTGGAAATCAGGGGAAAAAGAATAATAATCTGCTGGACTGTTCTGGAGGAAATAACAAGCGGGCCATGTCAGAGGATTTGTAAGATTGTGGTTTGGCTGATGAGTGGAACAAGGAAGCCCCCATTCTACACCTGTTATGGGTGTTAGGGATACCGGGCGTTGGAAGGGAACAGAGACCCAAACCTCAAACCTGACCGAAACCAAGCCAAATGCACGCAAAGGTCATATAAATGTACTAGTTTGTTGAACTGTGGTACCATTGAGAGAACGGCTTCATTTTAAACTTGCTCTTTTCGTTTACAAATGCTTGAACAAAACTTCTCCTATTTATCTTTCCAATTTACTGTCATATTACACTCCTCCACGTTTTCTTTGGTCCACACTTGACATCACTCACTTGAATGTTCCTCGTGCAAACAAAGTTCTAGGTCAAAAAGCATTCAGTGTAGCTGGACCAATGATTTGGAAAAATCTTCCTCCTGTCATCAGGGAATCTGTTAGTTTATCTCTATTTTGTAATAAAGCTCTTAAGACTCACCCCTATCCATCCAATTTCTATTATGTGCGCTATTATCTTGATGGAATAGCACCTTATAAATTGAGATTTGTATGTTATGCTAAGTTATTGGCCCTTAAAAGTTAGCCATCTTATGTCTTGTTCCCTGACTAGAAAGGCTTTGCTATCAAGTAATGCTCATTATGGTAACCAGTCTGATTGCAACTGTAACCTTGCTTTCAAAATGTCTTTTTGGTGAAATCAATCAACTAAAAAAACTACACTGATTTTCTTTATTTTGTGTGGCTAGACCAGTTCTACAAGTGTGATGGCAACAGGTCATTTTCAGTGATGCACGCCGCGTATAAGTCAGAGTTGTTGGCTGTGAAACTTAGCCTCACTTTCACAGGAAACTGTATTAAATATCTCCACATCAGGTTTCCTCCAGGTACTCTGATAAAGGCAACAAAATGCAGCTCAGTTGAAATAAAAACCCTGCTAACTGCAGCAAAATGCAACAAGTGGTTGTGCTGTGATGTGGTTTGTATTAAGATAGCCATGGGGTGCTTTCCCTGACAAATGCAACCACACACGCTTAATTAAGTAGTCTGGTGACCTTACAATTGCAAAATGCGTGTGCGAATGCGCCTTTACCACAGTGAGGACGCTGTTTAACTTTGGACGTCACATGCAAGGGGTTCAAAATCAGATTTAAAGAATCAATTTTCCCTGATGACAACAAATTTAGAATTTGTTTCACTTTTAAAAACATCTGCAAGAGGAAGACATCATCTCAATCGTCAACAGCTATCCACTAACAACAATGTGACAGGAATTAACAAGTCAGTACAGCAAACCCCGCCCAACACTCTCATACTTCCAAAACCCCTGTTTCACCAAATCCTCTACACTTGTTTGTCACATCTTTCCACCTAGATGGGCTGTCCCAGGGCACCCGATTGTTTTGGAGGACTGACAATCAACAGATGGTTCAGGGGAGCGGAAATGTATTTCTTGAGGTGCAATCGACACCCCGCGACAACAGGATAAAAGGGCACAGTTTAGAGAGCTCTGTAATACCTGTCACTTTGCATAATATGTAACAAGGACAAGACAGTAAAAATTTAATTGGCTATCGGAAAAATTCGTTGTAACTTTTTGTTCGAATTGACCTTAAGAAGAGTTGTCATGTTGGCCTTCCACTTTTCATAATTTATTGACTCCAATAAATCATGTTTCTATCAATTTAAACACAGGGTCAGGTTTGTCTTTGAAGTAGTAATTGTGAATATTTAGTGTGCAACATTGTTACATAAGAGTAAAAAAATTGCTGCTTTGTTTTTCTTTTTTAACTTATGAAGAGTACATGTATAGGCCCTAGTTGTTTCAATTGTCTCATACATTAAATGGTTTTCGGGGTCATTACCAAAGTCTGACCCTACCTTCAAAGACCTGTAATAATTACTACACTGTTTTTCAAAAGGATACATACATTTTTATCCTTTATTTTTAATATTAATAAAAATAATAATTACTAGTTCTTATAAACCGCATTTTACAATAACGTATCAATGCGCTTTTACATTAGTTCCCTGTTTATTGGGCCAGTAACATTCCTTTAATCTTTCTCAGCTCCCTAGGGAGTATACAGCCAAAGCTGCCGTGGCGCTCCGAAGGCTTTTCAAACACAATATCAACCTCTACCCTTGCAGGTACCCATTTATACCCCTGGATGAAGAGAAGCAATTATAGTGAAGTATCTTGCTCACGGATACAAGTGTCATGACCGGGATTCGAACCCACACGCCGATGATTTAACCATCGGAACTTGAATTCGATGCTCTAAACCACTCGACCACATGATATCCTACACCCTCAAACCAAACTTTCATCAAAGTGGGTTATCTTGTTGAGATGAAACAAAACACTAACAGTTTGTGTATTGCCAGGGATTCTGTGTTTGTTCATATGCTTGCTTATTTCAATGTTTCAATAAACCGAGTTAGATTTGAATAATGTCTGGTACAATGACTAGCCTAGTCACAAGTTCCTGCTTGAATTTGAATTCCTCAGATTATATCAACAGTTGCTGTGTCACATGGTTAGTTACACAAGAGACGGCGAACACCCATACACAATTTTGAATGAATGTACAGTACATTATACATGGCACTGTACAATGGTACCGGGGTTCGCCCATCTGGAGGTTGCTATACAAAAGCTTGCACGGAACCTAATGACATAGCAACTATCTCTAATAGTCTGAGGAATTCAGATTGAAGCAGTAACTTGTGACTAAGCAAGTCATTGTACCAGACAATAATGTGCCCAGTGCTGCCTTGAAGATCTGATGGCAGCAAACGAGAAGGCTGTAAGATGTGCCCAATCCTGGCCAAACATTTGAAGAGTAGATGAGATGGACTCAAAAGAAAAACCATCCAACAATATTAACATGTAACTCACAAATGGCTTCTTGCAGCATTCAGGTAAAGCAAAGTCAATTGGGGAGTCTTGAAATGCTTTATGTCTCGACTTTTTAACAGTACTTCAGACGAAAATATTTCTCTCCAGGATCAGCACTAGTATGAGCTTAACCCTTTAGAGACTGTTCATTTCTGTATTTATCATCACCAACACCCAGGCATTGCTAATTTCTTTTTCTTTTTTCACCCCGTTATTTTCAGGAAAAATTTCAGGAAAATTATTAAGAAACAGAAATACATGGTTTTGTTTTAGAGTTGTACATTCTATGTTAACATGGGAAACATTGGAAAATGTCAATTCTATCCGATACCTTTTCTTTGACCCTCTTGTTTGAGAGGAAGTAGGTCAAATCTTGCAGCCATTTGCGGCCGCTATGTGCATTTTGGTACAAGCTGCTTGCGGCCGATGGTCTCTAAGGGTTAACATCAGTGACTTTTCAGAATGAATCTAATCATATTTTTATTTTGTATTCATAATTCCCAAACCTGTACTTTGTCTGTTTAAACAGGTTCCTTTTCGTTATCAGAGTTCATCTCCCTCCTTTTTTGGAGGAATATTTATAATATCATTGCGTGCACCCTCATCCAATTTAACCAATAAACCATATGACAAGGTCTGGCTGACGCCACCCCAACCTCTTTCTCTCTCTATATTCTCTTAGTCCCACCTGTTGCTGGAAATCTGCCGGGGCTTGTTGACAGAGTTTTCTGGGCAGGTCCCCTGGGAAGGGGTGGGGGGTTAGAACTGAGAGACCTGTCCAGACAGGCCGCTTAACAATTACTTAATAAATGAATGGAAATCTAATAATGTGTTTTCTTCTGTTCGATGGACAAAGAACAATGTTATTAAAAGCATAATGTAATATTTGAAGAAAGAGTTCTGGCTGAAGTATCAAACAATAACAAAGCGATAAAAAACCCTAACCCTAGGGTTAGGGTTAGGGTTAGTACATGTCATCATGATAAGAGTTACAATTCAATGTCAATAGATGTACAGGAATGTTTAACCTGTTAATTATTCTTGTTTGTAATATTGCCAACTATACAATCTATGGTCCCTAACTGCGGCACTCTTTGGTAGACACCATAGACCATTAGCACCAACCCTTTTTTCCATTTCCAGGCCTCTCCTAAGTACATGTATTATGGTTTACATAACTTCTTATTTTCCATCTCTTTCCACTTGACTGCTTCTGTTACACCAGTATACCTGTTTATATATGTTGTGTTGTCATTTAGCCTTGGAGACAGACTCTGCTAGGGTCAAAATGCCAGGCCACTTTACTATTTTTTGCATAACTTTGTTTAGTAAATCATTTGTTTTTAACAAATCGATTGTCCATCTCCATTGTTTGTCCTGAAAAATATCCAGAGGCAATAATAGTGAAGCCAAATTGTAGGGGGGGGTGGTTGGAGAGGTGGAAGAGTTCATGAGACAAATCCTTAAGGACCATGTCTGGGGTAAAATCTTAATCCTCAAGCTTAATTTTCCCCCTAAATGTTATGCTTGATGTAAGGACAGACTAAGAGGGTGAAATAAAACACATGTACTGCTATGAGGGTACTTTTCTTATGACCTCTATGGGAATTCCATATGGCTGGCAAGAGCGTTCTTTTAGAGCATGCAGGCTCTGCAAACAGCAGAGGTGGGCAATGACCGAGGGCGTCGGATGCCGTGCGATCTTGACAACTGGTCACTGCCACAAGGGGTACCAGTGATGAGTACATGGGGGCAGCTGCAGGTCAGAAATCGCGTAACAGGCTACCAGGGTTATGCTCATTGTCAGAAGGTTTTATGACCAATGATGACCAATCTGTGTACAAAGGTTGCAAGGACATGCTGCCAATGGCTACTCCACCTGCCATAATTTCTTGCTGAATGTACATTGATCACAGGAGTACAAAAATCGATCACCTGAACAATTTTCGTAACTTAAAGAGGGGCTCCAAGGTCAAATTCAGTTTTGTGATGTAGGCCTACTCATTTTCACAAAAAACTGTTGTTTTCTTCCTATTATTTTAATTGTCAACTGAATTTTGATTTTCAGTTTTTTCTTTTGAACCACCCACACAAAATGTTGACAAAAGAATGACCCCTTAACATGGTTATGTACGTAAGCATAAACATGTCTCATAGTCGAGCGGTCTAGCGCGTCAAACTCAAATTCTGGTGGCCGAGTCATTGGAGCGTGGGTTCAAGTTCCGGTCATGACACTAGTGTCTGTGAGCAAGATACCATTTACTTGCTTCTTATCACCTAGGAGTAAACTGGTACATAAAAGGGTACAGATGGTTGATCTGCTGCATACTCCTAAGGAGTTGAGATGGCTTAGATGCTTAGGGTCCGATGACCAGGGGTAATAATAGTGTCCAACGGGGGACTTTGGAATGCTAGGTAGTTGCAGTCTCACCAGGTAAATTTCCATTGTCTATGCAGTTCTGAATTTGAATTTACCTGGTAAGTCTGCTGCCACCTAGTGTCCCCCAAAAGATCTCCCATCTGCATGCAGATTGACATTATATTCCTTTGGGGTGTATGGAAGCCAGTTTGCAAACTTCCCATCTGCCAACACTCTCCACTACTTCATGAAAGACTAGCACACCCAGTATGTAACCCACCGTTTTCAAGAATGTCACAACAATGATTTTTAGTCGGCAAAATAATTGCATTTAATCAGGATACCATTGTTCTACTTGATTTGGTGCTTCAGTTGTCAACTGGAGCTCAAAATGCTGACTGAGGAAATTATTGGGAGGGGTGTCACATCGTGCCACCCCCATCCCCTACTCCCCTGGCCCCTACAACCCTGGTGAGTCCATCCTCTTGCTTATCCCCTTACAATGTTCCGTCCCTCATAGATGTGCACTTTACTGAAGGAAGAGATTGCCTTGCCCCTAGTACATGAACGAGGTATCTATAGTCCAGGTCATATCTTGTTGGGCCACCGGCCCCCCCCCCCCCCCCCCCCCGGCCCCCACCCTCACACCCCGGTCAATGTTAGCTGTCATTGCGTGGTCTTCACTCCAGCTGGAGTTAACAACATTGAGTGGGAGAGTGGGGGAAGGTATGTTTATTGTCACCTGGCCCAAGCAGTGTGGCCGAGATTGTAGCCTAAAGTTTTGTATATCATGCGATATCCACAAAAACGAAGACAGATTGACAACATTGGAAAATCTGCTCAGATTTACCACAGCAAATCTCCTCTCGTTGCAAAACCCACAACAAAGTTAAACTGCATCGAAACCGACAGTCAAAACAACAACAAAGCCCTCTTAGGCCTCCTAAGGTAGGGTCTAGACTTGATGAAAGTCCATCTGGTTCCAACAATCATTGATCAAAAACTGAAATCTGATAATCTATCCAAAGTGCTTCAGGAAGTGGGTCCCAGCAACCCCTAATTTCACTCCTCTCTCCCTGGGCAAGCATCAAGGACACAAACTCCCAAGAAAGGGTTCAACCACAGTCGTGTAACCAACAACTGTTTCAGTTAAGGCTTAAAGGTAGGGTCATAGATTGGTAAATACTCCAAAAATTAACGACCAAACAAACTTACTTGGTGAGAAGCACTCAAGCTGTTGATAGTATGAACTATTTTGAGAAAGGATTCTCTTCAAAGTAATATGGTCTGGATAATTTTTCATTCAAAAACATTTGCATGAATCGTTCTCAGATTTCTGAGGGTTGGTGTCTGTACACGTTCGCGGACAGAGATGCGGTTGGTACCCACTGTCACCTCCCTATAATGTGGATGGATGTGACAAAAATACCATGAAAGTTTTTTGCTATTTACTCAGCAAGTAGACAATGTATACCGCCTAAACTTTCCCAGTTGACTTTTATTGTATCTTTCTTTATAGTTTTGCCTGTAAATCAGCATTACGTTGACAAAAACCAAAGTTTAAATGAAACATTACTGCTGATAGATAGAATTCAGCATTACCATGCGAATGCACTTTTGCCATTTCCTCCAAAACGGCACTACAACGAAATGAGCAGAAACATTCACAGGCTTTTTACCCTTTCCTACTTAGTAAAATTTCATCCTGACAACATTATGGATACATTATGCATCACAAACAATGAACCAAAAGTGTGCACTGGAAAATCTAGTTACAATGGTCTATGTATCTATGGAGGAAGGGGTAGTCATCACCCTGCACAGATATGTACTTGTCACGACTGCCGAAACACACCCCTCATATAACAATGATTCAGTCCAAGCAAAAATCTGCTGGAAGTGTGCCAACTATCGAAAGTTGGGGGGGGGGTTAGGGACTAGACCAACTGATTCTGTATACATATGTTAAAGAAATAAAACCACCTGGTTCTGCTTTGTATAGCACACTGCATGTGACACTCTGTGTAACATTTATCGGACCCTGGGAAGGAGGGTGAATCATTTCTCTCTCTTTTTATCTATTTTTTGGGGGGTGGGGAGGGGGGCGGGGTCTCCACACATGCATCATCATGCCCTGATTGTTATGTTACTAGCTTTTGCTTTGACTAACTTTGCATACATCTTCAAAAAACACGACGGACAACAACAATTAGTAATGTAATAATTGCATCGGGGATAAAGAATAATAATGTTGACACTGATGGGTGATATGCACTGAATATTCAGTACCTTCCCAGTCACAGGCATACTACTCAGATGGGTTTTGAACCCCAACCCCCTTAAAGCTAGAGGATTAAAACAAATTCTCTATCGCAAAAAAAACCCACAAACACGTACTGTAACTTTAAACCAACTCTCAAACTTTCCAAACTCCCTGGGGATGTGTACAACCTCAAGCAGAGTGCAAGTCAAATCAACTGGAAGACCTTACCATCGATATCACTTAAATTCTGATCCAATCTGCGAATCAAATCAAACAAGTGTACACGTGTGTACTCGAAAAGAAAGTTGTTGTGTTTGGTGTGAAACGAACAAGCACCAGTGCATGCAGGTTCACCAATACGGGTACATTAACTGTATATTGATAAATTGATAAACAACATGGAACATGTGCATTGTCTATTCTTACCATGGACTCAGAGCCAGTGGGTCACGGTAATCGATCGATAACCCCTTATTCAAATCTTCCGAACGGCAGCCATTGTCACAGACAAGACCCACACCTGCTCTGTCTCCACCTAGGTCAAGGTAGTTCATTTGCGGTAAACCAGCATATCCATACACCCCCCCCCCCCCCAACTTCTCTTTCCACTCCACCTACAGTAAAAATATCCCAAATCACGTCAAACTTGTCCTCTGAAAAAAAGCCTATGATTATAAACAGAGATCCTGAACTTGAGCAACTCTACTTCCTCAATGTGATCTGACCTAACCGTGAATATTTGTACCTTATTTATTGTGTAATTGCGACAAATGCTAAATTTCCTCACCAGGATTTGTCGAGGAAATACAGAACAAGCACACGTGCAGGGGGGCAGGAGGAAGATGTAGTGATTAATTAATTAAGACCTGCAGCGCACGCTGTTTACTTGTACACATCCTCCAATTAAAACTTGGAGGCTCAGAGGTTTTTGCTTGACCTTGCGTCAGTGGCCCGCTGATTTTAAGCCATTCATGATTGAGTCTTTCATGACAACTTCCTTTACACTCTTCCAGGCGTTATGCTTCATTTTTGAAAGGGGCATCAAGGCATTTTCTCCTTGGTGAAGGGCACCTCTATGAGGAAAATGTAAATTTCTATTGGAACATTTCAAAGGGCACCAAGGCAATGACCAGGGGTAACAGAGGCAATTGCCTCCGTTGCCTCTGAGAACTATCAGGCTTGCTCTTCTTAAGGTGGAGGGCAGAGCATCTTGTAATCAGGGAGAGTTTGAACAACAATCAGGGAGATATTTCAAATAACATAAGAGGATCAAAGTTTCCACAATCAGGCAGATTTTCAAAGTCGTTCATCGACATTATTCCATGTTCCACTAATGTTCTCTCGAGATAACCTAACAGTATTGCCCTTAACCGCAACATTGCAGAGTAATAAATACCCACAGATCTTAACAGTCATTTTCCTGAGGATGACTGAAGCGAAGTATGATCTAGTCGTTTCCCACTTACAAACCACCCCCCCCCCTCTCAACAACCCATCCAAGGATATGAGTCGTCATGGCGCAAACACGCTAATGACACAAGACAGAGTCCGGATAACCTGTGCGTGACAACCCATTGGATACGGGTGAGTTTTGGCCGTGCCACCGAGACCTTCGTCAGCTTGTTCTGATTTACAAGATCTCTCTCCACTACCGGTTGATGTTGTGTCCGTTTATCCTCAAGACTTCTAGCGTCTAGCGATGCTCGGGGTAACCCCCTCACCTAAAACCGCAACGGTGCGCCTTAAATTGGTAGTCAACGTCAATCACTTCCATTTTAGTTATATACCTGGAGGTAACAAGCTTACGTTAATAGACAAATCACCTGAGCCACCTAAAATATTTAGCAACAGGCTAATCCTAACGAGGATGTCTGTTTTGATAAAAATGAAGCATTTGAAAAGGATACACCTGGAACCTTTCAAGTGGATATCATATATAATGTCTCTGTTTATCATTAAAGAAAAGTGGTGTCTCTTTGTACACATCACAACAAACTCAAACCTAATTTTCAAAAGAAAATTAACCTAATTTTCAAAGCCATCACAATTTTCCTAAAGAATAATTGCGCATGTAATGTCCTCATCTTTGACAAATTTGTACCTGAATGTGACAAAACATGGCACTGCCAACATGCAATGCCACTTCCTCAAAAATATGAGCACATGTATTGCGATATTTGTAATTAAAAATTATCCCTTACCGACATAGGCAGTTTGGCTAGCGTGTTGCCTAATTCCTCCAATATCCTCCTATCCTATGTCACTCCACACCAAATTGTTTGGACTTAGATAAGATTGGTACCCTGACCCTATGATAAGCAATCGTTACTTGGGCCTACTGGCCCCAGTCCTTTTGAATCCTTGACTTTGGCAATTGGATATAGAAGGACTTGGACCTGTATGGGTTTTTTGAAGAGATGCTTCATGAAACCCATAGGATTGGAATTAGTGTACTTTCTCAAAACCAAATGAAGTCTCCTTCTTTTTATAAAACAGTTAAACAGCCTCAATAATTTCAGAAAATTATTGTCGTCTTTCCCTTGTTGCCAATCAAACAAACAAATACCAAGTTCCGAAAACACATGACTACGAGTGTACACACCACACACAATTCGTTGTTTACACGAATGGAAAACGCAAACTTAATCATGGTTGTTTACAGACCCTCAAAACAACAGGATATCAAATTTGATTGAAACTTATAAAAACTATCCTTATACACAAAAAAACAAAAACTTGTAGGACCATTTAAAACAAAATCCATGGTGAACCTGGTAAAAAACACACATTAAGTTTGATGTAAAACAAAAGCAGGACACCAACACAGACGTTGGAATTGTTTGCTTCATGCATGGCACGATGCCAACTCGGCTAACATGGCAGACATTCTCAGAGTGTATTTATAGCACCCCCAATCAAGCAGAATCAAGAAACAAAAGCCGCTTTTAGATGCGGCGCTCGTGACACATCCCTCTCACAGCAACCCCAGAAGTCCTTGGAAAAACTTTCTTTTAATCACGTCTCCGGATCTCAGGACTGAGCCTGGGCGCTTGAAGTGGGTAAAAACAAAACTCTGTTCATAATATTGTGCTTTATAAAAGATAATTCTCATGTCAAAATCTGCAGAAAATGTTGCCCGCTCAAATCCCGCTATTTGTAAAAGTTTTATAAGCATTACTTACCGGTATAGAAACCTAAAATTATGACAGTTGGGTCCAACTCAAAACATTTAAACTTTGCGGGGGGGGGGAAATGTTTTGATTTGGCAATCAAACACAAAAAATGAAATTGTTAATGATAAGTGCCAACAACATATAATGTTTATACCGATTATTCCGAGAGTTATTGACCCAATTCATCTGAAGGCGACCACCCATACACAATTCTGAATGAATGTGTATGGCACAATGGTACCAGGCTTTGCCCATCTGGAAGTTACTATACAAAAGCTTGCCCCAAACCATGTAACGTAACAACACCTTGTGACCAATCATGTCATTGTACCAGACATTATTCAAAAACTAACTTGCAAATGGATTATTTTGATGCCCTTTTTCCAATTCACAGCAATTTTTAATACCCTTTTTCTCAACATTCTCGGCTGCATATTGCAAGGGGGATAAAAAGGAGTCCACCATTGTATACTCACCCTTTCAGCATAAGGTCTGGTACCCCGTAGTTCTTACTGTCATGTTCCACTTCAACTGCTCCAACTGGTGCTCCTTGGAATCCGGCCATGTTAGTATCTGTACATACATACAAAAAGGATAAAAAAACATGAAAAATCATTACAACTGTAACAAATTTAACTCTGACAACAACAACAAATGGATGGTAAATTCAAATCATTCTTGGAATGAGTCTACACAATTTATTCTAATACACTCAGTATTTCAAAATGTATTTCACTTAATCGCACTCCCAAGCAGAGGTAGTTTTTTCCCCGGGAAACGGCTGTTTCCCAGGGTTAGTTAGTAATTCAAGTGTGAAACGACCAACCAAATTTTACTGTGAATTTCCCGGTAAATTCAACCAGTGTGACAGGAGCTGAAGTTGGCAAGCTGGGACATCTATAGAGTACAACGCTTAAAGAGTACATCACTAGCTTTCACTTGATGCTTGGTCCGATCATGATCGAGCGCTAGAGTGCATTCCAGCGATATGTCAGTCTAAATAAATTGACACCTCAAACAAAGTATGAAAGATCGTCATTTGAGAAAACTGGCAGAGCTCATTTAAATGTCCTTCATCACCTCCACATAAAACACAACACACTCATTTAGCAGCCCCAATTTTGAAAATTAAGTTGTCAACTGTATGAATCAAAACAAATCATTAAGAAACTCTTCTTTTTTTTATTCAAATAAACCTCATTTCCTACTTATGCAATTACTGATTGCAGGCAAGAAATTGAAGTTCCATTGGGGACCCAATCAATATTAGGATCATCTCTAACCCAATTAAAAGTTTCCGAGATCACATTCAGAGTTTAAAGTTAAACTTTAAGATTGATAGTCACACAAAAATAAATAGATGAACCAGTTATCACTTTCAATATGAAATCTCATTGATAATGAAGTGTCTACCATAAACGAAGCTCCAGAGAAATATTTCCGTCTGAAATACTGTCAAAGTCAAGGATATAAATTGCAGATCCACAAAATAAATAAATAAAAATAAATAATTCAATCAATTAATTAAATAAAAAAAGTTTTAAGTTCACTATTGCTTTGGGGTATAAATGGGTACCTTCGAGGGTAGAGGTTGATATTGTTTGAAAAAAACGTTCGGAGCGCCATGGCAGCACGGGGCTTTATGCTCCCCAGGGAGCTGAGAAAGATTAAAGGAATGTTATTGGCCCAATGACCAGGGTGCTAATGTAAAGTGCATTGATACGTTATTGTAAAATGCGCTATATAAGAAACAGTTATTATTATTATTGATGATTAGATGATTGCTACAATCAAAATAATCACATACATCTATGATTGTGCACAAATTTCCACAAAATCCTTGTCAATCCTAAAACGCTTTGTTTTGTTTTGTTTGCTTTGACGTTTTTTAAACTAAAAAACATGGAGCCCCTATTCGCAGTATTTTTGACCATGTGAGGGTGTGCGTATGTGAACCAAATTGAAGTGGTGCAAAACAAATAAAATGAACCGATTCTGGATCCATTAATTGATGTGTTACTAATTCGTATGAGGAACTGCACTGCCAACAGGTTATCAATTATAGCCTCTCAAGATGATTAAAAATTAGAAAAATGTCATCTTATTTTATGAGAACATTTCTCATCAAAAGTGCATTACCAACGATGTTTCTTTACATCTGATAAGGTAATGGAGAAATGATAAAGTTTGGTCCACTTTTTTTATACAAATTTTGTTTTCTGAATGGCCGCAAATTCTCTGGAAATTAGAGCACAGGCCACATAAGGGTCTCTGACTGTTGCTGTAAACTACTGACCACAGATGTCATAGCTGATGCATATTTAGCAATAGGATTAACTAACAAATGAAGAAATACATGCATCATCTTCTGATATGATTCTTTAAAAATCTAAACGATGTTGGCAAACAGACATGCACATGTTTACACATTTTCTGGTTTTGAAACCAAGGTATCTTTAAATTGCTTAAATAGCACCGTAGCCTTCAGGTCTACAGAAACCTATACAGTGGCGACGATCATGAAATATTTTGGGCCTCCGGTCCAAGTGGGAATTCAAACTGTGGGTTCAAAAGGGTCACAGGACGATATCACTACCCTACATGTATCTTGAACAACTTGTTCATTATGCTTGCACGTAATGCTGACCGAAACTATAATATGATTACAATAATATAGACTATATTTGTATTTCCCACTCAAGGCAGAGAAACCCACACCCATAAGACAAAATCCCAGCGGTGTGATTTCGTTAACTCAATTCTTACATCATATCCACAAACAAAAACAACATATGCCACAATCAGTTACTGAATAAGTCACCTTGAGTAGAAAAGTTAACCTTGAACTTGCCAAAATTTATACAAAATTGCGTGCTTGTCATACCGAGTTTGTGCAACCGGTCCTGATTTGCCCAGAGATTCCTTCAGGAGTTACAGCAGAGAACTGTAAGATTACTCAGATCTACGTCAAGACCACGAGAAATGTAACCTGTCACAAAGCATCTCTCTAACCCTGAGTAGTAGAACTCATGACAGTAAGACTCAACCTCGAAGAATCAAACTTGAAGCGCATCCTTATGAGGCAGGAGTGTCCTTCCTGAGTTATAAGAGAGAACTGTAAGAATACTCAGATCTCCATCAACACCACGGGAAACGTAACCTGTCACAAAGCATCTCTCTAACCCTGAGTAGTAGAACTCATGACAGTAAGACTCAACCTCTAAGAATCAAACTTGAAGCACATCCTTATGAGGCAGGCTTGTCCTTCCTGAGTTATAAGAGAGAACTGTAAGAATACTCAGATCTCCATCAACACCACAAGAAACGTAACCTGTCACAAAGCATCTCTGTAACCCTGAGTAGTAGAATTCATGACAGTAAGACTCGACCTCTAAGGTCAAACTTAAAGCACATCTTTTTGAGGCAGGCTTGCCTCCTGATACACTATTAACAAAATAAAAATTGCTGGTCTCGGTTTTTCCTGGGGGTGTTAGCTACAAGCAGAAACCATGGTCCAAATGTAGGGACTTTTTTAGTGCAAAGTCATGATCATTCTGAATGACAGATCTGATGGTGTGATTACTTGGGTTCTATTTCGATGACAATAACTGCCAAATCTAAATATATACTTCATGCCATGGGGGGGGGTCCTCACCTCAGCATGATAAACAATTTCCCTCTGAGTCGAGTTTACATGTACACTATGGAATGAAATTACCCAAAAGTCAAGACAGTTAATGCCATTCTCATGTCAAGAAGTCCACATTTGTTTAAAACGGAGCCCATTATCACTCCTCTTCCACCACCCTCCCCCTTCCCTCCCTTGGGCCAAAATTATAGTATGATCAATATTATTGCAATGATACTTAAACCATTTCCCCAATAATCTTCTAAATCTTGTTATCGCCACCCATAACAGGAACAAGACATCAATCTTAAATCGGAAGGTAATATATATATATATATACGTATTATACAGAATTATACAGAATATGTTCAATTTGTAATAGGAAAACCACTAACCCTAACACGCAACAGCCACCCCCCCCCCGCACAATACAATCTTCTTTTTATTCAAAAAAGATAATTCCTATTAGCAATTTACTAACACCTTGATTTAGCTCAGGGTTTTGTAGTCTTCTTCTCGCATGCAAGAATCGGCTCATTTACAAAGCTGATAAATGGGGATGGACACCAATAAAATGAGCGCAATATTGGCGTGTCGTGGCCGAGCAGTCAAGTGCACCGGACTCAAGCTCTGGTGTTTTTGATCAGCAGAGTGTGAGTTTGAGTCCCGGTCTTGACACTTGTGCCCTATTCAGCAAGGCACTTGAATGGGACGTAAAGCTGTGTGTTGTGTGTAATGCACAGAAAAACCCAGTACACTTATCTCTAAGAGAAGTGATTTGCCCCGGTGGTTTCTGGTATGGTTGGCTGCAGATTGCGCCACAGCACCTTGCGTGGTGGTGATGTTTTAGCCTCACGGAGACACTATTTAGAGAAATAGACATCCCTTGTACTGCCAGGATGTTTCTATTTCATTCAGTACAGTTGAAGGTCCTTTCAATCAAATCAAAGCCGATCTTTTTTATCAATGGTTTGGCGGTGATGTCAAAGCCTCATGGAATTACTCTCTATTCCTCACTTAATTATCTTCCGCTTGAAACTGAAAATAGTGACCTACATTCCGTGTACAGAAACGTATTTTGGGGTTCACATAAACAGAGAAAAAAAATAATAATCAAAACTATCAAGCTTTTCCAGGGTCAGGGGTCATGTATGGGCTGGGAGGAACATGAATGTTTCACCATGTGGGACTGGTCTCAAGATTGCAATGCCACCCAAACATTTGGCAGGGTCATGACCTAGAACCACATGGAAGCCATGAATTCTGATGCCTAGTCTCAACTTTCTTCATTGGGAATGCCTTTTTTTGCTTGGTGAATGTAGCCCTCTCCAGTAAAGAAGTAGTAATGCTAAGAGTGTTTTGGTTGCATGTGTATCATTCGAGTGGCATTGAAGCTTTTGAAGGCAAGTGCTATCAGATTGTTTCATTCCATCAAAGAGAGAATTACATCAGCAGTAATCAAGTGAACTTTCCAATACAGAATTCCAATAAGTACTGAATTAAGCTGTTACCCATTCAGTTCCATCTCTCAGAAGTAGTGTCGTCTAAGTAAATTTAACTATTAAACATGTCTTCAATCTTCATCTTCAAGCAGTTTCATCAACGGCAAACTAGAAACCCCCCTGAGAAGTCTTAAGCCCCACTTCCTCTTTACTAGAGTCCCAATTAATAATATCCCCCTTCGCAACCCGCGTGTAAGGTAGGGGGGTGGTGAAGTATGCCTATTTGACCCGTAGAGCAACAAGTTTCATTGCAAAGATCCTTTCATCTGAAAAGATAGACAATTCTGTTTCTGATATAAAGGATGAAATGATTTGCTGTTCCTTTTTTTGTCCATTGACTTATAAAGTGGTAGACAATGTGTTTTGCATTGAAAC
This sequence comes from Plazaster borealis, assembly GCA_021014325.1. Classification (NCBI taxonomy): domain Eukaryota; kingdom Metazoa; phylum Echinodermata; class Asteroidea; order Forcipulatida; family Labidiasteridae; genus Plazaster; species Plazaster borealis. The sequence continues at coordinate 9,902,969 of CM037457.1, read as the reverse complement.
AAGTTCCAAAGTGATCGCAAGAAGTTCCAATGTGAAACAGACAGCTAAACAAAACACAGGGGTATATATACAAGGCAGAACTTGGCTCAGAGACGGTATGAAGACATTGCAATGATGAAGATATTTTATTTTTTCACAAGAGGTATGCAGAACTGTGAATTATGAGAACCGTTTTAATCTATCATCTAAGCATCTAAGTTGGGTACTGCGGCGCATTCTTCAGCCAAAATGCCAGAAAACACTGAGGCATTTGTTTTATGGTTCTAAGTGTAGGAAGTTCTTTTACAGGCATTACGTCCCATCCCAAGGACGAGGCAATAATTATTTAAGTGTCTAAGGACATAAGTGTCAAGCCTGGGACCCGAACCCACACTCTACAGATCAGAACACAAGGACATGAGTCTGGTGCACAGCTGCTCAGCCACAACATGCCCTGCTGACAGCAAGCTGGTTTATGTCTTGGCATCATCACATTGTAGCCAGTGACAATATTACGCACAGCAGCAAACTGTGTATTCGTGGCCGAGCAGTCAAGCGCACTGGACTCAAGCTCTGGTGTTTCTGATTAGCAGAGTGTGGGTTCAAGTCCTGGTCTTGACACTTGTGTCCTTAAGCAATGCACTAAACCATTATTGCTTTGTCCTTCAGATGAGATGTAAAGCCCTATGTCGAGTGTATTGTGTAATGCATGTAAAGGAACCCAGTACACTTATTAGGGGTTCGCCCCAGTGTTTTCTGGTATGGTTGGCTGCAAATTCCACCACAGCACCTTGTTGTAAACCATTACAAACATGGTGCTATGTAAATAACAGTGTCTTATATTTCAAACATAGCTCTGCAATCCTTGTACACAAAATACTGAGCGCTTTGAGATGCCCTCAGGTGTGATAAAGCGCTATATAAGAACTGAGAAAGATTATAAATTATTTTGGGTCTTTTATGTGACAAACTTAGTGGCTTTTTTCCATCTTCGTTGACAAAGAGCTGGATAGTTGATACAAATGTCTTTAAATCATTTGGAACGGTTTTTCAGGTGTGCAACTCACAGCAGGGACATCACTTGCAAGAAGAGACCTAGAAATCACTGATGCACTCACTGGAGCAGAACGTGCTCACATTAACCCCCTCCTACCACCTTCAGGGCCAGGTACGCCCCCCTCCCCAAGGATGTACAGAGCAGCTACCACGTCAACAGAGGAAATGAGACAGCGATGGCATCAGGGGCGGCAGTGCATTGAGTCACACTCAGGTGCTTCGAGTGTCTTCTAAGGTTGGGAGGGTGTGTGGGTGGGGGGGTTAAGGGACACTCTCTTCGTCACCATTTTGTTGGACAAAGTGACCCTGACCGTTATGACCATGACAGGAACTGACAAAAGTGAGTGGACATGGACTCTTGTACTACAAGGTAATGGGCAGGGCCACACACACAGGAGGTTGTCATTAACCTGTACACGTAATGTACCATGGAGTTTTGTTCTATTTCTCTCTCTATCTTCAGGAAGGCCAGGATGCACAATTTTAGTTTGAGTGGGTCACAGTCTAAAATGTAAGCCGCAAAATGTAAAAAGGAAATAACCGACCTGACTAGCTAACTTCCCCTGTTTCGCTAAAAACAATTTCCAAATTTGAAATTGTCTACAAAGCGTTAGTAGCTGCAGCTATTTTGGGCGAGTCATAATTATGGCAATGCAAATGAACAGTAACAAACGTATGTCTTTATGATATCATGTTTGGTGCATATTTCTTAGTCACACATCCAAGCTGATAGACTCTTTTTCATCAATGGCTATTCTTTTTGTGACATTTGGTGTGAATACAGTTTGTAAACTTCAGTTGTTTTTGGTCGGCAAGCAGAGTTGTCAGGGAAGCCTTGACTCCAAGTCTGAAGCACATGGTGTCACCGCAAACCTACCTTTGCATTTTTGCAATAGAACGTATAAGCCTCACGTTTATTTGAATATTTTTGGGGAAACTTGGGTTTCCACTTGCAATGCGTGAAGGAAACACAAACGCGCACTTTGGCAGGCCCCCCATCACCCGAGACTTGTACAGTCTCTAGCAAGCTTCAAAAGAAATGTCTCAATCACGATTCAACTTTATCCCAACAGAGGAGGGGCTTTCCCCCATAGAGGAGGGTTTTTCCCAAAACGGTTTCTGTCAACAAACCAACATGTCAAATTAATGGCAAATTATCAAATCCTTCAGGGCAAAAAATAATGCAAATTGACATCACCGATTCTCAATTCGTACCCCCATCAACAAACGAGCTATTTTAAGAGTACCTGCCATGCAATATTATACACACTCGTAAACTTGTGTGTACATGTACCAGGTGGTTATTAGTCTTGGTTCCAAGACACTCCAGCTGTGTAATCACGAATACAGTCATGTCGTCATGAAAAAACCTTGTCACCGCTAAAGGGCACTATCATTCCTGTGTCCACTATCGCCCCAGGAACCGCTATGGCGGCGAGTGGTTCGTGGGGCGATAGACTGTGAAACTCTCGCGCATATTTTAACATTGGGACCCGTTAAAGTGCGCGAGTTTGTTTCCTTCATGCGTTAAGGCTATGTGCATAGGACCAAAAATGTTTGAATACGCACGAGACTTGCACGGTCTATAGAGCGGTTAGGTTTTTGTGACTACACCTGTTCGCGCCTACACAACTGGAGCGTCTTGTAACCAAGACTAGGTGGTCATGACATGTCCATAAGGCACACCACATTTCCTTAAAGGTACGGTCATTGTTTGGTTGTTGTCAACGTAACATCTGATGAGCATCTTTATGAAAATGTCGCCAGCTGTACTCCTGACATAAATGAATCTTTCTGAGAGGAAACACTCCCCTGAAAGCAGTATCAAGTGATCCCTACAGAACAAGGGGTGAACGATGACTGGGGCATCGGTCATTGTACCAACGTAATTTCATGGATCATGACTGTGTTCTGGGTCCCCGCTCCGAGAGTCTGTTTCGGGAGACGGGAGGCCTGTACTGAATAAAACAAAGGAGAAGTCCTCAATAAAGAGTACATCGTGTTTAAATGCCAACCAGGCTCTCACTTTGATAATTCCCAACCAATGAGTATAGCTTGATAAGTTGAGGCAGTCCCAGGTAGGGTGAGGTGAAGGGTTTATGATTATGAAGATCCCATGGGTGTTAATGACTGAGCGTACTTCAGTGTGAAAATTAAGTTGTCAAAATAGCTGTGAGGCAAGCCTTATTAGCAATGAATCAGAGACTAACTGTCCATGTATGCATGATAACAATCTTTATTGAAAAAAAGTCTTTCCTTAAATGCTGTCATTTTTTCAAGAAGGCTGATTTGTTTTGTCATGGAACTTCTTCTTTTTTAAAAATAGCATCCATTTGTTTGAAGTAAAAATTGGTGCTATAATAATAACAGTTAACAATTCTTATATAGTGCATATCCCCGCGAGGTCCCTCTGCACTTGAGAAAAAGAGAAAGAAAGACGAGAAAGGAGAAAAACAAGTTTTTATTTAAAACTAATTGACAATGAACAACTAAACAAAGTAACTACAACTGACGTCAATCCTACTGTTTCTGTTTACGCTTTGGGGGTTGTATTTTTACATGTACTCATCACCCAAAAGTCCCTCCTCCCTCTACTGGTACCAAACCCTCGAGAATATTAAACTCTAACACTTGCTATTTCAAGCTTGTGGGATAAGAGTCTGTAGGTCAAGGCAGCTCAATATATCAAATCAAAGAAAACTGACGGAACCCAAGAAAGAAGCGTGTCTGAGACTTGGATAGCATCCAGTGAGGTCACAACAGTGCGTTTTCAGTCACATAAAAATCTTCATATTTCATACAATTAATTTCCGCTACAGTTTAGGGTCTCTGCATGTTGTCCTTAATGTTGTGTTACAACATGCCATGAGTTATGGCTCTGTTGTTTCGCATTTTCAAGGAAGGATGACGAACTCTACACAAGTTAAGTGTATCCGGAGTAGATTACCAGATTATTCCGGAAAGTCCCCGCTCCAATACCACTCTTTTTTTAAACATACCATAGACCCAGGATTCTCCTGAAAGCCAAGCATTTCCGACAAAGTAAAGACTTTAGTCTGATTCTCAACAAACCAAGATACAGTATTTCAATTTTTTTGCAACCTCAACAAAATCATCTACGTGTAAGTCAAATCCCCCTTCCACCATCTTCATTGCAAGTGAAGAAAATCCCCACAAGAAACCAGATTTCTATTCAGTGTCAGTTGCAAGAAGGCCTAACTCCTCCAGATTCCTTCTAAACAAGCAGGACAAGTTAAAAAGCATTTTCTCTCAAATGTTTTATTAGCAGCTTGCTTTGTTTGACATCATATACTATAGACCCTTCATGTATAAAATTTACTTAAAAACCTTTTATCTAGACTTTCAACTATGAAAATTGGTTCCATACATTTGTACATGTACAAACTTGGCCTAAAATGAGGATGAACACTTATAAAGCGCTGGTATCCATCACAGATGTGCCGTCATGCCGCTGATATTGGCTCCTTATTCTTTGCGATGTATATGCAGAACTATGAATAATATCATGTGCTGCAATGCATTCTGGGGCAACACAGGGGCCAACCCTTTCTCTTAATTTGATAAATGTACTGGGTTCTTTTTTGTGCATTACTACGTCCGATCCGAAGGACAAATGGTTCTTGCTTAAAGGCACAAGTGCCTAGACCAGGACTCGAACCCACACTCTGCTGATCAGAACACCAGAATTTGAGTCCGGTGCGCTAAACTGCTCAGCGACAACACTCCATTACATGTATCAATGATTTTTTTCAGTGAGGTGGCTGACAAGACCAATTTTAAAACGGCATTCAATAACACATGTGGATGATGGTGGGTAAATGACCTCATCTCATTGTCTCGACTTAAAGGGGAAAAAAACCTTGTCCTTGGTTAAGTGCTTCAACAGCATATAATATTGGACCTATAAGAAGTGAGGCAGATCTCAACAACTTCCACTTTTTTTATTTTTATTTTTTCACACAAGCCCTTTTTGCCTTATTTGATGGACTCCCTTTTTTTCTTGAACGCCCAGCTGTTTCCCATTGAGCGGTAAACGGAGTCATCAGAACAGAATATAATTTGGCGGTTGATCAAATTAGAAGATCTTTCAACACACTTTTCCTTGATGAACAGTTTACAATCCCTACCGCTGGTATGACTCTCAACACATCTCTAACTGGGTCAATGATTTTGGTCATTGACAAAAAAAAGGCCCCCTTCTCCCCCACCACCATTTGGGACAAAAAAAAGGAGCTGAAAAAGAAGAAGAAGAAAATCTATTTGTAACAGGAAATAAACTGAAATATGTGTTTCAACATGCCCATTAGGTACTGTCACTTTCTCTTTGTATAAAATTGAAGACTAATAAATTGAATCAGTCATTAGAAGTCAAAGCTTTAGGCATTATTGCTCCTGGATTATTATAAAATTGGGTCATCAAATAAGCTCCCCCCCACCCGCCCCCCTCCCACTTTGAATGATTCAATGAACAAGAATTAACATAAAATTTTGTTGTAACAAGAAATGAAATATATTATTCTGGTAGCATACAAATGTGTGGTTAAATTTGGCTCTGGGGTCCATAAATGAAACAAGTTGTTTGTATTGGAAGATCTAGGCATTTCTTTTTGCTTTTCAGAAAGTGAAAAATGTATTGGGAACCCCCCCCCCCAAAAAAAAAAAAAAAAAAAAAAAAAAAAAGTAAAAGGAAATGTTATAAATTATTCAAGAAGTCTGGCATGTGTAACTTTGTGTAATTGACAACTGAAGGCCAAATAAGGAACTAGCCACTGGGAATTGTTTGAAGCCTATAAAAGTCTGACTGTCTTTGAAATTAGACGACAAAACAGTTTACTAATTAATTGTCTAATTGCGCCATCTTGTTAGTCCACCAACACTACTCTCTTGTTTTAAGTTCTCTTCAACTGCGCACTAACTACAGCGATTTTCATATTTCAAAGGGCACTTTCATTGAAAATGTTTAAGGTCTATTGGAAGTATTTAAAGGGGCACCCAAGGCTACGACCAGGGCAACAGAGGCCATGGCCTCTGTTGCAGCGTTATCCCTTAACAGTGGTCCCCTGATTGATTACAAGTTTGGTTGCTGGTGCTGCATACTCCCTGCATACAACCTTTTGCTAAGCAGAATCTATCTGTACTTAGCCAATACGTGCGTGTCCCCTCCTGGATACACCTGCTTAAACACCACATCATCTCACAGGTAGGAGGAGGTTTAATAAGCAAGTTACTATTTCCTGAGCCCTAATTAAATAGGTGTCTATCGCCAGGTGAATCACACACACAAAGTTCAAACGTACACGTATACTGTATATCTCTGCCACTGCGTTTTAATGGCAGTGGCCATAACTAGACATTTTCTTTTGATGGGCAAGGAAATCATTTGTGAGGGGGGCGTTAGATTCTACCAAGAGAAACCATTTCAAGGAAGTGCAAGAAGTATATAAATAGTGTCAATTACAAAAGATGAAGGCCTACAAAAGATGTTTTGGGTAAAATTTGGGAGGAGCCCCCATTTTCCCCAAAGTACCCCCTACATTTGTACATGTTACCCCCTCCATTTCTCCAAAGTATACATTACATTTCTCCCAAGTGCCTCCTACATTTCTCCCAGGTTCCCCCTACATTTCTCCCAAATGCCCCCTACATTTACACCATGTTCCCCCTACATTTCTCCCAAGTTCCCCCTACACTCCTCCCAAGTGCCTCCTACATTTCTCCCAAGTGCCCCCTACATTTATACCATGTTCCCCCTACATTTCTCCCACATTCCCCCTGCAGTTTCTCCATTGCATCATTGTAATGGTCCCCCTTCACAGTTTTTCATCCTTTAACCACAATCCTCAACTCCAAACGAGGCACGTCTCTCCCCAGATGGCCCAAGCTGTTAATAATAATCACCAACTCATACTTGGCAGCATGTCGCAACCTGCTTTTTCACCCTGCCATGCCCATTTACGTCAGTAATCTCCTTTGAAGCATAGACTGTATTTTATCACTAATTATTTGGGGATGGTAGGGTAATGGCTTTACCACTCGTAAACAGTTCATAACCTTGATGCTAAAACAGGTGGCCTGGGGTACATGTATACATAAGTCTTCGTTGCTACTGGCAACGATATGACGCAGACACTTTCCTCGGATACTGCTGAAGTTACCCAAACAATTTACAAATATGGAAATGGTCGTGTTCATGGTACATCTTGTCAACAAAATAAAAAACAAGTTTTTGCCAAAACCTTCAGCCACTCGCAAACAGTTTTTTTCTTTCTTGTCAACTACAACACAAACAAAAATTATGTACATGTACATGTATGTTAAGATAAAAAGTTTTACTGTCCCAAACATGTTCTTGACCGAAGAGCCAACAGCATGCTTCTCTAAGCAGCGTTCTTCCTAAACAGTGGTCCGCTGGCCAAATGCCAGTTAAAGCACCTGAGGACCGGTCAAAATACATTCCACCAAGTGGTCACACTGGACAGTTCAGTGTTGAAAAGCATACCTTTTAATGTAAAACATGGACAAGTGCAAAAGCTGACGGACCAGTGAAATGAAAAGCTATACTAGTCCTGCTGGCTAGTCACTGAAAAAGTTAAGGGTTGTTACAGCACCTCTTTGTCAAATTGGATACCAGTCTTTGTATTGGAAAGACATAGCATTTATAAGAAAGGTTTCTTTCTCCATGATGGGGTGGCTACAATAAAAAGTGTTACTGTCCCAAAACATGTGCTTGACTGAAGAGCCAACAACACAGTTCTCCAACATAGCACCTGTTCAAATAGGATACCATCCTTTGTATTGGAAGGACATAAAGTTTTATAAGGAGTGTTTCTTCTTCCACGTTGGGGTGGCTACTCAAGGGCTGTCTCTCAAACCACCAGGATTCAAGGCCTTCAAGATTTGACATAAAGCAGAGGACCTGCGTGTAGTTACGATCATTAAAGGAACCCAGCACACAAATCATGAAGACAGAAAGCATTTCCCAGTGTTGCTGGATTGCTAGTCATTGACCCACATGGCTTTGTCAGCGTCAGAAAAACACAATTCACAATTGCAATTTATAACTGTACATGTTCACATTTGTTAAAACAAATTACTAAAGATACAAAGTATTTTATGCTTATTTTCCCCTGTCAAGCTAAAATCTTCACTTCTGTTTGGCCCACAGGCATGGGATTCTTACATCCCACTCCAACAACACAAGATATTGCAACCTGCGCATTTTAACCACTTAGTACCAAGGTTTTCCTAAATTTCTTCATGCCCAGGGATGAAATTAATTTTTTGGAACTGGCGGAATAATTTGTTTTTGAGAATATCATTGTAACGAAATCCTGACTAAACAATGTAAAGACAACAAAGGTTCTAATGAAATGCACCGGGAATTGTTGTTCTCTTTCAAGAAAATATGAGATGCGTTCACCGTGAAACGCAAAACCTTGGCCGTGAGCCACGACCGATAATGGGCCATGGTATATGCTGGAATCTCAGACCACTATCATTTACCTCCCATTGAGCCAAATACAATGACAAACAATGATGGCAGCTTATTAATAATTAAACAAAGTATGTTCAAATGTTGATTTTGAGTCTGATAAAATACCTTATAATTCTATTGAGTAATGAAGTATGCTTAATACCCACCAAGAAAAAAGACAAATGAGATTAATCTTCTCTTACATGTCTTAGTGCTTGTTCAAATAAAAACAGTTGATTGAATATTAAAGTGTGTCAGGAAGTTTTTTCTCATTTCAGATTCTGGTCTTGTAAAAACAACTCTGGTCCTGTAAACATTTGGAGCCTGCAAGCCCTATGGTCTTATGGATTTTCCCCCCCAAATTCGAGCCCTGCCAAAAGGATGCAAAGTAGATATTAACAATACACCATAGAAGAACTCCAAATGGCGTTTGATTTAGTCACTCTACTCGGTTTAAGCTACAACTCTGAGTCATTTCCTACAGAGTAAAATGAAGACAGTTTTGTAGTCCTACGGGTACTGATCAGTTTGCAGTTTGCACTCAACTGTCACATTCTCAATTGCACCTGTCTATCCCCTGCCTCCTAGTCCAAAATGATTGTAAGGTCACAAATAGTTTACATTTAAAGAGTCTGTATATGTTTGGTAATGACTCTGAAAATTAATGGCAACAAAAACTGACTTGGTAAGAAGTACAGTAGCTTTGGATAGTATAATGCATTCTGAGAAACTTTTCACTGCGAAGTACTACGGTTATGGAAAAAGATATCACTTTTTATCCCCCAAAATTTGAATCTGAAAAGCGTTACTGACAGAAATGTTTCTCAGATTGTGTATACCAATTGCAGATCATTCTTCCTGCGTGGACATAACCGCTCCAGATTTTCGGCAAAATCTCAAAAATGCTACCACCTCTTGAAATGAAATTTTTACATGTTAATTCATAGAGAATGGACAGAGGGGTTAGTTTTATGGTATATATCTACAACTATATAGGACTGAAACAAACAGTGAGTTCCAATTACCAAACGTATACAATCCCTTTAACTTGTACCCATGTATCTACATTGTGATCAAAACTGTTGGATGGGTTCCAGTAGAATACTTTCTGGGACGCCTGGAGGTCCCAGACTTACTGGGTAAACCCATTGTTCTCGGAAATAATAAGCACGCTTAACTATGGTTTACGTAAACATAAAATCACCCATCACGTCGTCGCATAAAACTAACCTAATAGTTGTGGCCCAAAGATAAGGTCCACTTAGCCCAGTCAGACAAATTCTGTGTTTATTTTAAAAGACAAAATGATAAATAAACCCTATAGGATAGGTTTATACTTTTTCAGGTTTGCTTTTCACAGATGTATTCCAAGTGCTGTAAAAAAAACCAAGATGATTGTCAGGAAGTTACTACATGTATAACTAGTAAACTTGCGGTTATAACTATGTACAAATCTCTCTTTAAAGGAGTGTCGGCTCTGAAAGTTTGATTTTCTATACTCTAAACTTTTTCATAAACCTAGGAAGTTAACTATACCTAGTAAACTTGCAGGTATAACCATGTACTTTTCTATGAAAAGAGCCAGTAACTTAGGAAGTAACTATAACTAGTTGACTTGCTGGTATAACCATGTATAAATCTCTTTTGGGAGGAGTTTACTAGTACTTCATATTATCCACACCATGCAAAGCTTCAAACATCACTTGAGATGAGTGTTGAACAGGGTATCACTAACTGTGCAAGCAGGGCTTAAAATAACCAGTGGAAAGAGACCCGAGTCAAGTAATTTGATAAGAAACTTCTCAACTGAACAAGTCCAGCAGTCTTGCGTTTGTTACCAAAAAAGTGTTCTCCCATACTTTTACAAATACTTTGGTTTTCTCTAAACTTTCTCATAAAACAAAACATCAAGCGAATAAATTGGAAAGAAAAAAATTGGTTTGGACAAAAAATATTCTCAATCCAGTAAAAACTTTGTACCGTGAGGTCTAAGTAGAGACTTGTTTTGAATGTTGAGCCCTCAGACATACTCCAACTTGTACCATGACATGATATTGATGATCCTGAAAAACAGAGCCATTAAATTCACACCAAAATACTTTTGATGATCTGGAATTCACTGCTAGCAAACACGACACCCATCCATCATGCTGGATTGATACGACCAGAAACATTTAAATGAATCATAAATAGACTCCAAGAGCAGCTCTAGATCTGGCAACAGCTACTTTCAAAAATGTCCACAGAGTGTTGAAAAAACAAAAATCAACCCTAACTCTCCACTGCCTTCCCATGATAAATTCTCCATGAAAAAAATCAAAGGACAGGCCATTTCTTGGCCCCCCCCCCTTCCTCATTTCCTGCTCTCAGAAACTGGGCTGAAATGGAGGTGAGGGAGGGGGTGATCAGGAACATTCTGCAGATCTTGTCAAAATCTCCACAGGAAAACGTATAATTCTCCTCTACCTTTGTTAGGGATGAGATTTGACTTGTGTGAACATTCTTGACAATGGCTTGAGGACCTGGGTTCCCCTTAGTTCAGACCTGGGACCTCCTCAAGGTTACAAGATCAGGAGGTTTACAGACTTTGTACAAAAAAAAACAAATAATGAAACTACAGGATTGGACAAAAATGTGGTCTTTTTCATTCTTCCTTTGGTGATTGCTTTACTTATTTCAAGAAAGTGTGAAGGCTCAAGGAGATTGTTTAGAAAATCCTCAAATAAGAAGAAGAAAAAATCCTGAGAAATCACTTGCCTGCTTTGTATTATATTATGTTAACCATGAAAAGAAAAAAAAAAGCTTTTGAGGACGAACCCTGCAATCATACCCCCTTCCCCATTTCCTGTTGCTCAGAAAATAACCTATGGGCTGGAAGGAATGGTGGTGAGAGGGTGGAAAGAGGGGGTGTGTCGGTGATCGGATATATTCTCATAATGAAACTACACAGATCTTTTCAAAAATCTCCACAGGGAAAAATATAAACCTTCACTCTCTGCCTTGGAATTATGAATTCTCCATGATGAAAAAAAGGCAACCCTAAAACCATGTCCCTATTCCCCCCACCTCCGCTAAAGGCCAGAATGGTGGTTAGTGGGGGGGGGGGGTATTTTAGGCCTTTACTTGACGAGAAGGCCTACACCTGCACTTGATACACACAGCAGTCTAGGGGAGACGTCTGAAGAGTACCATGACTACACTCAGGTCTCTGACAGACAGATTTATGTCCACTGGGGCAAGACCCAGGATAGAATTGAGGTCAGGAGCCTGCCTGTAAAAGTCATCACAAAGATTCTACAGATCAGTTTTGGGGTTTTTTTTTGGGGGGGGGGGGTCATTGCTGAAAGTGTGCAGCCAATTTTCCACAGGAATAACGACATTGATGATTTCTTAATAGTCACTGTTAATATAGTGCTTGTAGTGCACTTCTTATATGTCAAGACTCCAGTTTCTATGGCTACTGATTTGGCAACGGCACGTTTCTCCTTCTTCTTCTACTTCTTTCCAGTAGCCACATGTTAAGGAAGTAAAGTAAAACCCACATGTGGTTTTTATCAGACAAATGAGTATGTATGATGACACAAATCTACAGCCAATGCAACTTCTATGACACTCTGACATTATTATTAATATGATATGAATATTAAACTCTATTTTCTGGTATTGAAACCAAGGATGCATCATGAGTGAATTTAATCAGTGTGGCTCACAAGCCTGAGGAAACCTGTAAACAAGGGTGCTTGCTATGTGAACCAGAAACACAGAGGTAAACCCCTACTCTTCCACGATAAGTGTTATTGGCTCTTTTACGTTCACTACCAATCCTAGTACAAGGAACCTATGGCTTTACATCCCATCCGAAGAACAACTCAATAATGGTTAAGTTTCTTGCTCAAGGACACAAGTGCCACGACCGGAACTCGAACCCACACTCTGCTGATCAGAAACACCAGAGCTAGAGTCCAGTGCTCTTAACCCCTCGGCCATGACATGATGACACGCCACGTACATGGCTCAGCAAGAAACAGTGACTTTGTTTTATGCTTGCATACATCTCAAAAAATTCTTCTGAATTGGTAGGGTAATCTATACAACATTTTAAGAAATGGTTGCTCAAATATATTTACTTGTGTTACAAACATTAGGCATTGAATTTCATCTTTGAGAGGGCAAGACCATTTTCATTTCGCAAAGGCCACTTCCACTAGAAAACCTAAGTTTAAGGGAGACTTTTGAAGGGGCACCAAGGCTACGACCAGGGCAACAAAGGTCAACATCAATTGCGCCGTTACCTTTACTTTTGTTGTCAGCCCTTATTTACTAAGGTTATCAATCCCTTCTTTCTTATAAACCATCAGTCTTTCTCAATCTCGCACCTTTCTACTCACTACAATAAATCCTTTGAAAACCTTCATTCCTTGAAATTACAATCCTTTTCTTTAAGGCTAAGTTCTTTGATCTTCATTCCTAATAAACTTCTTCTATTATTTAATAATATCAAGCAAGGTTTTTAATTTCATATTCAGCAAGTTTCCTGAATATATGCTTATGTGAAACAGTCGTCAGTCTCAGAATTTATATGAAAAGTTTCAACATTTGTTATCGGAGGTGAAAAATTTTGTAACACTGTCTCAAAATGATTCAAACGTTTCCCTTCCTAACCCTCTCAATCACAGTTCACTCTTTCCTTCCTATGGATAACTGTTGATATTTCTGTGGTTAGTTTTTCCCCACGGCTGGAGATTTCTCTGAAAACCCCAATGGTCCTTATCAGCAAAGCCAGGCTTTGCTATTTCTACACATTGTTATCCTTTAGGTTATTTTTACAAAATATAATCCCCCTACAATTGTAAATTTGTATTTACTGCATAGCAAGTGTCCATATAATTGTTTTGACATAAAGGTTGATTTTTATGGAAAGTGGCACAGCATGTTCACGTAAGGAAATGCATGGGTGTTTTGGCAGTGTACAAATCGTCACTGCCAAACACGCTTACTGCCAAACACCCAGATGCAATTGTTCAAGTCTTGTAACTCCTGTACTTCTTAATATAAATGACCTCGGAATGTTCCATTAGAGTAAATAATACACATATCCAAGATAACATTATTGTTGAAGTTTCATAATTTGGATTTTTAATACCTCTTAAAATGTTTTGGGGCCTGCCAGTCAAAAGAATTTAAATACATTTCAAACAAGATAAAAAAGGAATTTTTCTGCCTGCCGACAAGTGACCAGTGCCAACTTTATGACAAGTAAGCTACAGCTTAAAAATAAAAAAATTATTTGTTTACATAATCAAATATATACCGCATGTACTGCACCTTTGAAATATAACTTTTTACTGCGTCAGATACTGTAACCCTAGAAGCATCCTGTTTATAAGTTGTCATCATAGAACACATCAATCTTCATCTTTTTTTTCTTTCTTTTTTACCCCCCCCCCAATTTATCAAAAGAAAGTCATTTTAGAATTGTTCAAGGTCTGAGACAGAGGTACAATTTTACAGAGCTGCTCAAGCACAAAACCCTTTTGCTTACCAGAATACAGTAACCAGCCAAAATACCATGTCACATGGTCACATATACCATTTCTGACTGGTCCCCTGCTTTTTTTTGCTTGGCTGAAAATTATTATGAGCAATATTGTCTGCTTAGGCAGCTCTGTGAAATTGGGCCCAGAGACTGCTTGATGATGCTAAGCTAGTCCTTTTCTAAACCACGACTTGTGGTTGGGCTTTGGCTTAGGCTCCGTCAGTTATTTAGAAAAACGTACGCTTTCAGTATGGGGCTTCAAACAGTCGGAAAGAGCCAAAGCCGGAGCTGGGATGCAAGCCGTGGTTTCAAAAGGGGCCTTAAATATAATAAAAAATGGTACTGTACAACCCATCTACTAAAGGGAGTTGGCATCATGTCACAAATTAGCCAATCTTGTAAAGGGATTGGCTTTAACATGGTTTAAGGTCACACTTAAAACTGACCCAAAAAACTGAGATACACTGGCGGCAGGGTTGACTAACAAACTATTACAAAAATAACAAGCATTTGCAAACACGGAGAGAGGAAGTGTGTATGACTATCATCTTGGCTTTTCTGTAAGGAATTTAAACAATCTTTCCTCACTTAAGTGCTATCTTAACAATTATCTCTTCAATCTCTCAATCAATGTTTAGTGTTTCCCATTGACTGCATTAAATCTTTGCGGAAGTTGCTTTTTCTTACGGAATTTTGGCCTTGCCCCTTTATGGCGTGTCGTGGCCGAGCGGTCAAGCTAATTATTACTCTCTTTTTTTCTTTTTCTTTTTTTTAAAGTAAAATTTGGCAGGGGCCGTGTATATCAAACAGATTTACCATATGATGAAGATCACTAGGCTATTTTACCCAAAGTTTTCAGGAAATACTTTCAAGCAAAATGGAAAGGGGTCAATATTTCCAAGCTCTGTGTTGATAATTGTAGCAACCTTGCGCTCTCTCACCACAAGCCTGTGAAGAACGACCATAAATAATTACATAGTGACAAAGCTGAACATATTGTTTATGTTTTATACAAACACGTTTTTTTATTTTGTTTTGTTTGTTATTGTTTGTTTCTTTATGCCCCCCAAAAGAGGTGTATAGTTACGCCACTAAATTAGAGTTAGGCTGGGTAACCAGAAACAAGCATTTTTTTAGGGGGGGGTGGGGGTGGGGACTTATAAAACTGTCAATATAATTCAACCTTCATACAATTCATCAGGTGACGTCTTAACAATCAGCCTTTTAGTTAAGCAACTGACTTTGTTCTGTTTGTCCAATGAGGGAAAAAACACAACATTACTTTGCTACTTTATTCCTTGCAAGACGACACACAAATCTTGAAATGTAATTAATGTACACCTGCATGCACTTTCCACAATGCTCATTACTATGATATAAAGCATTATTAGTCAATTATTGTTGTACCACAAAATGCAATATTACTTCTATGGTTGTCAGTGTGATAGAAACATCTGACAATCACTCTTTTGTTGGGACCCAGTGTAGACGTCACATCCCCATACACAAATCACAAATCTTAAAATAGATTGGATGAAATTTAGACGTGCACTCCGCTTAACTTGAGAAGAAACAGTAAGATAGAACAGGTGGCTTGTCATGTTTACAACTACCTCCAGAGACAGCGAGCTCCAAATTGGAGGAAGCATTGGGTGGGAACAGAGGGTTGATGAGGCAGGGCCGGGGTGTCTCCCTGGAGCAATTCAGATCCAAAAAGAGCTACAATTACAGAACCTTATAAATCTGTCTAGAATATAGGAGGAACCCAGAAAACCTGAGATATCATGGTCTCATAGGACTCTGTGAACAACTACCGAGCCTTTCTCTCAAAATTGTGGCTGTCAGTCCATTTAAAGGATCGTTATACCAATGATGATCAACTATCACCAAGAAAACTCTTGAGTGAATTCAAAGTGTACAATCTTATTTTTGTCCCTGCCTTCTTCATTATTCATCCCTTGCTTTTTCTGTGTGCTTTCTGCCTTTCTCTTTTCTCATTTTTTCCACTTGACTGCTTCTGTTACACCAATATACTTGTTTGTGTATGTTGTGTTGTAATGTAGCCTTCAAGAAAGACTCTGCTAGGGTCAAAACTTCATGACATTAACTATTTTAGATTTGCATTTATACCATAGGTCCTTTTGGTTGGTAAGCAGTTTGCAACAGCTAATTTTATATTTTCTCAATCTTATTTTCATTCAAGACAAAATGGATACAATTCAACTTGGAAATTGCCACCTGAACTCGAATTCTCCCAGTCAAGCAGCTCTATAAAATTGGGCCCAGGTATGCATCCAGAAACTATTAGTTTTACATGAATTTATACGAAGGAAAGATCTATTTAGTTGTGTAATTCCCCCAAAAAACTACACATTTAACTTCACATCAAGGCCTCAGAGAGCAGGACGTACAACACCCAAATATCCCCCATCCCTTGTGACTTCCTCTCCCCCTTCCATAAACAAACCGAAGAAGAGGAAAATCTGTTTCTATTCACAGAAAAAGGAGTCTGGAACCTCGTTATTGAGTGGTTGAGTAAGTAGATTAAAGTTTTGTCCCGAAACCATTATGAGAGATGGGTTCCTCGTCTGTCAAGGCCCTCAACGAGGGTAGACATCTGTGAGTCTCATCTCTTGTGCTCGGGAGTGTTGTTGTCCCTGAGTACGAGATTCCCTTATGAGTGCCCCGTGACCCCACGCCAACCTGTCAATCTGGCAATCTTATTATATACACACAGACTGACAAAATGCTAATACGAAACACTCTTGTTTGTTGGCCGGAGAAAGAAAAAAAAAGATCGCTGAGAAATGGCTTCCTGGTTCTGTGTGATTGTGCGATGACGAAACGCAGGAAATATTTAACTTCATTGGCCAAACCGAGTCAAGTGATAACATCTCGGTAAATTTTTTGGGAAAAACTTTTTACAGATGGGCATCCTGTGTTTGTCCTCACTCACGGAGAAACATCAGCAGAAAACAAAACAACAAACAAATCAATTTCAGAAAGTACCTCACACACAATCACAGACTTTCTGTTGGCCGGATACCTATACTAGAGCTTCTTTTTAAAAGCTAGTAGAATGGGGACGGTTGATAAAATATACACTGGCTCGAGTTTGTTTTCCCTGCCTTTCACCTCTATGGACCCCGGTTCGAATCCCACCTCAAACTGGAGCCTTGCATGTGGATTGGCTTTTCAGTCCCTGCCTGATTGCGTGGGTTTTACCCCATTTGGGGTATTGCTCCCACATCTAAAACTGAACGTTTCTTTTCATTTCCTCTCCATCCTGTTATTGGCACGAATTGTGTTGTTGGATGTGTAATATAAAAAAATTAAAATTTAATAATAGAACAAAAATCCAAAATTAAAAATGTATACAAAAAAATAAAAACTAACTTCAGAACCATACAATAACCTCTCAAAAGTTGACATCAAGTAAGAAAACGGTTCATGAAAACTTGCTTTAAGTGGTAAACAAATTCAAGTTTCCTAAATACAACAAACCAAACAAACTATTGAAACCAGTGCCTTCTGCTTACTAATAACTTTAAAGGTAGGGTCATACTTTGGTAATGACCTAAAAAAACAACGTGTATTTTTTATCCGAAAGCCTACTTGTTATAAAGATGGTAATGGTAGAATGCATCCTGCAAAAAAAAGGAGCCCCCCCCCACCCTGATTAGAAATAAATAAAAGCATGTCAACAACATTTGAATCTGCAAAGATCACCTGAAGGCGACTTTTGGAGTTTTTCATGGTGTCCTTTTATGAATGCTGCGGCCAGAGATGCGGTTGGTACCGGCTGTCACCTTGCTACACATGGATGGATTTGACAATCTTGATGAAAATATTGTGAGTTTTTTCCGATTTTCTCAACAAGTAGACACTGTATTCAACTGAAACTTTCATAGGTGACTTTTATTGTATCTTTCTTGATAATTCTGCCTATAAATCAGAATTACATTGAAAAAAAAACCCCTGAAGATCCTACTTCTAATATTTATTTTGACTAAGTTTGTATAAATTCTATTATTTTTCTTGAAAAAAAAGAATAAAATGTAACTTGCCTTTGAATTGCACCTTCCAACTAAATTGCATCACTGATTAAGCAACAATCTTTTAAAGTGATCACAAGTGATACATGTAGCAGTTTTCAAGGAGTTAATGATATTCATTCTCGCAACAGTCCCCATATAACTCTACATAAAAAGCAAATAACTTCTTGGTTTTTATGCACGTTCTCTCTTAGCCAGGATGTAGCCCTTGTATCTACACTCCATTCAAGATCCTTGTGTCCTTGATGTCAAATTAAATGTGGTTTGACCTTTCCAAAGATTTCCCACATCCTCTTATCTCAAACCCCAAAGTGAGGTGCGTTCGGCATTTTTCCAGACTACAACCTCTCGGCAAGCAAGACTTATAATCAAAAACTACTGATAAAGAAAAATTGTTTTCCATATCCAAACATTTCTTTTGACCAAGATTAGAGCATTAAAAAGAAATTTAAATATATGTAGCAATAGATATACATGCATATCCAACCACCCTACTAATATCAAGTTTACAAAAAGTACTCTTTCCGAATCAAAATTCTTCCTTTTTTATTTTATTTATCATTACAAAACTTGACTCATGCCTTTAATAAATATAAGAACCTCTATTAATTTTTGATATATTGTGTCATCACAGCAATGGGCAAGGTGCTTTAAGTACAAACTTAGTACTTCATCAAAATATAAACAAATAAATAAAACATCGGACACAAGTTAACTAATGTCACAACAAGTATTTTTAAACAAACTGTTTCCCCCAAACAACAAAAAGGCGTTAGTCGAGCTGAAGATTCCCACAAGGGAAGCATCACAGACACAAATAATTTAGATGGATTATATAATCACCACTTTTGGATCAAATGTACTCTTCGGACAACGTGTACCTCAATCATTTTAATTTAGCAATTACTAAAGGTGTGTCTGAAAAGTGAAAGCACATAACATGCATACACCAATTCTTAGTCCGTAGGTGTGTGCAGACTGGCGACAAATGATGTTTTGGGGTAGGTTAACTAACAACACTGTGTGGACAGGGAATGTTCTCATTAGGGTGCTCCGGATGTCCCTAGAGTGCCACTCAGGACATCCATACTTGTTCTATATTTGTCAGGACATTCACATGGGATGCAGTAGAAATGTGAACAGCAACGATCTTGTTTCGTCGTGGGCTTTGTTTTTTAGGGTCCTTTATTTGCAACTTCATTGTGATAATCCACAAGCGCTTCAAACTATGCTATTACCAACTTTATGAAATTCATGCAAATTGTACTTAAGGATCTTCCAGCACTGAACTGACAATTTATTCCTTACATGAAAGCTGAATGTCTACAAAATGGTGGTGACCACCAGTGGCCAGGAGACCTTCCCATCCCTGCACATTGTAAAAAAGTCTACAGAATACAAGATTTTTAAATAAATGTACACGTTTAATTGAATGAGATATTATTAGCATTCCCATGTCTTAAGGGGCCATTCAGAATAGTCAATGTTAAACAATTTCGAATGGCTTCATAATTATAATCTATACACTGAAGAACAAAGTAATGCCTCAAATGAACCAGATATTTTAGATCAAAGGTATCCAACATAAGTAGTTTTCAATGGATTTTCTTGGCTTAAACAAACATTTTTGTAGTTAATCAGGAATGAAATTGACCATTGTGGCCAGCTGGGTATTTTTTCTTCTTCCTCTTGGAAATGTTACCACCTGATATGTAATTATTGAGACAGTCTCATCTGGAAGTTAACCACAAGAGGTATCAACGGCCGGTGATCTTATTCATAATTAGCGCATGGACAATAATTTGTTCGCCCTCAAACTCATAAATGCTTCAAGAAAATGAGCTGATCTTTTCGTTGTTTTTGGACACAACACTTGATTTGGTTCAAAAAGGACTGCCTTTTTTCTTACTGACAATTAAATGACTATACAGGTCAAACAAGGTGACCTTGGTTTCCACTTTATTTTTACTCTACACTTATTTCCCTCAAACAAACAAAATGCCTGAAGTACTCAATTCTTAAATCTCAACTATTCCTGACTCAGTAATGTCCACTTACCATCCAGGTTGAGAATTGTTCAAAACAAGAAACTTGAAAAATAAAAGAATGTTAGAAGACAGGAGAATGTTAATGGAGTGCCACTTAGAAAACACCATTAGAATCCTCCGAACCTGACATCCTTAAATTCATGGTTATTTTCAAGATACTCGTGACAATGAGATAGATTTCTGGGAAGGCTATTAAACTAGTCAATCAGAAAGAGGTTTACTACATCTTGATAGAAACTCAGATGTTCTGCAATTTTAAGGGAGCTGGTATCAAACAGTTTGTCACTTCAAACACTTCTCCCTAACAGTTTTTGTAGTATTGACACAAAGTGTTGGTAAGTCCAATGGAGAAAAGTTCCTTCCTCCATGGTCAGTCTCACCATGGAGACACCCTGCACAGGCTGTCCCATACAAAGTCAGACTGTAGATTGACATTAAAACTTTGCTTAGCAACAAAGATTGATTCGCAGTTAAGATCAATCTTAGCTCTTTGAGAAATCAAGCCCAGGGCCCCAAATTTTTGGGAAAACCACCAGACTGCAGGGCTTGTAGCTCAAACAGTTTTTATTTGAATAAGCTAGAGAAGATTTGTCTTGACGCAAAATATGTACATGTACCAGACTCAAGTCAACATTTGAACATAATTTTTGTTCAAGACATTATTACACATTTGGAGGCATTTTATTCAATTGAAAAACACAAGACCACTGGACTTGTCCGGCCCCGAGTTTACTGCCCCAACGCTAGAATCACTGGCCTGCAGTCCAGTGTAAATTTTGAGCCATGATAACTAGAAGGTCATCGTCCTGTACATGTAGCTCACAGGTACATGTATATGGATGGACAATAATTCTGAAGAAACATTTACATGGTCATATACATTTAACACCCATAATCTGATGGTTTCATAATTTATATCTTTACACTTTTGGTGACTGGGTTTTAGCGTTTTCCAATAAGTCTTCCAAAACTCTTAAATGAACTTAGTATGCTTTCTCTTTTTGCTGAAACTTGTAATATGTATATCAACGTTTGGCACGGTGACAGCGGGTACCAACTGCATATCTGGCCACAGCATTCGCGAACGGACACCAACCCTCAGAAATCTGAGAAACGGTTCATGCATGAATTGATTCTCAGATTCTAATGTTTTTATTGATTTCTAATCAACAGGGGCATATCAGAAAAATATTGTGCTTTATACAGCAAATGCATAGTTTTCAAAATGACGTCACGATTGATGCATATGCCATTACAACATATACCAAAGGTATATAGCTGTTTTTAGCGCATTAAAATAGCGATCAGTGCTTCTTTCCTGATCCACTAATTTCTTTGCCCCCCGACACCCCATTTTCATTGACCTGGACCTACATTTCATGTATGGGTCCCAGACATCAAGGGGTTTTGAATCCAGATTCCAGACACTATTCAGGGGCATGACAAATGTGCAGATTGTTTGGCAATGTGCCGGATATTTACTACACTTTCATGAGTACAAGTGTGTAAAGTCATTGGCTGCTCTGTGCCACAAGGCTTTATTTAGCCAGGATTTGGTTAAAGGGTGTCCAAATTTGCTGGAAATTTAAAATTAGGTGTCCAAATTGTTCACTTACATTGTACAATACATTTACATGTAAAGGACCGATAAAACAGGGTGTCAAAATTTAAAACAGGGTGTCCAAAAGACACCCAGACACCCCTTTGGCTAACACTATGCTGTGCCCGTGATTATTTGAGTATGTGAATATAACTCCATTTAACCAATAAACTGGTTGTGACCACTACCATTAATCAGAGAGACACATTGATGACAATATTTGCTTAAAATGTGGGCTACTAAAACTTCCTGGGGGCAAGTAAAAGGCACAGATTATTAGCCAAGTGGGCTACTTTACAAAAAGCTTAAGCACAAGGCCTGAAGCGGCTAGATATATTCCTCACTACATTAAGATCATTCTGCAAAATCAGGCAAATCACTGTACCAGGCTGTCTGACATGATGGGTAATAAATATGGCATCATAACCCTCCATTCAGGACCTTGACCACAGGGTTACGATCAATGCATCAACGCATTTAAACATGACACTATGATGAGTATGGCTTTATGAGCACCAACTGTATTTCTTACTCATTTTATTTTAATTAGTGCCTTGCACACTTTGCTTCATATTTGATTTTGAGGATTGATTCAAGATTATGGGTTTGACATTACTCCTAAGTAAAAGCTTCGCGGTTCACATATTAAGATTTAGTATGGTTGTCATATTTTAAACCGTAACACTCTATACAAAATCTCTACTTCTATTTCTATCTATTTCTATTTTTATGATGATTCTCATAAAAGCCTGTTCACCAGTAGATGACCCATATAAGGGCATTAGATGCATGGCCGGTAACACAGGGGGCCAGGCGAACCCTTTCTCTTGGCGATAAGTGTACTGGGGCATTGATAGTTTTTAATATACATGTAACACAAGGAACCTAACTAACTATACATGTCCCATCCACTGGACGAATGGTGTCTTGCTTTATAAAAGGACACAAGTGTCAAGACACGGTTATGAACCCACACTCTGCTGATCAGAAACACCATAGCTAGAGTTCGGTGCTCTTTAACTGCTCAGCCACGACATGCAACTTAATTACTTTTTATAAGCCTGACTATTTAATTTATTTCTTTGTTTTTTTAATCATTCTTTCTTTGATTTGATTTTGATCATGATTTGAATGATTGTCACAATGAAAGTTCAAACAATGAACGATTTATATTTAAGTTTATGTTTACAAGAACATAAACAATATTATTTGTAAATTGCATTTTAACCCTATATTGTATAAATGTTATATATTTGTTTAAACAAACAGGGACGAATGCATTACATTTACAACACTACGAACACGGAATGACATGCAAAAACACACATTTTCAAGATGGCGGCCCCCATGAACACAACCTCACACGATCCAAAACTTAAGCAGCGTAAATGTCACTTAAATACACACGGAAATAGCGATCAATAAACAAGATATCCTTAGTAGAAGTTAATGATTACGTTGTAAACTAATAATGTTTGTAAAAATGCAGAAATCAGTAAGAAACAAAACTTTACATAAAGAGTAAGAAACTCACCTGTGTTTCGTTGATTTGACAACACTCGACTGAGCATGCGCACTAGGTTATTTCACTGGGTTAAAGGTTAGCGCACTAGCCTCGTTCCCAGGGGTGATCGATCTCGCCGGGCAATTTTTCCCGCCTCTGTTTCATGTTTGATGTATTTCAATGTACCCTTGCTATATTGCATGTTGTGTTGTTATTTTGAACTTTTTTAATCAATTAAGTAAAACGCCAAACTGTGCAAACTTAGGGACACAGGCAGCGTCAACTTCTGTTCATGAAAAATGTGGGCAGAAGACATTTATTTTACGCTCTTCTCTACAAAACAATAAACATAAAATGGGTACGAATGATAATTATAGACCGACATAAACAGTAAGTCCCCCCCTATATGACAACTTTTTGGTGCAACAAAATTAAGAGCTGTAAACTAACCACACCTATCTGGAGTTTGTCACTAAAGGTACAGGAGGTATGTGCCTGTATTTCGTTTAAACTCTACACAGAATGCTGAAGTACAGACAACATATAATAATTTACGAAAACGTGATACAGTCTTGGTTCCAATTTACGTGGTAGGGAAAATAGTCTTTCTTCCGTCCGTACCGTGCTTGGTAGTTGGTCATCTTGAGAAATATTGTAGCCCCATTGAAATGTATATAGTCATATTCGAGAAATTTGTGTTAGAACACGGCATATAACAGCCGTCATAACATACGAACACAATATATCAATATTCACTGGTTTATTGGTAATTAATTGGGGCGTGCCCCTCCCCTATAGTTACGCCACTGACGAAATATAACATCTCGGGTAGGTCGACCGGTCCTATTAAGTTTTCGCTTACTGCTAAAGGTGCTTGTTTGACATTGCGTTCTTTAAGTTCAAGGTTGTACGCCCAACAGGGAGACAATAATGCCACGAGGATAAAACAACAAATAAATGAAATCAATAATAACAAACTGTAGATATGAAAAACAACATGCTCCTTTCAACCTCATCTTTGATTCCAACTTGAACCACCAATTTATAAGAACTATAAGTTACGTCTGCGATATGATGTCTAAATTCAATCATAGAGAATGATTCTCCTTCACAACATGGGGTGCATGCATGTACGCGTGGTGTAGCAGCGGGGACTCACTGGGCCACGCTCAGCAGACCAGACGTAAACAACTAGAGGCTGTGAACTGGCACGTGTCATACGTTCATTGACAAGTCGTAATGTCAGAATGTGCGCGTGCCATCCAGGTCTGGTCTCCAGCGGCGTGAACCCCGTGCTTATGTTTTCCTTTGAAAGTAGTGTCTTCACATCGCAAGCTAAAACTATGTTCTTTTGAAGGTATAATGTAAAACTTATAAACATAATAATAAAGTTGATTTCTTTGACTCATTTTACCCAAACGTAAGAGTTAAATTCTAAATAGCTTTTTTATTTTTAGATTTGAGATAGGACGCATTCAGGGTATTGCATGTGGAAAAAAATCCGCCAGTGATAAGTGGTACAAACTGAAAATTTCATAGACAAATACTTTAACAAAAATTCTATAGGCGAAAATCGGTAGGCCTATAGGCAACTTTATCGAAAATTACAAACACAACCTTTTTTGTTTCAAACTGTTTATCTTCAGTGTTTTTCGGGAACCACGCTTTTTTTCATACAGGATCCATCGAGCACAACCATCTTGATTAGGCTGTATGGCGTAAATGAAAACAGCCTCGTAAATAAATACAAATTACGATAGTCATAGCACAAAAGGAACCTGACAGCTTTGGTGGGCCTATTATTTTAAGTCTGCAGTGAAAGATAGGCCGTATCCGATTGGGCAGCTACGGCTACGGCTACGACTATACGACTACTGCTAAGGGTGTTGCCAAGAACGTCTTACTTCAACGCATGATGACGCAGCAATCCAACCATAACCGTAGCCGTAGAAGACTCATGGAATCAACAAGTGTTTCGTATACAGTCATTTTTATGGTCGAGTTGACCCTCGAGGAATTTCATCCAAATAAAGTCTGAACGACCTTGTCTTTTTTATCTAAACAGTATATTATTAATGACCATGTTTTCAACTTCGCATGGTGACGATGTCGTCATTCACTGGCATCTAATGTGAAAGAAATGTCACAGTTCAAAAACAAAACATCCATCAAAATAATTATTTTTTCTTCTTCAAAATAACACATCAGAATCTGTGTTAATGCAGACAGGATGACCTTTCCATTCATAACTGTTGATTTGAAGAAAAAATTAAAGCATTCAATTTTCAGAGGAGTGTGGTGTATTGATTAAGTTTTGTGTTGTATTTCAATGTTTCTCTTGGTTGACAAGGAATGAACGGTATGATCAGGCTATGCATATACAACCCTTGTTCTTTGTCACATCGCGGGAAATCCCATAGCAGCCATTTTCTCTCTTCCTGAATAAAGAAAACTATGTCGGATTGGCGTTTATTTCACTTCATATAGGGCCTTCATATTTATTTTGTTTCTGAACAACATCATGTCTTGAAGATCGATTAATGATAATATAGCCTGTTTACCCACTTTAAATACCGGTACCTCAAGACTGACACATGATATACTTTTTTTGTCTGTGGGTTTTCTTATAGCAAACCTTGCCCCCAGCCAGTTCCGACTCAAAATTGAAGGCATCCGATGAGGATAGCTTCTTGATACAAGAGGTTTTTTTATAGGGATCATGACTTCATCATGAACTGAAAGCCGATATGCATCATCAAAAACTGGATACACTTTTGTACAGTTTTTAGGGTCACTGTATATAAACAAATAGTTCTTTTCTTAAAATCTGAGCACATTTTTACTTGGGCCTAATTTGATATAAATGTAGCCTATAAAAATGCCTTTACAAATATTTCCATCCAAAATATTGTCATGTGCGAAACACAACTGTCTCCAAGCACTTAGCTTGATTTTGATTTCCACGAACTATCATCTCACAATGAAGGTGCACAAAAATCGGTGTGTGTTTTTGTTTCCGAAAACTTAGTTGCCAGCGTAGTTTTATGTTTTTTGTTCACAGCACAGTATTGTTTATTTAAAACTAGCTTGCTCAACTGAGACCTATGTATTATGCATCAGATCTAGGAAGTTAAAAAACTAAATACTAGGCCTATCTCCGAGCCCATCATTGCAGAACCCCTTTAATAAGTGCTCAGTAATATAATGGCTGCACTACCGTTCAGGTTGTTGGTAGAGGGCATTTTGCCAAAAATTCCCCCGACAGCATTCTCCAACTTGTTTCCGGTAAACTTTGGGTCAGCACCTGGCACTGTGCTTCATGAAAGTCACGAAAGACCAACGGGAGTTTGTTTATTTTGCCAAATAGAAAGTAATATTATATGAAGACAAGTAACTTGGAAATATCCTCTACTAAATAACCAAGTAAAACATTTATTTTAAAATGAAGTAGAATGATATTATTATTATATTATAATCGTATCTATACAGAAGAGGTTTAAAAGAAATGCTTAAAACTGTATACGTGATTAAACACTTATTATCATGGCCACTTGTAGAGTACTTGTTTTAAAGAGAAACCCTAAATTCGTAGTCTGCACCCAGGCAAGATGTTGCTACTATTTTAGGAAAAATCCGAAATCTCTGTACCAGAAGGGATGACGAGCATACACTATTATTAAGAACCCCCTATTACTTCCTGATGGCAAAGTGAACGATTTGAAGTAGGCCCTCTATTGGACGATACCTTTTTTTTCATCGTAGATTAATTTTATTATACAAAGAGTAAACAAACTATATTAATAGAACATAATTATGAACGTCTTCAAAAATACATTCTCAGCCAAATTACCGGAGTCAAAGTAAAATGAAAATAGGCAATAATGGGGGACCGATGAAACGCAGACCAGTAGGCCTACCTAATTTTGTAGAAGACAGTATTTATTGCTTATCTCAGCTCAGCGTGCCGTGGCCGCCGCCGGCACGCGGCACGTGTCACCTTTCTTTGGGAGGGACAGTTGTATGCAAATCTCCAAAAGATTCCCCTGAAGTTTTGACTTTGATTGATAGGTTGCTTTTGTCCCCCTAAAAGTTTGGCAGCACTCCTCACACTTCAAGCGCGTGCGTGGCGTGACTTATTATTATTATTTTTTGGCAGGGGTAGATAACTCCGCCCACAGCTTGCTATTACTTCTATTGCGCACTACCTTTTAAAAGTAATAAATTGCTGTCTACATTTGTAATGAAACTGCATTCTAAGACTTTGATTTGTCACGGTATACACTCTCATAGATATTTAATGTACAAATTGTTATTCAAGAAAGTGACAACGTGTTTATGTTTAATGAAATAAAACAAAGATCATCAGATCCATAGGGAGGAAGTTGTATGAAAAGCACAGCAGTATGCTAATGAACTAAAAGTGTTCAGTTGGTCGGTCTTGTTTGCCCAACTGCCATGATTTCCGCTCCGAATTTGCAAAAGCAGACGCCGTGTGTTTAGAACATGGATCTACGTTGGAAGGTTTTACGCCACTCTAAAATTCCTCCGGTTTTTTGCGTCGGCAACGGAAAATGACCTAACGTTACCTTCTCACAAATGGAATGATATTGTACTGCGGACATTAATCTCGGATTGGATTAATTACTTAGACTGAAAATGCCTGGATTTTACACAAGACTTTTTAGGGACGGTGTTCCCATCAGTGCGTTTCGATGGCAGACGTCGTTGCTCTTCTTTCTACAGGTTGCATGTCTGCTTTTTGCTGGGTCAGCTTTTGGTAAGTTTTCCGTGGGGGCAACACCAACACTAACAGTTTTGTTTATTTATTTACTCTCCAATTATTATCTGAGTGTATCTTTTCAAAAGAATCAACTGATATGATTCAATTATGTTAGTAATCCCTAGACATTTTGTTTGTTCGTAGAAAAACAACACTAAACACTACACACAAACAGTAACAACACTGAACAGTAACAGAACACACTCGACTGTAGTAAAAATGTAAAAATGACAGACAATGTTCGTGCTTAATTCTATTTTAATCCTGCTATGTTCTGTGTGGTCAAACAAATAAATAAATCAATACAAATACCGGGTCCACGAGAGTGGCGTCAATGACCCCCACCCGAAATACCCTAGAGTAAAGGGTCAACAAGAATTTGGACTTCTGCCAGTGCCAATGTTTTATTTCGTCTGGTTGCTGGTTTTATTTGTTTGAGAAAAAGTGTGGAGGTAAGGGGGAGGGTTGAATGTAGTGGGGGTGGGGTGTGGGTAGATAGTGGGGGTAGGGGAGGGGGTAGACTCAGTAACTGCAACTGGGGTGCTGTAATATTCTGTTTAAAATGTTGACTTCGAGTACGACCATTGAATTGAAGGCAAAATTTTAAAAAGAGGAGTATAGTGCCCCAGTTTCTCGGCCTGGGGGTGCGTTAAGGGAGGGGTGCGTTAAGGGGCTGAGGAATGAGATGTAAAAGGTGATGTTGAAATAAAGATGACACATCTAAAAAATTAAAATAAAAACCAAAAAACTAACAACAAACAGCCGTAAGTGTAAGATTTGTAATTAGTCATGGACGCAAGTCTGTTTTTGCATCAGTAATTTCTCTGGATAATTACCACAATTAATAGTTTTATTGATGAAAAGTGAGCTTTTGGATTAAAATTGTAGGCCTATAGAGAATAACAAAAAATTGACAAGTGAAAGTTTCCGCAATTTGACGGTTTCATTCATCAGAGTGTTAGCCTATATTTCAGATTGTAATTTATAGAGAAGCATTGTAGCTTGAATGATAGACAATTGTTTTAAATACATATTCTGTAGTATATCAGCCTATTGGAGCCTACATCTGTATTTATTAATATTATTAAGTTATGTGATTGATTTTTTAAATTGTTGTTAATTTTGTTTTACCAGGATAGTAACCTGTATGTTAAATGTATAATTTAAATGTTTTTCATTTAAGAGTACATTATTTTTCATGATTGTGACCTTCATAGCTAAAAAAGGAGCACAATTTGTCAAGCTGAAATTAGAAAGAAGTTTATATATAACCCTAAGCATAGTAAGGGGAATGCATTGACGAGAGCACAGAGAACAAATTTTATTTGCCTTTGTGCTAGGAAAATAGATAATTTCTAATTAGTTCATTTTACATTCCAACAATTTGTTTATATTTTGAAATATATCTTAATTCAAATTCATGTCACTAACATGTAAAGATAACTCAACAATCATGCAGAAAGTCCTCTAAGAAACTGCAGAGCCTAACGTTAGTTATGAATAAAATTTACGCAAAGAATTGCACAACAGTATAAAATTTTCCTTTTAAAAACTGTAATTCTCAGGGCTTTGTCCTCCCACCGCCTTTAGAACAAGTGTTTTTCTTTTTTTCTTTTTTTAATTCATGAGTTAAATCATGATGTAAAATCTAAACAGGTTTGTCAGGTGATGACAGTTATAAAGGGGAAAACATAAGCTGTATGTTTACATTCCATATTTAAGAATGTGCACTATATTTGATTCAACTTTGATAAGAACAATGAAAAACATGGACTTGTTTTGTCAACAGTTACATTGATGCCACCTTATGGAATTACATGCTTTTAAGAGTCTGAGAAGATTGCCAAGGTTTCAGTTTCTTTGGAAAGTTATTTAGAAAAGTTTTATATCACTGACTATTCTTTCCCCCCCCCCCCCGAAAAACCCCCACAAACCCCCCCCCCACCAAAAGCACTCAAAACAACCCCCAAAACAATCCCAAAAAACAAACAAAACACAAAAACACACACAAAAAACATGGATTAAAACAATAAATGCCATTGGGCTTAAAATTGTTAAAACATCAATTCCGAAGAGCATTTTGCAGTTGTTACTTGGAAATAACATTTTTGTTCTTGATGGTATAGCCCCATTGCATTGAGATGAGAAGAAGACCCCTTTTTGAAGAGCTTCTCACCTTTATTGAGTTGGGAAACATTGCTGTCATGGTATGTGTACAATTTAGGCTATCCACAATGGTGAAACATGTAGCATTGAAAATGTGGTGATTTGACTTTAAACCAAGTTACTAAGCAATGACATAATTTGTATTGAGTCAACTGGCTACCAATCAATGATTTACTGTGTGTAAAATATTTTTAGCTTTTGCTCACGAAAAATGCTCACAAATGTTAAGCCACCACCACAGATCTCATCAAGATCAAGATCAGGAAATTACTTTTATTGTCGAGGGAAGGGAGTCTCAGCCAATTTGCATGAATCATCTTTTTACAATCTGGTAATGGATCATAGGCGGCACAACTGACTGCTTGGCCAACCTTGGGTAACCTTGGAGAAAATCAGGTCACTTTTAAGTTGTAATTACAAAGAATTAAGTTCACAAAGGTTGGAACTTTAAACAAATTATTTTACAGTTATGATGCATAATCCTACAATTGTGTTGCACTGTTGAATTGTGTGTTTAATAAGTGTAATAGTACAATTTGTTCAAGTTCGTTCCCACAAACATAGGCCAACAAATTTAGGCAAGCAAGGGTTTGAACTTTTGAATAATTCTTTTTAAAAGTAATGATGTGCAACACTGTGATTTTTGTTCAATAAATAGAAATGTTACGACAGGGAAATAAATTCATCTTTGAATATTTGAATTGTTTATCTCACGGGAGTCACATTACACATTTCTTCCAAGTCCATTCCCACAATATTTGTGTATTGAACGTAAACAAGGCCGACAAATCAGTGCAAATATTAACGGGACTTACTCCTTATTCAATGCACTACTACACAAAATACACATACTTCTTAAAAGCAGTAGGCCTACTATTCCTTACCTAATGCTTATGCACAATGGCAGGAAGAGGGTAATTACCTGCAATGTGTATTGTGAAGATCACCAGTACTGGTTTCCACCTGTTTACAATAAAGAAGGTAAAACTGGCCACAAGTAGTTGATATTGTCAATATACTTATTTGGTGTAGACAATTTGGCAAAAAGGTACACAGGGCAGCTTTGTTTTGTGGTCCACTTGGACATATTTAGAAAAGAAATTGTGTATGACAGCTCTATGTATTGGACTTCTAGAGAAATGTTGATATGGGAAACCAGCTGATTGACAGCTGCCATGATTATGACCCATCAGATTTCTTAAAATAGGGACATATTAAAATGATTAATGGATGCCTTAAATGTACTTGTTCCCAGATTTGGTTGTACACTAAGTTAAACTCTTTAGGCCTTCTTGACAAGTTTTGTTATGACAAGTTTGAATGACATGAATATATACTGGTGTCCTTGTCAACAGAACTTCTGCATCAAGTGCCCTGGAAAGCATGCAACAGACCAAAACATAATACATTCATCCTCAAAGCATTGGAATAATATTAAATGATTCAACCACTGCCAGAAGCTGTAGGCTGCCTAGGATTAAAAATTGAATATAATCTTATCTAGAAATATCCCAAACACTGTTCTTTCTTAGAATTAACTGCTCAGCAGAGAACCAATGACATTCTTAGTGGCATGCATGGCTGAAGCACCACCAATCCCAAACCAAATGGTGGTGCATGTACTCTTAGCCTTTGATACACAAGGGGTTACTGTTATTACATTTTAGCCCTTGGCATTTAACACTTGAGATCAGAAGTTTCTCCCCTTGGGATGTAATGACTTTAGAATGCCCTTGTTCAGAGTGTGTGGCCACATTTTGCTCTAATAATACATGTAGTATTTGATAATTTATGTACTGTGAGTTTACGTCACTATCAGAGAAAAAAAGAACCTTAAATACCAATAATGCATCAGTAAAAAGCTGTTGGATGTAAAACATTACAGATTGTGCAATTTTTTTGTTCATTTTTTACACCTAATTTCACATTATTCTATTAATATCCTGAGATGTTTGAAGCTCATAATGTATTTTCAGCTTGTAATGCAAGCAGTAGGCTTACGTATTACACTAAACAAATTGGTTTTTTTTTCTTCTTCTTCTCTTTGCCCTATAGTACTTTGGTGTTCCAATGTACACATACATGTACATCCCCAAAGCATGGAGGTACATCCACCCATGCCCCAAAGTCGGTAACACAAATTGGGAGAGGGGAATTAAATAAATTTCAGGAATTATATGTACGATGCACAAATGTAATGAACTTGAAGCCATTGAACGATACATTGAATGTATGACAGGTGATGTCCTTCCAAACATAAAAAGACCTTCAGTTCATTGGCACAAAACATGTCGGTCCTGTGGATCATAAAGGTTAAAAGATAAAAATACACTTTCCTGAAATTTACCTACTGCTGCTGCCCCGGGTGTCCACTTCTTATGGTTTACCACAGTGTCCAGTACATTCTTCATTGAGTTTCTTTGCGGGTAGCTTTCCAGAAACCCAAACTGCCCCTAGGTACAAACAGGAAATCCTCACAGGGGATATGTGCAGAAATGCTGGGCCTGGTTCCAAGCTTGGTCAAAATATTTACAGTGTTTTATGAAATGCCATCAACCACAACAAATTTAAACAAGAATTGCTCTATAAATCGTTAGGTCAATGGACTGTTTCATGAAGTTTGTCTTTAAAACCTTTATATTCCCAAATCCTTCTATATCCAATCACCAAATTGAAGGATTCAGTAGGATTGGAGCCAGATACATGTAGGCCCAAGCAACAAGTGCTTATCATAGGCTCAGGCATTTTAATCTTTTCTAAATCCAAACCAATTTGGTGTGGAGTTACATCATTGGAGAAGAGGAAATTGGAGGAATTGGACCTCACTCTAGCCAAACTGCCTAGTCTGTAACTTGGATTTTAATGTAATGAAGTACATAATAAACCAGGTTTTTATACAGGCTTGAAATTTCATCTTTACTGAGGGAAAATCCATTTTCAGTTTGCAAAGGGCACTTATTGGAAATATTTGAAGGGGCACCATTAATATCCAGGGTGGTCTCTGTTTAATTCCAGGCCTGCTCATAGTACTCATTCTGATGGTTTTTTTTTTTTAATGGAAAAACTTGCGAATGAGTCTCATACAAGGTTGGATGTTTTGGAATATGTTTTTTTGAAATAATATGTGGTCACCCAGTAGAATAGCTGTAAAAGGAAGCTGTTCATTTACCTCATGGTAAAGTGAATGTGTATATTTGCACACGACTACACTGTACAAGTTTAGCAGTGCCTTGTCCTGGTCTGCTTGGTCCTTCGAATGGGATGTAAAGCTGTTGGTCTCTTGCATTGTGTGATACACATAAAACAACCAAGTTAAACTTATCGTTAGGAGAAGGGGTTTGCCCCTGTGTTTCTGGCTGTGGCTGCCGAGTGCACTGCAGCACCTTGTAAACCCTATAAATACAGTGCTACATAAATGGGTCTCTTAGTTTAT
The DNA here is from genome assembly GCA_021014325.1 of Plazaster borealis. Lineage (NCBI taxonomy): Eukaryota > Metazoa > Echinodermata > Asteroidea > Forcipulatida > Labidiasteridae > Plazaster > Plazaster borealis. The sequence continues at coordinate 9,869,317 of CM037457.1, read as the reverse complement.
AAAAACTTAAAAACCCGTCTTAAAAAGTGTTTTTTTTGCTCAAGCATCTTGAGTACCTTCTTAATGGTGCATATGTGCGCTATATATTATTATTTGTGGGAAACCTATTTGAAGAACACACAATTTTCAAATTGCTCGACCCAGTTTTTTAAGAGGCTGATGTAGACATTAAATTGTGTCCTTGCTCTACATTTAGCACCCTCACAACATATTATGCATTCTCATCTGTACACACCATTCCTGATACTATGCACACTGACCAAGACATACTCAAGACATCTGAAATTGTCATCATCAGGTCAAGGTCATTCACCCCTGACTGTACAGAAAATTAACTTTTGTGGTTTATAACCACTTAGCTGACGAATGTTAAGCCAAAAGGCTGAAGACAGACGTTCTTTTCCTGCTGATTATTCCTCGATTTAGATATTAAAAAGATGCCAGAAAATAATTAATGAATGAATGAGAAACTTCATGGTTGGAAGATGACAGCTCATTGAGTTGGAATTTGCTGAATGTTGGATTCTATACATGCTTCAGTGGACCAAACTCGCAATATAATTAATGAAAATGTTTCAGAGGAGGTTATTTTGTAACACTGGTTTACGTCAATGTTTTTGCTTACAGTGGGCATGAAACGTTTAGATGACATTTTTGAGAACGAAATAAATACTGTACTTGTAAAACAGTTTTTAAAATAAGAGTGGCTTATTAGATGAACATTATAAATGTTTGTTGATTTGGCTTTATATCGAGTATTAAAATTGACTGAATTACCCTTTTGTAAAAGTTTCAGAGGTTTGTAATCATATATAACCATTCTTTTATTTGTTAACAATAGAAAGAAAAGACTAAAAAAGTTCACACTGTATGCAAACAGAGTTGGGTTTAGTGTTGTTTGCTATCATTGATCAATGACAAAGTTCTGCATATTAGTTACAGGAGGAAAACCAAATCATACTTTGTACAAAGTTACATCTTTACACCACACATTGTACGTTTGCCTTTGGATGCTTACTTTCTGGTTAAATCTATCGAGGGTAGGTTTTGCCATCACATATTAATAACTGCGGAAAGAGGGTTTCCTGGTCTGATCACATGTACTATTCCACTTGACTGGCATTGCCTAATAATAATAGTAGAACTTTGTTTCCAGAGGCAATATCAGGAGCTCATATGGCAAACTATCAAGCAATTCTGGATATTTTGCTGGCTTCCTGACATTCTATCTGAGACAGAAAATGTAGACGCAAACATCAGCAGGCCTTGGGTATTGTGTGAAGTCAAGTGACAAATGCTGTGAAGCTCAAAATTAATCCATGGTGTTTGCCTGGATGTTAAATGTTATGTTACACTTTATATGTTTTAAGATTATAAAAGATTGGGTTGCTGTTGAGAAAACAAAATATTAAAGGGTCAGGGCCAACTTAAAGGGAATCTATATTATGCCTTAGCACTAAGTATATTTCGAAATGTCAAAAGAATCCATATCATATGATAATGAAGAGCAAGTTTAAACTTCTGTTGTTTCCTGATATTTAATATTACAAACCAATCTTTCCTAGCTGTATTGTATGTCCCTAATAATTCAATAAGCTGTTTATGTGTGTTATAGACTGTTACATACATACTTTGCACTGTAAAATTAAAAATTGTTTTAACATACAATTAAAAAGTTGTAAACACATTGATAGCATGACATAAAAGTAAAAATGTTTCATCAAAATTATCAAACAAGGATTAGAAAGTTCACTAACATTGGTGCAAGAAATGTTTCGGCTAATGAAAGTGCTTAGTGTGCTTTCATCTTTGTGAAAAGTGATCGACTAATTAGTAAATCATAATACATGTATGATGACCTAAAAGATTTTTCTAAGCATGGAGTTAGAGGAACGAACAACTACATGACAGTATTCCAATTAAGCCTTTTGTCTTATTTTTGTGTGAACTTGAATGGATTGAACACTAGTATAATCAAACAGTGCACATTTTTTCTTCAAATGACTGGGTCACTCCCAGCCTCAATACATTGTTTTGAAGGCATGTCAAGTCAAAACAGCTTTGTAGAGGTGTTAAGTTCAAGATCACAGCAGCTGTGTCCTATTACGGACAGCTTGCAAACCTCATCCTCTGCAAGGCTTGTTTTGACTCGATCTCTGTTTTTACATTTTGTACAGTGTACTATATAATCATTTTTTTAAAAGAAATACCTGAAACAGGGCCAATTTTCTGAATCAATGCCATCATTGAATTTGATGCAATAGCTGGTTGGCAGATGACATATCCATGGCTAAAATGAAAGCGTATAGGCCCTAATAGAGTATAATGGACATTTACAGAGCCACTTTATACATGATGCTTTATTTTTTGGCCGAAAGTTGTAAGGGGGTCACACCCTCCATCATGTTGGCACAATTATGAAGGCTAGGACCATGGCTCTGGAGCCCATACATGTACATAGCTTCCTTGGCTTTCATGATAATGTACAGTGTAAGCCCTATTGGTTCAACTATGTCCTTGAGGGGGGGATGAGGTACTAAATTTTACATAAAGGGTCATCGTTGTTTAGAACTTTTTAGTGGTTGAATTTTAAAAGAAATTTTAGAGGAAACATTTCATAGAGTAGCATAATCCAGGGTTTTTTGTCATTGTTTCCCAATGTAATACATTTTTGAAGAATAATTCCCCTCATGACATTGTCCCTTACATGAAAAGAGCCTTGAAATTCATGTCTAAATTCCCACTTTAATGTTGTCACTGAAGAAACGTTGTTCCTACATGATAGCATCTAAGATCTCTACAATATGAGGTAGACAGTGAAAAGAATGGGATTATGACTGGCATCTTTGGATATATCTGTCGGACTCAATATCCGGGTCAGTCGAGGCACCAACAGTTCATAAAGGAGGTATCCTCCAATACAAATCACCACCTGATCTAAATCTCTCTAGTTCATCTATAAGACAGAAGGCAGGGTAGGATGACTATAGTGGGGCTGACAAAAACTTTTTTATTGGCGTCATTGCAAAGGGGAGGTTTCGTCCAGAGAGGCTCGTCATCATCAGTGTGGACACCTGAAAGTCTTGAGATGGATGACATCATCTTAGGTCAATTACTACACTCATCTCTGAAGTTTCCTGCTAACCTGTTTAGGTGTAGACACACAAAAACCGGAGCGACTTAAAAGAGCTACATGTAATTTGGTGAAGAATGATGGTGTAATGAAAGGGGAAGACGTAAAAATGAAAACATTGGAAGCATAACCGCAAGGCATGAACTTTCAGAGACACTACGGTTAATAATGCGCAACAGGTGTTTACTGTTCCTCTTTATTATTATTTTTTTTAACTTCAGTGATCCATTTTGTAGGCATGGCCTTCCTTTTAAAGGGAGTGTACCATGCTTTCATTAAATTTAACCAATCTATTTTAAAGAATGGAAAGTTTGTATGATTATGGCTTTGTTTGCAAATTGATTTACAGTATAAATCCTAATAATATCTTGCATGAAATCTTTAGGGAAAGCATCATGGATGGTTTGTTAAGCGTAACTGTTTCTTGAGACAAACCTGCCTGTTAAAGTATTTTCAATTTTGGAATTCAATGTACTTTTAGAGGGCCTCCATTTTGATCCTTTGGGTGTAAATTCACATGCACAATTACACTGTTGTTATCAGAATGTTTTACAGAAAATTACAACTTAGAATTTACTTTGTCACACTTTTTTAGATCAATTATTGTATTAATGAGCTCCAAAGTTGCTTGTGCTGCAGATATCAGCTAATGCTGGGTAATTGTGGTATTTAATGCTTCAGTTGTAAGTTGTACTAATACTTGATATTTGGTATTCCCAATAGTTTTACGAAATAATTTATCACACTTCCTTGGCTATCAACAGTGGTGTAACCAGAAATGTTAATTGGGGAAGGGGGGGGGGGAGTGGCAGAAAAGACATAATATAGGTGGGGGAAGCAGGGGCAAAGACATAACTTGGTGGGGGCTATTTACTCTATCAAACCATCTATTTATGCAAGTTTTCGATCTCATTTGGGAGGGGGCAAGGGTTCTGAAATCTGCTTTTTTGAAAGGTACTTTCAACATTACTGTCAACTTTATGGTGTGGAACCATTGTCTGAGTGACATTGTTAAGGCAAATGCAATGCATGCCGAATAAAATTTAAAATTTGCTTTGATTGTGATGACAATATGCAATTAACTACAAAAATATTTGCAAGATTTGATTTGGACATCAGTACACTCAAAAAGTATCAGCAAATAGGCATTTAAATGACCAATGAATTCTAATGAGAGATGCATTTTTTATCTCTTTGATCACTTTAGCTGGAAGGTTAAAAAAAGTTGGCCCACCAACCATCAAACCACTAGGATCTGAGCTCACAATCGTTGAAAACACAACACTGGAAATATCTTGCAATGGAGCTTTCGTTCTTGAGTGGATTTATCCCGATCACTTAGCTGTACAAAATCGAGCAGATATAAAGAGATTTCCCTGCAAGGATTGTGAACCTCAGTTAAAACATTCCAGTGTACTCCGAGTGGAGTTGGCACAATATGAGGATACAGGACAGTATGTGTGTGCCTACCTGAGATACTCGGACAATTTGACCAGTGATGTGGCTTCTCAGGTGTATGTTTATGTCTCAAGCAATGGTGAGTTTCTGATAGTTACCTTTCTTGGTTTATATTAATTTAACAACCTCTGTTCATTCAGGTGGGACTCAGAGTTCCAGAAAGAGTAATCTTTGTGTAAATTTTAATAGGACATCTCATTCAAACACTATAGTTACATAATGATGTTTGGTACTGGAATAGAGCTTGGTACAGATTAAAGCAAGCTCTTTCTCTATCTTTTATCAGAAAACTTTGAAGTTCCATTCTTAAATCTTAAATGCTATAAAATCTTTAGAATGTTCAAAGATTATTAAATTTTTTATTTTACTTTCTCCCCCATGCTCATTTAGGCCTATGTCTTTTTATGGATCTGCACTTCGTTTTACTCCTGCTGCTTTCTGTCTGTCTTCATCTTTTATTGTGTCTGTCTTAATTTCTATGCTATTTTGTATTGTATTCTAGCCTGTTGCTGGTTTTCATGTAGGTTGTCCATAAGGAAAGGTACTAAACTCCCTTGCCTCCCCGTTTCCGCATCACTGTATCAACTTAACTTATTGTGCACCATTGGGAACAACAGAGAAAAATACATCCATGTACAATACATCATCGTTTTCCAAGTACCAATGGTCCACTGGCCAAATGCCAGTTTAAACACCCAAGGATCAGTCAAAATTCACCCAAAGTGGTCCGGCTGGCAATTTGAGGTATGGACTAGTGCAAAAGCTGGCAGACTAGTAAAATGACAAGCTAACTGGTTCGGCTGGCTAGTCACTGAAAAAGTTAAGTTAAAGTTAAACCCTGTAAGAGTAACCCAATTTGCAGCTCTTTTATTTTACAACCTTAAAGGCACTGAACACGTTTGGTAATTGTCAAAGACCAGTGTTTTCACTTGGTGTATCCCAACATATGTATAAAATAACAAGCCTGTGAAAATTTGGGCTCAATTGGTCATCAAAGTTGCAAGAAAATGATGAAAGAAAAAACACCCTTGTTGTACAAATTTGTGTGCTTTCAGATAGGAATAAAGACTTCTTGCAAGAAGTTTTTATTATTTTAGTGAGAAATTACCTTTTTCTCAAAAACTACGTTACTTCAGAGGGAGTCGTTTTTTACAATGTTTTATACTATCAACAGCTCTCCGTTGCTCGTTACCAAGTAAGTTTTTATGCTAATAGATATTTTGAGTAGTTACCAAACGTGTACAGTGCCTTTAACCATGTGTTATTCTTTGTTGACAAAGAGCTTGGCGATTGATTTATAAATGAAAGCACAGTTGTTATTCTATTTATGTTCCTCTGCATCATGATAAGACACTTTTGAAAACATGAACCAATGATCAATTCCATCATGCATATAGCTAAGCTAAATTTCGACATCATGAAAACACTGCTACATGTAAGTGCCACTTAATGTTCCAAACACTATAAGCAGGTCACAATGAAGTTGCAACAGTGGATTGATGATCATGGGAGGGAAGGGGAGCCTCCCGGCAATGCCAGTGTGTAACATCCACTTTAAAACGTGCATGCCCTCAATTCAGATTCCCAATTGCTTAATCATCCTTGTTTTCAACAAGGAGTCTTGTTTTCAGGAACTTGGAACATCCACTTGAAGATATAACAAAAAACCTGTAGGCCTCATGGGAACCAATGTTAGAATTTCAATGTGCACTAGTGTGTTAACTAGCTGTACACTAGCTGATTATGTGGGGGTGTTCCTGAGAGAAACTGTCAGTTTGAAAAAAAATAAGGAAACCTAGAGAGTATTATGTGTGTACTACATGTACGTGTGCACTCTTTTTAAAAATTAGTGGAATGAGAAGCAAAAAGTCAATACATCATTGTTTCTTTGTGACAAAATCACACGTTAAACAGTATTTAATTTGTGTGCTTACTTCATTAAGCAAAACATTTCCAATTAAAGTTATCATCTCTCAACTTACCATGTTAAAGTATACGCATCATGTATGTGTAGTTAATGTTGGTGTACCCCAAAGATCTTCATATTCAAACTTATGGAAGACATTTTAACAACGTTACCACAGCGTAGTATTTGTATTATTTGTAGGTAATTCCATGGTCACTCACATTACATTGACAAAATGCATCCATAATTTTGTAATGTTCTCTGAATGATTTTATGTGACTTTATCAGTAACAAATGTCAAGTCTGATTTTTGATATACTGTACCTCTTAATGTATGGTGAGTAACCAAAGAATTTCCCTTAATATCTTGTTCTGATTGCAGTTTTTTAAATCACTGGTTCTCTGAACTTGATGCAGCCAAACAGAGCATGTTTTTGGCATAGAAGCACAATTAGGCATAATGTTGATTCAGAGTAACAAATACTTAACCACCTAAATTCTACCAAACTGAAATGTCTTGAGACAGTTTTGAAATGTCTTCTTTTGGTTAGGTCTTTCATGCTGGACATTCCATTGTGTTGCGTGCATACATGTAGGCATGAACAGGCATGTACCTACCTTGCTACTCTTGGTTTCCACCGTACAAAGAGAAACAAAGGGTACTGGAATTCATGCTCGAAATCTCCCTTTTTCTGGGGGTAATTGTGTAATCCCAATTCCAGACTTTTGTTTTGTTGTACAAACGAGGATTACAAGAGATCAGTAGGCTGCCACCATTGATTATCATTGTATTCGGCTAATGGGAGGCAAGTCCGAAATTCCGATTTCCTGCATACATTTACCATGGCCAATTATCGGCATGGCTTTTGCCCAAGGTTTGGCCTAATCACAGTAAAGACATTGCAAAAGTGTTCGAAAGAGAGCAAAAAATTCCAGTGTATTTTATGAGAACATTCTTTACTTTTTTTTATAAAGTCAGGGTTTGACTGTAACAATGATGTTCTAAAAAAAAAAGATTTCTGTAGATCTAAAACGATCTGAAAAAAACGCATGGAGACATTGTAAAGATTTTTTAGAACAGTTGGGAAATGGTTCAATAACAAAGTAGGGAAATAAGGATGATCATTCGGGCATACTCAAGGGAATTCAAGGTTGCAAGGTTGTCTTTTTTATTATCAAACTCCATTAACAAGTAATTTGTTTTGATTAATAAATGATTGATAACTCCCCACCTGTCCAAACTGTTGTCGAATTGTGGGGTTGTTGTATGAATTTGTGATGAGCATGTTTTTTCCCCCTTTTGGTTTAATCAAAACACTGAAATAGAATGTTATGAGTGAGCATGCAAGGGCCAGTAGAAACCAAACAGCCCAAATCCTGAGTTTTGGTGGCTGTCCAAATTCTGCTTTTCTGTTTATAGGTCACTGTTGTCCTACATATGTATAATAGACAAATCCAGCTACCACTATATTTCCACACATTGTTGCAAAACTACATTGCAGGGGGGGGGGGCTGTAATTTGTGTCACACTAGCGCTCTGTATGCATTTGCGTTTTACAAACAATATGGTGGAAGATGTCTGTAGTATGTGAAAAATGAATGATGGACACAGTTTATGGAATGGTTACTCCAGTAATCATAGACCCCTTCTAGTGGGTCAAGTTGCAGGTAAAGACATGGTGCGCCTCTAATCTTGTGCTGCGCCACCTATAATGCAAACTGCACAAAACACATGAGGAATATGACTCCCAAAATGGCGTATCAAAGATTTATCATGGATGATGATAGCAGATAAATTGGGTCCATAGATCAACAACCAGTTTTGAAATTAACAATCTCATTTCTTTGTTTAATTTTTAAGATCCTGAGAAACTTTTGCTACCAGTGACTGATCACAATATTTATACTAGCGGTGAATCACCATTCACCATTCCCTGTCGGACAACTAACTCGAGGACTGAAGTTTCTTTGGTCATTGGATTTACGACGGTTACAAACCAGGATGAAAGTACCTTGGTGTATGATCCCAAGATTGGATTTAATGTTTTGGCTAATCAGGAATTGTACGATGGATTTGTTAGATGTGAGGCACGCCTGGGAAATATGCTCCAGCAGCAGATATTCACTGTGCACTATGAAGGTGAGTGGAAAGAGGCAGGATTCGAGCCAACACATTAAACATGAAATTGACCCTCAATTATCTAAAGTCTGTTCCAAACTTGTGAAATGTAATTTGACTGAGTATTTTTTAGTGATGAAAATAATCAGTACACTCCGTTTTTTTTTCATTGTTGAAGGCAGGATGTTCGCTGTGCTTTCACATTCACGTCGAGTATGCACCAGGCGTTTAATTCTTTTTCGTCCATTTTGTGCGAGCAGATTTTTTTAATTTGATGGGAACATTACACAGAGGGATATTCACTTATTTGTTGAATACTGAAATTTAGGCAAAGGTAGTTTATCAATTCCTTAGTGTGTCATCTCTTTGACCTGGGTGCAATCAATTGGATAGGATTATTAAACACTTTTGGGGGCAGGGACAGAAAATTACAGAAACATTATTTATTGGTCTTTTTAAGAAACCCAATCTACACTTCCCTTCCCAAAGCTTACATCTGTGCAAATAATCTGTATTAGTTAAACATACTTCAATTGGATTATGTAAAATTATCTTTTTCTTAATTAGTTAAGTATTACACGAGCATAGAGGAGACTTCAAATTAGAAAAAAGGAAATTGGTAAAAGTAGGCTTACACAACCCATTTTTTTTTCTTGAAAGCTTGCATGGTTGAAAGAATGCAAGCCCAAGTTCTTACTTTGAGAAGATGTAAGGAACTCGTTCTGTTAAAAAACTCATCATTTATTTACATCTTATAATTTGTAATTTCCTGACATTCTTCATAAACCTCAGCTTTTTTGATCACTCTCATTGAAATGATTGATTTTGGATTGATCGGTCGACTGCTCGTTTGATTGATGAATTGATCGATTGATTGATTGTCTTTCAGTTCATAGTTCCCCTGTCAAACCTGAGATACATGCCAGCAAGACTGAGGTGATACAGGGCTGGGAGGGGTTTGACGTGACGTGTGAGGTGGATGTGCCATCAAGAAGCCATATCGAACTCAGCTGGGAATATCCAGGAAAAAGGGTAAGATAATGATTCATCGTGTTATTTCTGTAGTAAAAGCTCAGGGAACAATTTCATACAACTGTATGTATTTCCTTGGTGAAGAAAATTCCTGCTTCATAACAGGTTAACTACCGTAAAATATTATAGAAATATTGGATACGTATGAGTGCATTGTCGCCAAATATAATCATGAGGTGAAATCTGGACTATTCCATTTCACGAGGCAAATACCAAGCTTTGCGACCGCTTGTTCCTGCTCAGTGATGTTCGGCCATGTTATGGTCTATTATTCTGGAATAAGAAGAAAACAACAACCACAGTGAAAAACGTTACATTTGTAGTGTAATTGTGCCTGGGAATTCAGCAGAACCAAGGAGTATGACCATTAGAAAGTTGTAAATGTTTTCAGCTAATTCATAGAAAAAGGTATTCAAGCTTGTTTTCTAACTGTTTGTTCAGACTTATTATACATACAATTAAAAAAAGATTTATTAGTGTAGGTGTGATAGGCTTCCCCAGGATATTTGGTATTAATTCCAGCAGGTTTTAAGATGATCAATGGTAATTTAGGCTCAGTATTTGTATTTTTATTAATTGAACACAGACTCTTAAAAACTTTTGATACAATCTGTTTTTTCCCCTGTTATATCAAACAAATGAGTTTGATGTAAGAACATGTGAAATTATTTTTGTTTAATTAACAGTAATTTGATATTTTCAAAATCAAATCAAGAAATGAGTTTTCATGGGCGGTTTCTCACACATGACACAATTCAAGACAAAC